>CM042009.1:42223044-42823044 GCA_023525715.1 Cichorium intybus
TATATATATAGTAAAGTTCAATTCAAAACCTAAAAAAGCCTAGGAACCTAAGAACCAATTTTATGAACTTTTTTCTACACAATATTTTTCAAAAACAAATATACCAAAATTTTTTATATCATGCGATTAGAATATTTAAAAAAAATTGAAAAAAAATCATTTTTTTTATTTTTTTCATATGCATATACATATGAAAAAAAATAATTTTTGTTGAAAAGTTTTTTTGAATCTCTTAGACGTTCTATATATGTCACTTTGAAAAAAAAGTTTATATATGCGTATATGCATATACATATGCATATGCATAAAATATGCATATGAAAAAATTATTATTATTTTTTTTGAATTTTTTTAAATCTCTTATATGTTCTATATATGTCACTTTGAGAAAAAGCTTATATATATATATATATATATATATATATATATATATATATATATATATATATATATATATATATATATATGCATATATGCATATACATGTAAAATTTTATATGCATATTCATGTAAATATAAAAAATTGATTTTTTTAAAACCTCTTAGACGCACATAAAAAAGTTGGGTGCAATTCTTTTTGAAAAATATTGTGTAGAAAAAAAGTTCCTAGGTTCTCTCATGATATATATATATATATATATATATATATATATATATATATATATATATATATACATATATATATATATATATTATATATATATATATATATATATATATATATATATATATATATATATATATATATATATACACACACACTAGTTGTAAGAACCATGTATTACACGGGATGATACAAAAATTATTAATTAAGAATATCTAAACATTAATAATTTTACATAAAAAATTTGTTTGTGTATCGTGACATCTTGCTTTTGATTTTTTACTATGACGACTTTGTATTTTGATAAATATAATTGATTATGAGAATGTCGCCGGTACTAAAATCAAATTCACTATTATGTTTGTATATCATTCTATACATTAAAAAATAATATGATATTAAAAAACAATTAATTTTAAAATTGAATGATAAAAATTAATTTTGAAATTAATTGATAATTAAACCGATCATTAAGGAGTTAGAAACGTTTCAAACCAATTAGTTTTTTTAAGAAATCGAAAATTATGAGAAAATGACATGTGGCAAATTCAATGAGGAGATGACATGTGGCTTTGAGTTACTTATTTATTAGGATAATATATATATATATATATATATATATATATATATATATATATATATATATATATATATATATATATATATATATATATATATATATATATATATATATATATATATTCAAATACATTTTCTAAATATTGTGTGAATGTAAGACCAATTGTGGTCCAATCATTTTAAAGGACATCATGGTAAATTAACATATTAAATAATTAATTATATTTTAATTCTATCCACTAATTTAGGAATTTAACTAATTATTCCAAATTTATCGGATTATCTCCCCTTTTTTACCTCTCTCACGCACATTACAATCATCCCCAAAACATCCACCTCTTCATAAATCGATGAACGTGAATGCCGGCAATCTCTTCATTGTTGTGGGTCTCCTCCTTCTCTTCATGCTAACATGCACTGCTCGGCCGGCCAAGGATACTTATCCGGTGACTGCCCCACAACTCAAGGTTAGCAAACAAATTTCATCTATTAAATCCTGGCCTGTTAAAGTTACCGTAGATGCAATGGCAAGTGCAACTTCCAACAAGTGTCGTCAGGCGTTAATAACATGATCGAGAGATTTTAAATGATAAAATTACGAAGATGCTAGATAATTGCGATTCGTACTATTTAACACCGATTTTTTTAATTTTGAGCACTTCGACGATCGATACATTTTTAGGATATTAACAAACTTTTAATAATTGTTTTTAATTAAAATGCAGGGTGCTGAAGGATAAGGGGAAAGACGAGTGGTTGATGACGAAAACATTTGATGAAACTCATCTTGATTGCATCTACACCCAAGAGTAAATCTCACAATGCACAATAGTTGGAGGTTTGTTATTTCTTGGTATTTTCTAAACGAAGGATTTTTGTTTGCTCATTTGGTTTGGGAAATTGCCTAGAAGGTTACTTTGTATAAAATATTATAATGATTATTAAATTTCATTTGTCCACTTAGTGGTGTTAATATCTCATCCATTATTTCATAATCCTTATTTTCATCAAGATGGCATTTAATCTGCTAAACTTTTAAGCATTTAATTGTGTTTGGACTGACTATGAAGCAGGTATTCTCCGAGAATGATGGTAAAAAGATGTGGTCTGATTTTACGCATAAAAGGAAATGCCAAAATATTATCGTAATAACTTGGTATTCTTCGAGAATGGTTGTAAAGAGGTATGATATGCTCTTATGCATTAAGAAAAATACCAAAATATTATCATAATGGTTTGATATTCTCCGAGAATGGTGGTAAATGGATGTGGTGATGAAGCAGTGAAGTTAATATTGAAGGTTAGTATGTGTTATTCTTCAAGAATGGAGTGTGAAATTGAAACCGATTCTTGAAGAATGGAATGCAGAAAGTACAAAATATTGAATGGAAAACAACATTGAAGTTGATTTTTGCAGAACTGTAACACAGAAGATCAAAAAAACAAGTTCTATCTATCATGCTCAAAAGAATGAAGCATGATTCTTTAAGAATGTTTATTTTTTGATGTATCTTTTTTTAAAACTCGTTATTTTCAAGAGTGTCATGTGTCATGTGAAACTCGTTATTCCACTGTGTAAATATATGTGTAAATGTGCGCAATATTATATACAGTGGTTGTAAACGTTTATTGTTACATTCCTTAAAATTCTTTGAGAATATACTCAATATTCTTTGAGAATATGCCATTTTAATTGACAATTGAAAGTTACGGTGGTTCTATGGTTAATGCATTCTTCAAGATTTGTCATATGCATCATATATGCATTCTTTGAGAATATGCACCATATATGCATTCTTTAAGAAGTACTGTACAAATTCTCTGAGAATTTGAATGAAACACAGTTAACCCAAAATACGGAAAAAAATATCTTTGAATCTAACCGTATTCTTTAAGAATGAAATAAATATATGACAACGAACTGGGAAATTTGTTTTAAATGTGTTGAATGAAAATTCGAATTCTGAAAAAAATCTGAGAATTTATTTGATTTGATTTATATTAATTAATTTGACTTAGTTGCCTAATATGTAGGTAATATTTTGATTTCTCTCTCTTATTAGAATGTCATATTTGTCCTTATAATTAATTAGGTTAATTTATATTGTATATGTCATCTCATGATAATAATGTGTACTCTCAAATCATAGCCTTTCATTCTTTTAATCTAATGGCCACAAATTGGTCCTACATTCACACAATAATTACCAAATGTATTTAATACTAACTCTCTCTCTCTCTCTCTCTCTTTATATATATATATATATATATATATATATATATATATATATATATATATATATATATATATATATATATATATATATATATATATATATATATATATATATATAAAAGGTTATTTGAGAACGCTTAATAAATGGAGAACGCGATAAGAGTTTTGGACCAATCATTTTATAGGAACATAAACATAATTTTATAGTATATTTAAATATGGATAACTCAAGATAATTAACTAATACCTAAAATAGTGAGATGTAATCTAATTTGTTGATTTTTCCAAGTAGTGGTTGATCATTTTTATATGTTTTTTATAATTGAATGCGTTTTGTATGATTTTCCTTACCAATACTGAAACTTTTGGTTGTTTCTTAAAAGAAATGGGTTCGACAATAAAAATGTCATGCGTGCATAAAATGTTCATAACCACGTCTAGTTATTTACAAGTTTGCTAGAATAAAAACATTTAAAGAAATTGCTTCAATATGAATATTTAAATATGGATAAGTCAAGATAATTAACTAATACCTAAAATAGTGAGATATAATCTAATTTGTTGATTTTTCCAAGTAGTGGTTGATCATTTTTATATGTTTTTTATAATTGAATGCTTTTTGTATGATTTTCCTTACCAATACTAAAACTTTTGGTTGTTTCTTAAAAGAAATGGGTTCGACAATAAAAATGTCATGCGTGCATAAAATGTTCATAACCACGTCTAGTTATTTACAAGTTTGCTAGAATAAAAACATTTAAAGAAATTGCTTCAATATGAATTAACAACAGTTACGAGGTGCAAAATTGCTTCAATATGAATTAACTATTAGTTATTTATATTTTTTAACTTATCAAAATTGATTAAAGTAATAATTTGGATAAATATGATATTTTGATAGTTTATGAATGGTATACGTGATCTTTTAAATTAGCTTAGATTAATTATAATAGATGTATAATAGTCAATTGATAAAAATAAAAATCTAAATGTATTATAAAATATTTATTTAAATATAAAAGATAAACATGATATTTAAAAATCAGACTTGACAATATAATACTTTGATGTTTAATAATAATATATACTAAATTGTTTTATTGTTTAAAATTCATCAAAAAAATCTGGTCTATTCTATAACTTTGTTGATTTTTAAATAACTATAATACCGGTCTTTCTAATATGTAAACCCTCACATCTATTGGTTGTGAATCATAATTTTTGCTTATGACTAGGGTTGTTCCCCCACCCAAAGCAGTAGGAACCCCATAAAAGATTAGATGAAAAAATAACAACATAAGTAGTTTAAATATTTGTGTTATATTTAGCTAAAAAAGATGTTTATAACAAGGATTTCATCTTATAGTCTCTTTTTTGTTTTATGACTTTGCTTTTAGTTTTTGAAAACGACCAAATTCCGTTGTTTTTGCGTAAACATTAATGTTGTTATTTTTAACGAAAGCAACAAATGTGATAGTTTCCATTTGGTTTTAAATTTAGTCGCACCAGTAATGCCGTTATAACATTGGGGCGGGGTGGGTCGGGTCATGCAGACTTCACGCTCTTCTAAAAATCACTTTTGATTTGTATATACCGGGCTTCGAACACGTATCTCTCAACAATATCTCACAAGGGGCGCTTACCAACTGAGCTAACTTCATTTTTTTTAGAGCCTGTCAAACAAAAAAATCATTTTATGAAAATAATATTGTTAAAAAAAAAAACACAAATTTGTAAAAAATAATAAAAGAAATCGTAAAACAAAATTTCTTAAAAAACAAATTTCTAAAAGAGCTTTGGAAAAATTAAAAAACAATAATTTTTTGACCAATTTTGTAAAAGAAAGTAAAACTTAGGCCACCAAAATTATAAAGGAAATTGAATGTTGGGCGAAAATTATAAAAAATGTAGAATTTATTAAAAAGATATGGATCAAATTTGTGAAAAGGAAATGAAAGTTGGGCCAATATTATAAAAAAAGGTAAGGTGTTTGGAAAAAAATTATAAAAGAAGCTAAAAGTTAAGATAAACTGTAAAAAAAAAAAAAAAGTTAAGCTAAAATTGTAAAAGAAAAAAAACTAAGATGCTATAATTGAGTCCGACTCACAATTCACAAACTATTGCTCCTCGCGTACGACATTGAACAAACGACTTATCAGGTAAACATATGCTCTTTGTAAATCTGCCGATTATTTGGTTTGCGTATGCTCTCTAGAATCATAATCAAGGATACTATTGAATTTTAGACGTTCTGTTTGCAATTCGAACGTTGTTTTGGTTGCTATTGAATTTAGACGTTCTGTTTGCAATCCCTAATCTTTCATGGAAGGAAAATCTTGTTAATATGATATACTCACGTTAATGATTGTTTTTTGTTTTATTGTTTTCATATTTTTAAACTGTAAGCGTTGAGAAGAACACATCAAATCCACCATAAATACAGTAGTAGAACCAATATTATTATGTTTTGTAGATATGATAAAATCTTAACATTGCTTTACTTTCTCAAATCCCGCTCTCTATTCCTTTTCTGTCTTCCCACTCCACCTCCGATTCCATCTTTCTAAGCAATTCGTCTCCTTGACAGCTTCGATCAGCTTCCCCTATGACGAAGTTGGGTGATGGAAGAGCTCCCTGCGAAAGCAGCAAAGCCAGAGAAAAGAACCCTAAGAGACCCTTCTGGCCAGGTTCCACACTTTTTCTCTCAATTAGATCAATCTTTTACTTATTCTTGCCCCTGTGAGCGTAAAAGATATTCATCTGAAGCACAATATTGATAGTTGTCATGTGGTATCTGATTATCACATTAGACTACACTAACCTTTAAATCAATGCATGGATCAGTGTCTTAATTATACTTAGTAATGATTCCAAGCATCTGATTTTCTTTCATGGATGGTCAATCTTGTTGTAAAGGTTCCTGCCTTGATTCTGGTTTAACCACTATATTTCTTTTTGTTCCATAAAAATCACTCATACTTTCAAAGAATTCCATAGTGACCGTTATTAATTTTATTTATAACTTTTAAAGATTATTTTCATCGAAAGATTATGTGAAAAGTTCAATATCGATATTTGAAGCAAATATTGAAACTCCATTATAGTAAAAATTATACATAAAGTTGTCTACATGTGAATTTTGTCTTCATAAGTGTAGTTTTTTGTTAAAAGTGTGCGCCTTTCCACGTGATCATTACCTGCACGTGATCAACTTTCACCATTGTGAAGTGGTCAAAATTAGTTCCTATTTTTCCTGCTTTGAATAAGTATCAAAAAGTGATTGAGATTCTTTTTCTGTTTCCTGATTTCTAGTTTTTAGAGTAGTGGCGTGACCTTATTATTTTTCATATATATTCTCTGTAACTTCAGTAGTCTTGTATTCAATGTTCAGTTGTCTTCTCAATCAAGAAGAAGTATTAGAAGAAAGCTTTGAATCTCGCCCTTATTGTTCCAATAACTTACCTGCTGTTAGTGTCTAGTGTGTGGTAGTAATTGCATCTGGAGGTCATTCTATTTAACAAGTGGTATCAGAGCCGGCTGTCACTGAAGCAGAAAGATGTCTGAGTTTCAAGCTATTGGTGGTATCAAAAGGTTGGGTAATACCAACTACAACACGTGGTCGACTTGCATGAGTTCGTACCTAATCGGTCAGGACTTATGGGATGTAGTATTGACGTACAACACCTTTTTCTTTTAGAACTCAAGTCACATGTCTGCACATGTGTTCATTTATGTTTTCTCTTTCTTTTTTGGTTGTTCCTTTTTAGCTTTTATGACTTTGACTTCTCGTGTAGTGGGTAGTAGTGGGTAGTTTGCTTCTTTTTAGATGTCATGTGTTAGTGGTTCCTTTTATTCCGTATTTGCCCCTCCTTCATGTAAGCCATATATTTGGCAGTTTTCTACTAGTTTTTAATACAGAGAATACACACCTTTGTGTAAGTGAAAAGAGTGAATCCTCTATAATTTCCTTCATATACACGTGAGTTGCTTGTTGTGTACAGATATAAACTTCACTCAAGTTATCAAACTGGTATCAGAGCGTAACCCATGGGTGATCTTCAAGTCGTTGGCGGCGTCAAGAAACTTAACAATCAAAACTACAATTCCTGGGCTACCTGTATAATGTCATACATGCAGGGACAAGATTTATGGGAAGTGGTTAACGGAGTTGAGACAAGACAGCCGGAAGTCGAAGACAACAATGGGGTATTGAGAAAGTGGAAAATTAAGGCGGGGAAAGCAATGTTCATCCTAAAGACTACAGTTGAAGAAGAAGTACTTGAACATATTAGGGATGTAACAACCCCTAAAGAAGCCTGGGATACGTTACGTGTGCTTTTCTCGAAAAAGAACGATACAAAGTTGCAACTCCTCGAAAATGAGTTGTTGTCGGTATCTCAACGAGAGATGTCTATCCCCCAATATTTCCATAAGGTGAAGACCACGTGTAGGGAAATATCAGAACTAGATCCGCAGGCTCAAATCGGTGAACCCAGAATGAAAAGGATCATTATCCACGGCTTAAAACCCGAGTTTAGGAGCTTTGTGGCTGCAATTCAAGGGTGGCCAACGCAGCCGTCTCTGGTAGAATTTGAGAACCTTCTTGCTGGGCAAGAGGCTCTAGCAAAACAGATGGGAGGTGTCTCTTTAAAGACCGAGGAAGAAGCTTTATACGTGAAAAAGGGCAAAGGCAAATCCAAATATAGTTTCAACTCTAGTCACAAAAGAAATGCCGAGAAAGGAAAGGGTCATGCTTTTGAGAAGAAGAATCTTGACAATGAAAAGGGAGAACATTCGGGGGAGAAGCAAAAGCATCAACACTCAAACAAAAGATTTCCGTTCAAATGCTACAACTGTGGTCGTAAAGGCCACATGGCAAGAAATTGTCGTCAAGAAACTGTGGAAGAAGGCAATGCAGCGACATCTCAAGAAGAAGAAGCGTGGGATGCAGAAGCACACTTTGCTCAAAGTGTAAATGTCATGGCACTTACAGCCACGACTGAAAAACGGAAGAACAAGTTAGACGAGTGGATCGTTGATTCCGGTTGTTCCAATCACATGACTGGAGAGATGGAGATCATCCAAAATCCAATCAAGTATGGCGGCAGTAGGGTGGTTGTGATTGCAGATAACTCGAAGCTTCAAATTGCTCATGTTGGCGATGTTAAATTTTACCCAGAAGTGAACAAAAGAGAGATGGTGCTACAAAGTGTTTATCATGTTCCAGGGATGAAGAAAAACTTGCTGTCTGTGTCACAATTAACTGCAGCAGGTCATTATGTTCTATTTGGTCCTGATGATGTGAAAGTATATACAGAATTCGTAACTCCATCAAAACCAATTGCTCAAGGAAGACGATCAGAATCAATTTATGTTATGTCGGCTGAAACGGCATATGTTGATAAAACCAAAAATAATCAGAATGTCGACTTGTGGCACATGAGATTAAGCCACGTGAGTTATGATAAACTCGACATTATGATGAAGAAGAAGCTGGTAAATGGTCTCCCTCAACTTGATGTGTGTAAAGATTTAGTCTGTGCTGGCTGTCAATACGGGAAAGCTCACCAACTGCCGTATGGAAAGTCTACTTATCAAGCTAAAGTGCCCCTGGAGTTAGTACACTCGGACGTTTTTGGTCCGGTTAAGCAGTCGTCTATTGGTGGAATGAGGTATATGGTTACCTTTATCGATGATTTCTCAAAGTTTGTTTGGGTATACTTCATGAAAGAGAAGTCAGAAACCTTCAGCAAATTCAAGCAGTTTAAAGCTGAAGCAGAACGAGATACAAGACATCACATACAAAGGCTTCGGTCAGACAATGGCGGGGAATACTTAGCGAAAGAGTTTACTGATTATTTGAAGGAGCACAAGATTGGTCGACAACTAACTTGTCCAAACACCCCACAACAGAATGGAGTCTCGGAACGTAAAAATCGACATCTTGCTGACATAAGTGGGAGCATGATACACGACAAAAATGTACCGGGGCGTTTTTGGGCAGAAGCAATGAAAACAGCATCATATGTTATCAATCGGATTCCACAGCAGGGCCTTCGGTATGTGTCACCGTACGAGAAACTCTTGAACATAAAACCAAATGTAAGTCATTTAAGGGTATTTGGTTGTGTGTGTTATGTCTTTATACCCAACCATCTCCGTCATAAAATGGAAAAGAAAGCCATTCGTTGTATCTTTGTCGGGTATGATCATGAAAGAAAGGGGTGGCGTTGTTGTGATCCAAACAGTGGAAAGTGTTATGTTTCAAGAAATGTTGTGTTTGATGAAACGTCGTCATGGTGGTCACCTAATAATGAAACTCTTCCTGATTCCAATATGCTTAAAGAAGGGTTGGAATCATCAGAAGTACACTTGAACATTAACGAAGGAGACACGATAATTGAGGAAGAAGTGTCTCAAGTTCAAGAGAATCAGCCTTGGCAGACAGGGATTTTCCACACACCAAACACTAATGACAATGATGAGGAGCCAACAAACCTCAGGAGGTCAACTCGGACCAGGAGACCCAATCTTAGGTATGCAAACGCAGCTATTGTTGAAGCTAATGTTTGTGAACCTGAGTCGTTTGAACAGGCTCGCACAAAGCAAGAATGGGTCAAAGCAATGGAAGAGGAGATGTCAGCGTTAAAAGGAAACCAGACGTGGGAGTTGGTTCCAAAACCTAACGGGGTGAAGCCTATTTCATGTAAATGGGTATATAAAGTGAAGCGGCAGGCAGATGGGTCGGTAGAAAGGTTCAAGGCTCGTTTAGTAGCTCGTGGGTTCTCGCAACAATATGGGCTTGATTATGAAGATACGTTCAGCCCGGTAGCCAAGCTAACCACAATTCGAGTTCTCTTAGCCCTAGCAGCGAGTAAGGGTTGGAATCTTTGGCAGATGGATGTGAGCAACGCGTTTCTGTATGGGGATCTCGATCACGTTATTCACATGGAGCAACCAATGGGGTTTGTAAGCGTACAACACCCTAAATTTGTGTGTAAGCTAAAGAAGGCACTATATGGACTTAAGCAGTCACCGAGAGCATGGTTCGGAAAAATTGCAGAATTCTTGGAACACAACGGCTACTCAATAACAACTGCTGATGCAAGTTTGTTTGTCAAGGCCATTGGAGACAAAGTGGCTGTTGTATTGGTGTATGTAGACGATTTAATCATCACCGGTGACCTCGATGAAGTCATTGCCCAACTCAAAGAGAACCTGTGTACTCGCTTTCACATGAAAGATCTTGGAAAACTTCGACATTTTCTTGGTTTGGAAGTGAGTTATGAGAATGGAGATATAATGCTACACCAACAAAGGTATTCTGTTAATTTACTGAACAGGTTTGGCATGTTGGATTGCAAACCTGCTCTTACTCCAATAGACACAAATGCAAAATTGTGTGCTAACTATGGAAGAGAACTTGAAGATACAACAATGTATCGGAAAATTGTTGGTAGTCTCATATATCTCACCCTAACAAGACCAGATATAGCGTTCGTGGTGGGTCTGTTAAGTCGTTTCATGCAGAATCCAAGAAAACCTCATCTTGATGCAATCCGTAGAGTTCTTAGGTACATTAAGTCGACAATAAACTATGGAATATTGTTTAAGAGGGAGTCAACATGCAAGTTATTTGGATTCTGTGACGCCGATTATGCAGGTGATCTGAATACACGGCGGTCAACAACCGGGTACATATTCATGTTGGGATCGAGTGCTGTATCTTGGTGTAGTAAACGACAGCCTACAGTTTCCCTCTCTACAACTGAGGCAGAGTACCGAGCAGCAGCCATGGCGGCTCAAGAAAGTGTGTGGTTAACCCAACTCCTGAAGAACTTGAACCAAGAAATTGATTACAAAGTTAAACTCCTGTGTGACAACCTGTCATCAATCCAACTTGCAAAGAATCCTACTTTTCATGCACGGACGAAGCATGTGGAGGTCCATTATCATTTTATTCGAGAGAAGGTGTTGAACGGAGAAATTGACCTGCAGTATATCAAGACCTCCGATCAGGTCGCAGATTTGCTCACTAAAGGTTTGCCAAGCAAAAAGATGACTGAGTTTTGTGAGCAAATGGGAATGATTAAGATAGGTGTTGAGAGGGAGTATTGACGTACAACACCTTTTTCTTTTAGAACTCAAGTCACATGTCTGCACATGTGTTCATTTATGTTTTCTCTTTCTTTTTTGGTTGTTCCTTTTTAGCTTTTATGACTTTGACTTCTCGTGTAGTGGGTAGTAGTGGGTAGTTTGCTTCTTTTTAGATGTCATGTGTTAGTGGTTCCTTTTATTCCGTATTTGCCCCTCCTTCATGTAAGCCATATATTTGGCAGTTTTCTACTAGTTTTTAATACAGAGAATACACACCTTTGTGTAAGTGAAAAGAGTGAATCCTCTATAATTTCCTTCATATACACGTGAGTTGCTTGTTGTGTACAGATATAAACTTCACTCAAGTTATCATGTAGTTGGAGGAGCAAATACCACGGAACCAAGAATTGACACCAACGGAGCGATACACAAGTGGAGAGTCAAGACAGGGAAGGCGTTGTTTATCATCAAAACAACGATCGAGGAGGAGCTGCTTGAATACATCCGGGACCTTACCACACCAAAAGAGGCATGGGATACGTTGCAGACTTTGTTTTCAAAGAAGAACGACACGAAGCTACAATTTCTTGAAAATGAATTGCTTTCGGTGTCACAACGGGAGTTAACGATCCCGCAATATTTTCACAAAGTCAAAACGTTGTGCAGGGAGATTGGGGAGCTTGATCCGCAAGGAAAAATTGGAGAACCGAGAATGAAACGCATTATCATTCATGGTTTGAAGCCGGAATACAGGAGCTTCGTGACTGCGGTGCAAGGTTGGCCTACGCAACCGTCCCTAAATGAGTTTGAGAATCTTTTGGCGAGTCAGGAGGCCCTAGCCAAACAGTTGGGAAGTATGTCGGTGAGCCCAACATCTAAGACTGAAGACGAGGTTCTCTATGCTGAAAGGGGCAAAGGTAAACAGAAGGCTGGTAATAAACAGAAGGGCTGGAACAAGTACGGTGATAAAAACAAGTATCATGATCGTGGTGACAAGAAGTCAAACAGCCAGGGACAAGAGGAAGCTTCTGGTGAACGTAAACAACAGAAGAATGGGAAATACTTCCCATATAAATGTCATAGATGTGGACGTAAAGGCCACATGGCTAAGAATTGTCAGGCGAAACAAGACGATGAAGGGAATGCTGCCACAGTTGAGCAAGAACAAGGGTGGGACGTTGAAGCCCTAGTAGCTCAAACGGAAGAGGTGACTGCATTCACAACAACAAGTCAGAAAAATAAAATAGATGACTGGATCGTGGATTCCGGTTGTTCTAATCATTTGACTGGTGATAAAGATCGACTTCACAATCCGTCTAAGTATGGTTGCAGTCGTGTTGTAGTAATCGCTGATGATTCGAGACACAACATCGCACATATTGGTGACGCAATTTTACCTTCTGGAGACGACAAAGTGAAACTTTCATTAAGGAATGTATACCACGTTCCTGGAATGAAGAAGAACCTGATTTCGGTACCTCAGTTGACAGAAGATGGGCACTATGTATTGTTTGGTCCAAAGGATGTCAAAGTATTCAAGGAATTTGAAACTCCGTCAACTCCAATTCTGCAAGGACGAAAGACGGAAACCGTATATGTGTTAAACGCAGAATCAGCATATGTAGAAAAGGCGAAGGGAAAGCAAACGGCTGATCTTTGGCACCAACGCTTGGGCCATGTAGGGTTTGACAAATTGGGCCTAATGGTGACTAAGGAACTTGTTGGTGGGCTGCCAAATATGAACGTAAAACAAGACACAGTTTGCTCAGGGTGCCAATATGGAAAAGCCAAACAGTTGCCATTCAACAAATCTGATCACGTGACCAACAAACCTCTTGAGCTCGTTCATTCCGATGTACTAGGTCCAGTTAAACAACCATCGATGCAAGGTATGAGATATATGGTCACATTTATTGATGACTATTCACGATTTGTATGGCTGTATTTCATGAAGGAGAAATCCGAAGTATTCTCAAAATTCAAAGAATTCGAGATCGATGCTGAACTAATGACCGGCTGCAAAGTTCAGTGTTTGAGGTCGGATAATGGCGGGGAGTACTTATCAAGCGATTTCAGTAATTACCTGAGACAGAAGCTAGTTAGGAGGCAGTTGACATGCTCGAATACACCACAGCAAAATGGAATTTCAGAGCGAAAGAACCGGCACCTGGGAGAGATATCTAAAAGCCTAATTCATGACAAAAATATGCCTGGTCGTTTTTGGGCGGAGGCAATGAACACAGCCGGGTATGTGATTAATAGGCTACCGTCTCAAAATCTTAATTATGTTTCTCCTTACGAAAAGCTAACTGGTATCAAACCAAATGTGAGTTATCTTCGTGTGTTTGGGTGTATTTGCTATGTGTTCGTACCGAATCACCTTCGGCATAAAATGGACAAGAAGGCTGTTCGATGTGTATTTGTAGGGTACGATTCACAAAGGAAAGGTTGGCGTTGTTGTGATCCTAATAGTGGCAAAGTCTACGTATCAAGGAATGTCATATTTGACGAGCAATCGTCATGGTGGTCTCCTGAAAACAAAATCTTACCTGATAGTGATCAGCTCAAAAACGACCTCAAGAACTCTAAGATTGCTTTAGACTTCACTGAAGATAACGAAGTGGAAATAGAACAAGGCTCCTTGGACCAGCACAATGAGCCTCAGATCAATGTAGAGAGTGGACTGAGCAATCAAAATCAGCCTGTCTTAAGGCGGTCACAAAGGGTAAGCAAGCCTAATCCTAAGTATGCTAATGTAGCTATTGTTGAGGATATTCTAGCAGAGCCTAGTTCCTTTGAAGAAGCAAGTGTGAAGGAGGAATGGTGGCAAGCTATGAAGACAGAAATGGCAGCCCTGCAGAGCAATGAAACCTGGGAAATAATTCCCAAGCCACAAGAGGTAAAACCTGTAACGTGCAAGTGGGTGTACAAACTGAAGCGACGGGCTGATGGAACAATCGATCGGTTCAAGGCTAGACTCGTAGCTCGTGGGTTTTCACAAGAGTATGGTGTAAATTATGAGGACACCTTCAGTCCTGTGGCGAAATTGACAACTATCCGGGTCCTTCTCGCCATTGCTATGAGTAAACAGTGGGACTTGTGGCAAATGGACGTGAACAATGCTTTTCTTTATGGAGAGCTTGATCATACCATTTATATGCAACAGCCGAAGGGATTTGAGAGTCAGGAAAATCCAGAGTATGTGTGCAGGTTAAAGAAAGCCATATACGGCCTAAAACAGTCTCCACGAGCCTGGTTCGGAAAAATTGGGGAATTCCTTGAACAAAATGGCTTTATTTTAACCGATGCAGATGCTAGCCTATTTGTCAAGAAAGCTGGCAGTAATGTAGTGATTGTACTTGTCTATGTAGATGATTTAATCATCACTGGTGACATAAAAGAAGAGATTGACCAGCTTAAGATGAATCTGTCCGTTAGATTCAAAATAAAAGATCTTGGAAGATTATCTCACTTTCTTGGACTTGAATTAACTTCCAGTAAAGAGGGAGTTGTGTTACACCAGTCAAAATACTCCACTGACCTGCTGCATAGGTTCAAAATGGCGACCTGCAAATCTGCTGTAACACCAATGGATCCTGGTGTAAGGTTATATGCTGAACAGGGTAATGAACTTCTTGACCCTCTAGAATACCGACAAATAATTGGGAGTTTAAATTATTTAACTCTAACTAGGCCCGACATCTCGTTCTCGGTTGGAGTTTTGAGTCGGTTCATGCAGTGTCCAAGAAGACCACATTTGATCGCTGCCCGGAGAGTTTTGCGGTACATAAAAGCTACAGTAGGAAAAGGAGTATGGTTTAAGAGGGAGATTGATCCAACATTAGTCGGCTACTGTGATGCCGATTATGCCGGGGATCCGAACGGAAGAAGGAGCACCACGGGTTATGTCTTCAAGTATGGGAGCAATGCAATCTCCTGGTGCAGTAAACTTCAACCAACTGTGTCGTTGTCGACTACCGAAGCTGAATACCGAGCAGCAGCAATGGCTGCCCAAGAGTGCGTTTGGCTGACAAGACTGTTTGAAGATCTTAATCAAAGAATTAAGTACCCGGTGCAGATGTTTTGTGATAATATGTCAGCAATTAAACTCGCAGAAAACCCGGTGTTTCATGCACGAACGAAGCACATAGAGACACATTACCACTTCATCCGAGAAAAGGTATTAAAGGGTGAAATCAAGATTGAATGGATTGACACAGTTGAGCAAATTGCAGATGCATTCACAAAGAGTGTGTCTGGTCCAAAGCTTTTTAAGTTCTGCAGTGACTTGGGATTGAATCACGTGAATGGCGAGAGGGAGTGTTAAAAGTGTGCGCCTTTCCACGTGATCATTACCTGCACGTGATCAACTTTCACCATTGTGAAGTGGTCAAAATTAGTTCCTATTTTTCCTGCTTTGAATAAGTATCAAAAAGTGATTGAGATTCTTTTTCTGTTTCCTGATTTCTAGTTTTTAGAGTAGTGGCGTGACCTTATTATTTTTCATATATATTCTCTGTAACTTCAGTAGTCTTGTATTCAATGTTCAGTTGTCTTCTCAATCAAGAAGAAGTATTAGAAGAAAGCTTTGAATCTCGCCCTTATTGTTCCAATAACTTACCTGCTGTTAGTGTCTAGTGTGTGGTAGTAATTGCATCTGGAGGTCATTCTATTTAACATTTTTGGCCACTTTGTGAGTACATAGGTTGTCCAGTTGAATCTATTAAATTTTGAATGTGACGGGGGTAATGAGTTTTCCAAGTTGGCGGCATACAATCATGACTTTTATTTGTTATAGTGGTCGCAATGGATCTTTTTGAAAATATAAGTGGTTTTTATGAATTTTTTTTGAAAGTGTGAATGGTTTTTATAGAACAAAATAAAATATAGTGCTTAAACCGGATTTTGACAAAACTGCAGTGGTTTTTATGTTATTAGCCGTAATGACATTTTTATTACTTCACTTTGACTTTATTCCATGACCTTACACAAGCTACCATGTGGCCAGATATCAAGGAAGAACCCTGTAATGTTTCTGAGGCAGGGCGAAAAGTAAGTTTTTTATTTCAAACGTCGGTGATTTGGGTGTGTGTTTTCATTAATAGTTTGTGCTTCACATATTAAAATATGGTAAAATGGTATCAATAATTATACGGATATGCTCTTAAGTTTTTGCTTATTGCAGATTACTCAATTTCTTTTGGTTTTCACATATTACTTTTAAATCAAGTTTTCTTAGGGTCAAAATAAGAATATATGTATCTTTAACTTTACTCAAAGACAAAATAAGAATATATTTTCTTTTAAGCTGTCTGGTATTTCTTCATGACTTCTGCTGTTGGTTTAATTGTGATTGGTATATATTTTTCCCAATACTTGAGACGTGGTCTCTTCAGTGGCGGAGCCAGCCCAGAAGTCAAGAGGGGGTCCGTCACACATAAAAGATTAAACAAAAATAAATACATTATAAATTTTCTAAAAGTTTGAGATATTTTTGGGCTTTTTAAATAAAAAATGGTACAAAAAGGGGGATTTTCAGCAAATGAGGGTGCCAAATGGGGTTATTTCACAAAATAGAAATATTTGAAGAGTTTTTTTAGTAAATTATGGGGTGGAACCCAATTCTAAGTGGCGTCCATGCATCCCACTTGTTCTATGTTTGCTCAGCCACTGGTGTTTTATGAACTGAACTCAGATGCCTACTTGAGGTCATAAATAAATGTAATTTATGATTTATTGTGAGTTGCAAGTGTTTTTATCAGTGATTGCTATATATTGTTTCCAAGGCCTGCCACACTGTTTTAGATAGGGTTAATGTCCTTAAATAGTAACCAAGTTTCCGGTTTGGTCCATCTCGGTACCTCTATTCTCCTTCATTTTATCTCATGATTGTCATCCTCATATATTAAACCTCGTTTTATTTGCTTATATAATGGTCAAAACTTTACCGATGAAAAGTATTTACTAACAATGGAACAAAACTAGACCTTTTAAAAAGTTTTAATTTAAAGTTGGTACATTATTTATTAAGATTGTTTCAAATATAGTTACGTCGTTGTGATGTCCAAGTCAATATGCCAATCAAGTTATATTTGATCTTTTTCACATATATGAAAAAAATAAAACTTGAGGGTAAAACGTCTTCAAAATAAGGTCGAGTTACGCAAGCAGACTAAACTGAAACTTGGTTACTATCTATTGACACATTAACCCTTTTGGACATGTGCGGCGATATTTCTTGAACACTTCATCATGGTATTTGGTTTTCTTGAGTTTATACTTTGATTACTATGCTATCTTGTTTTTCATGCTTGTCTATGTTTGTGTGTGGGCTCATATATGTCGGTATTTTCAAGCATGTCAAAATCTACCAAGATATGCAATTTTGTGGTGTTTAAGGTTTTGTTGTTACTGAACATTCCGTCCGTGATGTTTTTCAGGTTCTTGAAGAGCAGTTTGCTTCACCTGCTGAGCATGCGAAGGCCTACACGCCTAGCACCGTTGTCATTGGCCAATCACTAAGACAAGATTCCAAGTTGATTAATAATAATTCAACAGGCCTTTTAAAAACACCAATGGCTTCACAACAACACTCAGCGACTATGGAGAACCTTCCGGATGAGCTTTTATTAAACATATTCATCCGCTTATTGGCAAAACAGCTTGCTCAAATGAGGTCTGTCTCCAAATCTTGGAATGGCCTCTTATCTCAATCTTCCTTCGTGAGATCACATCTCACTCGTTCCATTGATCATAACAATGATCGAATTCTCTTGGTCTTCAACCCCATTACATGTTCTTGTGACTCTAAACCGTTCACAGCCCACCCCTGTCGATATCTTGAACTCCCTGAGTTCAACAAACTTCCCCCGGATTATAATCCCAAACCTGAAGCTACTATAACCACCCAAAGTCCTTCTGATATCAACTCTCAAAACCTTCGTTTTTCTGGGGTTAACAACATCACAGTTATAGGTGCTGTTAATGGCTTGATATGCTCTTACGGTGGTTCCGACATTCACATTTGGAACCCTTCTCTCTCCGCCACGTTAACTCTCCCACCATATCCTATACCCGACCACAGTCCTTCTAAAATCAAATTCCGGTTTGGGTTTGATCCCAAAACCCAAGATTACAAAGTTGTTAAACTTACTGCCATCTTGGTTTTGCTTGATTTTCCTGACTATACGATTAAAGAGTGGCTGCACGTTGAGGTTTATAGCATGAGAAAGGGTTCCTGGGAGTTGATTGCTGCAAGGTTTCCATCACACATCACAGAAATTATCGATGGTGAATACGTTTGTGTAGATGGCCATAAAGGTCACCTTCATTGGCTTGGTTATTGTTCTGGAGGGAAGACGTATTCACAAACGATAGTGGCATTCGATTTAGGTTCACAGACATTCAGTGAGATACCTTTTCCAGATTCTATACCGGACCATGGTATCAGCTTCAGTGTTATAGGAGATTTGGCCGGAAAGCTTTGTCTGATGTCACGGGGTAAGAATGATGCATATGAGGTATGGGTGATGGATGAGTATGGGGTGGCTGAGTCTTGGGTGAATTGCCATGCTTTTTCACAGTTTACTCTTAATACATGGCCACTTGGATTCACATCACATAGTGAGTTTATTGTTTACGATAGCAGTAACGGGGGTCGTCTTGTTTTGTACGATCCAGTTGCAAATAAGACTAGAAACTTCCAGAGTTTTTGTTGTAATGTACGTTATCTCCCACATAAAATTGTGGAGTATGTGGACAGTCTTGTTTGGGTAGCACCTGAGGAGCGTGAGATGGTGGATGATGCAGGACAAAATTGAAATAGTGATCAGATGTCAAGTATGATAATATTCGTGTCTCTTAATTAGGTTTATGTCAAGTATCAGTGCATCTAAAATTTTGTGGACCCGGTTTGATTTTTCAGGTTTTTGCATCTTATTGTAAGTATATTTTCTCATTCAGGTTCATGTTTTAGGATACGACAAGGTCTTTGAATAAAAATCAACAATGTTCTATCTAAGTACCTTAAACTTTTTCTTTTTTTTGAAGATGTTTAACAACTCAACTTTCATTTTTTTTTTTTTTTTTTTACCTTTTAGAAATTAGGTAATATTTAACTTGTTACCTGCTGAGCAGTAATATGGTTAGAATTGTTGCTAATGTGGATAATTAACATGTTCATATAGGAAACAGTAGTTTTTGTTGGGCACAAAGATGAGTTTTTGTTGGGGACCAAGATGGTACAATTATATTCATAACATGTACAAAGCAGTTTTTTGTTTAAGAGTAGTAAAAATTCAGTTTTGTTTAAATGTTTGTGAAAATTTATACCCATTCAGATTCTTCACTTTTCCCATTTGTGCAATATCTTTTGCCCAAATGTTGAAAGTAATATATGTGTGTGCGCGTATGTATGTATGTATGTATGTATGTATGTATGTATAGACGTAGAATATATATATATATATATATATATATATATATATATATATATATATATATATATATATATATATATATATATATATATATATATATATATATATATATATATATTAGTGGTTTACCCGCGCAATGCGGCGGGGGCTAAAAATCAGGGGGGAGGGGGGGGGGGGGGAGAGTAAAGTCCCACTAACCCGACCCGACACGACACGTTTGACAGGTTTAACGTAATATTATCCCAATCATCATATGCAGAAACAAGAATTGTCGAGATATCCCCAAATTTTTCATATTGACCAACCAACCCATAGACTCTAAAAACTTAATGTAATTAAGTTTCCCATTTGTCTACTTCGGTCCTTGTACTTAGTTGCAATATTTGTTAAATTATTTCACTATTATTATTATTATTATTATTATTATTATTATTATTATTATTATTATTATTATTATTATTATTATTATTATTATTATTATTATTTTCTATGAGTTTTAATTATGACCTCATTTATTTATTTATATAAATTGCTAAAATTCAAACGAAAACGAATGTTACAAAAAATAATCTAGCGAAATGGTTTTGGCACATCTCTTGTAGGGTACATAAAGCCTCGACAATATCTAGTCCCTTAAGTTTAGGTTAGAGATAACATATTTTAAAGATAAATATTTATTTCCTATCCAAGCACTTCTATGCCAACCATTATGCCTTTTCTAAAAATGTCATACATAAATTAACATTTGAATCTTCAAAACACCTACGTTTAAAAGGAAAATAAAATAAGCTGTACATTTACTATTAGAGAAAGGGAGTTTAAACATGGAGTAAATATATAATGAGATATTACAAACACATGTAAAGTAAAATTCTTAGCTACTTCATAAAGGTTATGATTATGATTAGAAAATGATAGATACAGACGCATATCTTAAATTACAAGCCAAAATTAAGGTTGATTAACTACAAATACATTTAAGAGAGATTTTATGATGTTGTTTGCCGGAGTCAAACCAAAACTATTGAAAACCCAAGTACACCTCTTGAATCCGCTTCACATCATTCCATGATAAGTTGCCTACTGCAAAAGTATTAATTCGAATTTTAAGCATATTAATCAATTGAATTTATATTAATATTTTATTAGAGCCTAAGGTTAACTCAAAGAGAAGCAAGTAAACAAGATCAAAGATTATGGTAGAAAAAGCTTAAAACCATTTCACATAACCTTCTAATTAATGCTAACCTAGAGCTTTGTTTCATGAACTGCAAGGAAATTGGAATGGTTCGTAGTGGTAATAATATCTCCCTTGTTTTTTGCTAACTCCTTTTTGATAAATTGTCTCTTACGCACCTATAAATTCAGATCCCTTTAAGAACTGTTTAATGATATTAGAAATAATACCGTTGAATTAATCAAGAATTTAACATACCACAACTTCAATCTTTGCAATTGTGCGACCCTTTTATTTATCTGACAGACCTCGATTTCTACAGTTCTGTTTGCTATTTTCGAAGTACAGCTCTGCACCATGCTTACCAGAGTCAAACCAAAACTATTGCAGCAACCCAAGAACACCTCTTGAAGCCGCTTCACATCGTTCCGTGATGGGTTTCCTACTTCAAAAGTATTTATTCGAATTTAAAGCATAAATTTTCCAGAAAAACAACATAAACCTAAACCCATATACATAACAGGAAGAACCATGTTACTTGAGCCAAAATACCTCACAACACCACCATGTCAAGGACAAGCCAACATGAAAAAGAAAATAGCTTCCATAAATGTTAAGTATAGATAAATATGAAACAAAAAGACATTGTTGGTACCAAAGTACAGATAAATATAAATACCAACTTTCCATCAAATAAAGATGCTGATACGACCCAGGTAACTTCGTATTCCATTACACATCCAAATCACAATTGGTTCTTGACACAATCATCAAAAAGAACCACTTTAAAATACTGAAATTCGTAAATAAAACTATAATGGACATATCACATCTTGCTTCATAATTAAGGCAAGAGAGCTTAAAAAGTCTTTTTTGAATTTATATATAATTAAAACGAACAATATTACCAGATAAGTAGAGAACCAGCATATCACTTTGCCAAAGTCAAGGCTCCGAACATACAACAAAACATATAACAGAACATATGATAGAAAACGAGTGTACCTTCATGTTCTGTAGTGGCTTGCATCCCCTCCACCTCTGGTGCAACCTGAGGAATATGAAAACAACTGAACTGTCATGGATTTTTAATCATTATCCTAAAAAAGATTAAAACTACCTCAATAAAATGTATTGGATCCATAAGTTATGTAGTATGTTTCTTGAAGATGGTGAGATATAGAGGAAAGGGTCGAAGAGGGCGAATTTGGGATTTTTAAATCAAATCACATATCCGTGTCACCTGTATTCACGGTACTCATAGGTGGGTTAGTTTTTCGATTCATAGCATCAATAGGAGATAGTGTTTTATTCAAAATTTGTTAAAAATACCGATACATGGGGAAGAGACCTGGTCGGCGAAAAACAGGTGGAGGGGAAAGGCTTTGCGCCATAAGTAATTGCCAACCGCCCTGGGTTGCAAGGCTGAGTACCCTCAAGGTGTTAAAATTGCCGGTCCAAAAAAAAAAAATTCTCTCTCTCTCTCTCTCTCTCTCTCTCAAATAACTCGTATGAAACCGCGTTTCGTGTTCCCCTAGGTCAAATGTGTTTCGATCTCTCCCAAAATCCAAGCACACTCTCTCTGCCCTTCCTCGTCGTCCCTAACTTGTCAATCGGTAGTTGCACTCAGTCCTCTTCATAACGATTTCACCTTGACTCATTGAACCCCCTGATGATTGTCGTTGACGAATAGATGATCGACAATCGCTACTTCACTGCCCCTCATTTTCGAAATCAATCCGTCGAGAAATGACTCAGCATCTCTCCTCCCTTTAACACTCGCGTCATGACTAGGACAGCATCTGCACCAGATTGAAAGGTACATCTGCTAATAGCTCTTTTGCTAGCTTTAAGAATTCCATAACTTGAGTTATTTTCCTTGTGCTTCTCATATGTGGAAGGCCGATCATAGAATTGAATGCCAAAAATTCTCTATTGACTTTTCTTTCCACTATTACTTTTACCAATTGTGCAAATTCGACCTCTTCTACCTTCAAGTTTACACCAACATCTCTTGCATAGTTACAAAGTTGCTATTTTCTCTCTTTAAATTTTAAGTCATGTTCTTCTAGTTTGACTTTAAATTCTAAGTCAGCTCTCTGATCTGCAGCCTTGAACTTCTTTGCTGTCGACTGTGTCTGCACACTGCACAGGTGCTTGACGCTTCTGCCTCTGTTGGTCTCCAACTCCAACTCTCGCACCAGAGCAGCAACTATCATGTCAGTAAGGAGTAAGGGTCTGGTGTTAGGAAGCCGACACGAACTCACGGATCTTCGTCCGCATCATAGTCAAATATCGCGACATCTAAAACCTAGGGTTTTGCAAGTCGCGTTGCTAAGCATGGCTGATAGCGTCCTACTAGCTACACTCCGCATGCAGACTTAAACCATTCTTCGCGTCGCTACCCTCCCTTAGGGATAGCGTCGTGAAGTCCCTTTTTCTCCAAAATAATTATGATTTAACTCTTTAAACTTTTAAAAATAATACACAGAAAACGGTCTTATATTGTGATTATTTTTTATGTTTTTTTATACATTCAGATCTATAAAAATATGGACTTTATTTACAAAATGGGTATCCATCGGGTTCCCCGAATCCGACAGGGATTTTTTCACCCGAACCCGTTGGAGATATGATGGGGCTGAGGCGGGATAGGTATGGAGATCGAAGGTCGGGGACGGGGACATGTATTGCTATCCCCTCCAATATCCGCCCATATTTGTATCCCTATGTACGACTGTGTGAAGCCTTTGGCAACTAACCTCGCTTTGTATCTACTCATGCTCCTATTTGAGTTATACTTACAGTAATTACCCATTTGCACCCCATAATTCGTTCTCCTAAAGGTAGGCTTGTGTACTCCCAAGTACTATTTTCTTGAAGAGCACTATTCTCTTCCATTACTGCATTGGCCCATTCCCCTTTTGATTTTGTTTCTTGAATTGTTCTGAAACTTGTATTTTTGAGAGAGAAAGAGCAAACGACTTGAACTTGGGTGATAATTTTTCATAAGATACAAAGTTTCTATTAAGTATGCAGTACAACTTATTCTACCCTTTCGCAAGGCAATTGGTATATACAGATCTGAATGAGTACTCAAAGTATAAGTTTTAGAGTTACCATGTTTATCCGGGGGATGAATCCTGGCTGCTGGCTGTCATCGTGACTTGCTCTACCCTGGTTGTTTTTCATGCCTCCTATAGGTAATGTACTCTTTTTCAACCATTGATTTAGACACTAATTTTTTTTACCATCATCAGTTTGATCGGTTGGACTTGGAGATTCCTTAGGGTCTTCAATAATGGGTATAAGGACCGGATCATGATAACTCGGTCCCGGGTTTTGATTTGGGTAGTTTAGAAACTGCTATTCCATAGGTATTCTCTCCCTGGATAACACTTGTATCCATGTTGATTTTGGGGAATAGCCTAAGAAGATACATTTTACCGACTTTCGATTCGGTCTAGGTTGCCGCGGTTTGGGGAATTATTATGAACGAAGGAAGTGCACCCGAAAACTTTAACCGGTAGATTTGATATCTTTCGCGTGTGAGGAAAGTATGATCGGAAAACCTAACATAGGGTTCGAAAACCGATTACCCTAGAAGGCATCCGGTTAATTAGGTAGGCAGCAGTCAAAACTGTTTCTCCCCATAAATGATTTGGTATTGAACTTGTAAACATCAATGATCGATTTAATTCAAGGTGTAAATTTTTTCTTTCAGCAACGTTGTTTTGTTGCGAGGTATCCACACAAGAGGTCATGCGAACAATTCCTTGTTTAGACAAGTATTTTCCCAGCTCAAAATGAAAGTGCTTTGTTGCATTGTCGGATTTCAAAATTCAGATTCCGGTGTTAAACTGATTTTGGACCATTTTTTGAAAATGTTGACATATGGACCCAACTTCGGATTTTTCTTTCATTAAGTAATATGATATGATCGTAGATGAATGTGACAAAACATCTTGCACCAGTCACATTTTTACTCTAAACAGGCCCCAAACATCACTATGAATTAAGTAGAATGGATACGAAGCTTTGTATGGAAGAGAGGAATATGAACTTCTAGCGTGTTTAGATAATTGATATACTTTGCATTTGAAATAACTAGGATTTTTATTAAATAATTTAGGAAACAATATTTTCAAATAAAAAAAGTTTGAGTGCCCTAATCTAGTATGTCATAGCATGACTTTATTTTGGCATTAGGTTCAACTGAAGATGAAGATAAGGCTTGAGGTAAGATGCCAAGTCCGAGTACTCGGCTGAGTAAGATGCCGAGTCCGAGTACTCGGCTGAGTCCGAGTCCTCAGTAAGATGCCGAGTCCGAGTCCGATGCCGAGTCCGAGTACTCGGCTGAGTACTCGTCCGAATTGGCTGAGTTTTACAACACTGGTCTATTTGTCATATGGTCCGTGGTACCACAGTCGACAACCCATGTTTTTGCTCCAAATGAAACGGTAGTAAACGCAGATGAGAACCCACCTCGTTGTGCGATCAAGGCTGTCCCTTTGTCTTCACACGTTATATTTTGCAATACCTTACGAATGTCATCAAGTTGTTCCTCGGTAAACGGTTAATGATGTTCACTGTTTGCAACATTGCTTCTTGAATTCGGTTTCCAATCAGTGGGTTTGTCGTGGATTTTCCTGCAAATCTCCTTAGTTTGACCAGGCCGTCTACACTGGTCGCACCACGATCAACCATTCTTTTTTAGGGGAGACCATTGTATGATACTGTCTCGATTTCAAAGAGAGAGAGAGAGTAATCTAAACAAAGAACAACTATTTATAAGAAATACTAGGAAACCTAATCGGCTAAGGATATCTATTCATACTTATCTAATCTTAGCCGATAATTACAAATTTGAATTAAATACTTTGAATTGAATACTTATCGAAATCTTTATATACACTATGCAGTTATCGCGGTCAAAATTGTAATCGCGGTAACCGACCGCTATTTAATTTTGCGGTTCTCGCGGTGGTATAGCGGTGATATAGCGGCTTTTAGTAATATGTACAATTTATGTAGAATTTATATATTATACTATTAGTAGTAGAATTAATACGTAATCACGGTGGTATAGTAGTGGTATAGCGGTGGTATATCGGTGGTTTTGTGGTTCTCGCGGTGGTATTGCGGTTCTCGCGGTGGTATCGCGCTAAATAGCGGCACAAATAGCGGAACCGCGATAACTAACCGCTAAACTGAACCGCTATTATAAAAACCAGCGCGAACCGCGATACCGGCGCGATTAACTGCCCAGCATATACATAAGTTTTGAACCAACACATCCAAATGTTAAAGAAGGTAAACTTGTCTACATAAGAAAAACAAATTGAACCAAAACGACGAGTCTAGATTAATACATTAAAAAAGGATACTTGATATAAACCTAATTTAGAAACATAGTATGATACTTTGCATGTCTCGATTTCAATTTTCTCCTAAACCATCCACCATCTGAGACTCTGTAGGTGCTACCCACACAAGACTGTCAACATACTCCACAATTTTCTCTACATATGCTTCTTTGAGACAATAATTCTCCAAAATTTTAGCCTTGCTTGCAATGGGATCGTACACACCAATACGGCCATAGATATCTCCAATGAGAAACTGATTGTGTGATGTGAATCCGAAAGGATATGTATCACCACTAAACAAAAAGACATAGTGTTTCACCCATGATTCGGCCACCCCATACTCCTCCATCACCCACACCTCACATTCACCATCAACCCATGACATCACACAAAGCTTTCCGGCCAAAAGTCCCAGATACTTTGCGCGATCATCGATGTTGTCATCTAATGTAGAATCAGGAAAAGGCATCTCACGGAATGTCTCTGAGTCCAAATCAAACGCCACTATCGTTTTTTGATCCATATTTTCACCAATACAACCACGCCAATGAAGACGGCCATCATGGCCATCAACACAGACGTGATCATCATCGATAATGAATGTGATGTGCGATGGAAACCTTTCAGTGATCAACTCCCAGGTGCCCTTTCTCATGCTATAAATCTCAACTTGCAGCCACCATTCAACAACAAATACGTGTTGACATACGTGTTGTCCGATAAGACCTGTAAGCTTCACAACTTTGTAATCATCGGTTTTGGGATCAAAAGCAAACCGGAAAAAGATACGGATCGAATCCAAACCAACAGAGGGCATGGAATATGGTGGGAGAGTTAACACAGCAGAAAGAGAAGGATTCCAGATGTGAATGACAGAATCATTGTAAGAAGAGCATATTAATCCTTTAACAGAACCAATAACTCTGATATTCGTATATTCAGATTGGGGGTTAACCGGGAGTTTAATGAAATTAGTGAGTTGGAGATGAGGAGAACCAAAGGGATGCACTGTGAAATGTTCAAAGCCAACAGAAGATTCATCATAGGGAAAGTGCAAGAAAGTTTGATTGTTGTAATGGAGGGAACGATTGAGGTGAGATTTTACAAAAGAGGAGTGAGATAAGAGGGCATTCCAAGATTTGGAAACAGACCTCATTTGAGCAAGCTGTTCGGCCAATAAGCGGATGAATATGTTTACTAAAAGCTCGTCTGGGAGGTTGTTCATAGTTGTGGGTTGTTGTGGTGAAGCCATCAGTTTTTTTGAAAGGCATGTTGCATTATTAGCAAGTAATTTTGAAACTTGTTTCAGTGGCCAGTGACAATGGTGCTATCTCTGTTAGCAAGCTCAGCAGGTGAACCAATTTCCTCTTCATGTACCTGAGGACAATATATACATTATACAATAATATATTGCATTACCAAATTATCATGGATGGATGGTTGCGTAATTAACAACAAAACCACCAAATCTCATATACTAGGAAATTGTTGTGCTTGAAGATACTGAAAGATGAGCATGAAAATATCACTCACTTTTGAACTGACAACAGCAGCATGGAAGTTATCCCTTTCGTGTCCATGTTTATGTTTTTTCAGTGAGCCACTTGTTGATGATGCTTCAAGCCTTAAAAGAGAAGATGGTGACTCCTCCATGGTTCTGGAATGCACCAAAGCTATCAAGCGCTGGGCTTCAGACCTGTAGCAACATTGTGGCAGGATAATTTCCAAGAATGGAACACTTGAATCCTATCTATATGACAAATACACTGAATTGACACACTTTCAATACCAAAAATAGTGTAGGTTTTAACTAAGAAATACCGACCTAGTAAACGTCTTCTGTTTCAACATTAGTTCAAGCTCTGATATCCAACTGGCAACAGAAATGCTAGCAGACTTCCCGCCTTGATTCGCTACCCCCGTTGATTTCTACGGTCCAGGAAATCAAAAGTGAATACAAGTTACAAACATTTCAGAAAAAATAGTTGGATAAAGCACTGAGACGGGTACACTGTACACATTAATAATTGACTCCTACATCAAAAAGCACTGTGACCACCAACAACTTGAACCAAGTTCCCCTCATATATTTTTGATGGATGAATCTAGCGAATCTCAGCATGACTCTCAAGTAGGGACTTAAAATTGTTAACAAATTTACATCCAAAGTTTTCAAAAATAAATGTGTGAACTTGGGAGAACCAAAATAGCACAATCTAGCGTTGAAGAAATTTCTCCCCAACTACATATCTATACCCACTTATCTAAAACAGCATTGTGAGGCTTAGTACTTCATGAACTCCACTGTTGTCAATATTTATAACTTTATGAGTAGTTCCAATTACAAAAACACTTCCAACTCCTTAGAAATAATAGATTATACCTGTTCATGATTTCAAGTAAACGGAAACCGAGATCCACGAATATTGACGCCATTATACCACATCAGAACACACATGAAACACACACTCAAATTACCTACACTTAAAATAAATAACTTACATTTCGGCATACCTCCTGAGAAACATTCTGGTGTTCTTCTTTATCCTCTGGACACATAAGAGTTTCTGTAAGGGGGATGTACATCATAGGCAGAAATTCAAGTCAAGTAATACAAAAGCTATTTATCATGAATATCTTAAGTTCCAGACAGAAACAACATTGACAACAAGACTTCACAAATCGTAGCTCATCACTTGTTAAAAAACTTGATGATTAAAAGATGCATATCAACGGAAGACTACTGGTTGCTTAGATTCATAACCTAGTCTGAAGACGTTGATCCAGGCCATGATTTTGAAATTTAACATATATAATGGTGCTATGACCATGTTTCTACATAATTTATGTCTTTTGAGAATTACTCGCACCTTTTTAGTATTCAGCTATTACCACAGGTATTGATAGAAATGTGTTGCAACATGTTGGGGACCCGTTTGACCCGACGTGATCAGGGTCGGGTATTTCCAGTCAAACCTAGTCCCAGGTCGGGATCCCATATGGAATAAAAACAGGGGATTGGCCAGGTCTGGGTACATTATTCCCTAACCCGTCCGTACTCCACCTATTAAGAAATTCCCCACTTTTACAAAAATACCCTATTCTAGTTAACACAACTCCAAACCTAGGGAACGAGTTAAACCTTTCATGCCAATAACATTGGTAATGCTAAATTTTTTTAATTTTAGATTTGCACTTATCAATTGTAACACCCGGTTCCTCAAATTTAGGATATACCGGTTGTTTTAGTCAAACACATATATTATCAAAGGTATAATCCCAAAAGAGTAACAAGTTTCACAAGATTGTTATCAACAGCATAGTTTAAGTTCTAAGCTATTTACATCAAAAGGTTTACGACTATTAAACAAAACCGGGTTTCTTTACATATTAAGATAACAAAAGTAAAATCTACATCAAAGTCCAAGTCCAAGTCTAGCTATCCATTTATATTCTGCTTCCCGCGGTCACCGCTACCAGAACCTAATACAAACAACAATAACAAACAATATATATGAGCTATGAAAGCTCATTGAGTAATTTAAGGTTAATTTGTTTGTATCATTCATTATCAGGTTTTTACTCAAACTCAACGGACTATCTCGGTTCCGAGTGTGATATACACATTATAACTCTTAGTATACACACTTTAACTCTTTATTTCATATACTCAAAGTTTGGTTATTCTCAACCAAATCAAATCATAGTCTACTTCATATCTGAAAACAACATCAGATCAAAGCATAATCATCAATAAATAACTACTCACTCTATTTCGTGCTAATTGAAAGTGGCTCATCAAAACCACAGGGAACCACTTCAAATCCAATGATTCAACCGTTGGAATAAGATAAAAATCAAGAAGAATTACCTTTCAAGCTCAAAGTGTAAATCCCTAGCTTCAATTCAAAAGAAACAAGCCTTAATCTCGACTTTGGAAGGTTGGAATCAAGTTTTAGGGTTTAAGGAAGTTTTTGGACGAAATGGGTTTTATCCCCAAATGATAGAAATTTCCCTTTTAAAAATGCCCAGATGCGACACACGACCCGTGTGGATCCACCGCCTAAAAAGAAGTGGAAACTGCCGGATTCTACACGACCCGTGTGGAATCTGGCACGACCCCGTGTAATAACCTGGCACGACCCGTGTGGATCTGGAACGACCCGTGTAGAATTTGGTGCTCTACTCTTTGCTCACTGCCTGATTCTACACGACCCGTGTAGAATCTACACGACCCGTGTGAATCTGGAATCCAACCTTTTGCTCACTGCATGATTCTACATGACCCGTGTAGAATCTACACGACCCGTGTGAAACTGGAACTTTACTTTTTAAGTTCAAACTTCTCCTAAATGAGTTTCTAACCCTCTTAATCCATATCAAAACTTGTTTAACCTTATTTATACTAAATTTAACGCAATCTCACTACTATTTAATATTACGGTATTACAAGTTCTTACCCCCTTCGGAAGATTCCGTCCTCGGAATCTCTTGAAACAAAAAGGGATATTTTGACCGCATCTCCTCCTCGGCTTCCCAAGTGACATCCGTACCTCTATGATGTCGCCATTGCCCTTTTACTATCCCAATCTCTTTGTTTCGTAACTTTTTAATTTTTTTATCCAGTATCTGTTCCGACATCTCTTGGTATCTCAATTTTTCGTCTAATTGAACTCCAGCTAAAGGTACTCGAGTAGATTTATCATGTAATGTTTTTCTGAGATGTGACACATGGAACACATTGTGGATACCCCGTAGTTCATCTGGAAGCTCAAGTTTATACGCGACTGCTTGACGTGCACGCAGAGGTCGTCATGCGGTCAAAAATAAAAGATAACCTAACTTTCACTAGTATAGTGCAGTCAGGGTCGATCCACAGGAGCTACTTGGTTAGCCTAGATGAGAGATTACCAACTAATAATGTCACCGCTATAGTCGGAGGAACTGATTTCTATCTTACAACCTCAAGCAATATTCAAATGACCCAAGCCAAGCTAAGCTATGCTCAAATGACCTAGTTACTTTCTGAATTCAGAAGTGCATCTCTGGATCAGAAGCAATTGAAGGCATCCAAACTAGCAAAACCGAGCAAGCATAAACTGGCTAGAAACTAAGTTCTATTGAACAGCTAATAGCCAAAGCCTAATGCTAAACTTAACCAAGTTAGCTACTGTTTTCAGCAAAGGAAAACAGTCCCAACCAAGTCCAAAACAAAATCCAATCACAATCAACAACCAAAACACAAACTAACATCCAAAATACCGAAAAATCAATATTTAAGGTAACCGAATGATTTCATTCACTCAAACCAATATCCAAACAGCAAATCAGTAACCAAAACTACTAAAAACAGAACCCTAAGCTAGAATTCAATGGTTGTCACACCCAAAGATTCAACTCAAAGTTTACAAATGTTTAACTAAAATGAAATAAAATCTAAAACATGAAAATACCAAATGATGGCTTCTGAAATGGAATCCTCAAGTCAAAGAGCTTCTAGGTCGATGTTTACACCCGGTCTTTGCTAGGGTTTTCGGCTGGAAATGCCTCTATTTATAGTTGCAAATTTCCCGTGACCGCGCCGCGCAAAATGGAAATCCGTGGCGCGCGTACTTATCCGTTCCCCGTTTTTTCGTCATTTAAAATGTGTTTCACCGCCTTACATCCGCGTCGCGCAGGAGATAAATCCGCGGCGCGCGTACGTCTTCTCTTGATTTTGCATTCTTTCCATACTTTTTCCTTTTTGTACACTTTTAGTCCCTGTTTCTGTTCTTTTTCTCCAGACAAGTCCTGACACGAAAAGTGAGAATACCCATGCATATTTGATATAATTTTGCCAAGAACAGGGCTCAACAACGCCTAAAATACTTAATATCACTAGGCGTTGTCACTGCTCCAATTCTCTCTAAGATTTGGAAAGGTCTTATGAATCGTGGGCTTAATTTACCTCGTTTACCAAACCGGATCACTCCCTTCCATGGGGATACCTTCAACATCACCATGTCCCCGACATGGAACTCTAATGGCTTTCTCCTTTTATCTGCATATTGCTTTTGGCGGTTTTGAGCTACTCGCATATGCTCACGGATGCTTTGTATCTTCTCTTCAGTTTTAGCTACAATTTCCGGTCCCGCCAATGGTTTCTCTCCCATTTCTGTCCAACAAGTCGGGGTCCGACACGGTGCACCGTATAAGGCTTCAAAAGGTGCCATCTGTATACTGGAGTGGTAAGTGTTATTATAAGCAAACTCTACTAAAGGCAGATGATCTTCCCAACTGCCTCCAAAATCAATGATGCAGGCTCGTAGCATATCTTCAAGTGTTTGTATCGTCCTTTCCGACTGTCCATCTGTCTGGGGATGATACGCAGTACTCAATAAAGCTTTAGTACCAAAATGCTTTTGGAAACTCTGCCAGAAATGTGAATTGAAACGACTATCTCTATCAGAAATTATTGAAGTTGGCACTCCATGTCGTCTCACTACTTCTCTCGTATAAATCTCAGCTAGCTTTGACACTTGGTAATCTTCTCGGATTGGAATGAAATGAGCAGACTTTGTTAACCTGTCAACAATCACCCAAATTGAATCATATCCTCGTGGAGTTCGAGGTAATTTTGTGATGAAATCCATAGTGATTTCATCCCACTTCTTCTTTGGTACAGGTAATGGTTGCACTGCTCCATATGGCTTTTGATGATTGGCTTTTACTTGCAGACACGTCAAACAGTTTTCTACAAAACGCCCAACATCTCGTTTCATACCGGGCCACCAGTAGTACGGTTTTAGATTATGATACATTCGTGTGCTACCAGGGTGAACCGCATATCTAGTACAGTGAGCATCCTCCAGCAATTTATGTCTCGCCTCACCATGTCTCGGAACCCAAACTCGCCCTTGGAAAGTCTTGATTCCTTGTGCATTTTCCACAAGTTTCTCTACATAACCAATCATCCTTTCTTTCTTCAAGTCATTGGCTTCGACTTGGCATTTACGTATCAACTCTGGTAATCGACTCACAATCCCCATTCGAGCCGATACGACTCGAATAGGCGGCTCCTTACGGCTTAGTGCATCCGCCACCACATTGGCTTTACCAGGGTGGTAAAGTATTTCACAATCATAATCTTTTAGTAGATCCATCCACCGTACTTGCCTCATGTTTAACTCTTTCTGATCAAACAGGTATTTCAAACTTTTATGATCCGTATAGATCTGAAATCGCACTCCATAAAGATAATGTCACCAGATCTTTAATGCAAAAATTACTGCCGCCAACTCTAAATCATGTACTGGGTAAGCTTTTTCATGTGGTTTCAGTTGTCGAGAGGCATACGCTATCACTCGTCCTTTTTGCATCAACACGCATCCAAGACCACTTAAGGAGGCATCGCTGTAAAGAACAAAATCCTCCCCTCCTTGCGGTAAAGCCAACACTGGAGCCTTGCATAAGCCATCTCGTAGTTGTTCAAAGGCTGATTGTTGTGCCTCAGTCCAACTAAATTTCTCCGTCTTCTTGGTCAATTTGGTTAAGAGCATAGCTATACGAGAAAAGTTTTCTACAAATCGTCGATAATAACCTGCTAATCCCAAGAAACTACGAACCTCCATTGGACTCTTTGGCGGCTCCCAACTCATTACGGCTTCGATCTTTGCTGGATCTACCTTTATACAGTCTTCATTTATCACATGGCCAAGAAATTGAATCTCCCGCAACCAGAACTCGCATTTTGAAAACTTTGCATATAATTTCTCGTTTCGGAGAAGATCTAGTATTTGTTGCAAATGAAATCTGTGCTCATCTCGACTCTTTGAATAAATCAGGATGTCGTCGATAAACACAATTACGAATTTATCAAGAAAGGGAAGACAAACCCGATTCATCAAATCCATAAAAACAGCAGGAGCATTAGTCAAACCGAATGGCATGACTAAGAACTCGTAATGGCCATACCTCGTACGAAAAGCTGTCTTCGGAATATCAGCTTCTTGTACTCTCAATTGATGATAGCCGGATCTCAAATCAATCTTTGAAAAATACGTAGCCCCATGCAGTTGATCAAATAAGTCATCGATCCTTGGCAACGGGTGACGATTCTTTATAGTGACCTTGTTGAGCTCCCGATAATCTATACACATCCTCATAGATCCATCTTTCTTTTTTACAAAGAGTATAGGTGCACCTCACGGAGACGAACTCGGACGTATAAACCCAAGTTCCAATAACTCTTGCAACTGTCTTTTTAATTCTTCCATCTCAGATAGTGCTAATCGATAAGGTGGTCGAGCTACCGGCTTCGCCCCCGGTATAACATCGATTACAAATTCAACTTGTCTACTCGGTGGTACGCCTGGAAGATCATCGGGAAATACATCGGGGTAATCACAAACCACTTCTACTTCTTCTATCTTGGAATGTTTTGACTCGGCACTAATCACATGTGCCATAATCAATTCACCCCTCTCTCCATATATCTCCTAGCCGTTGCAAGTGACACTATCGGTACTTTTCGAGAACGTCGTTCACCTCGTATCAAAATTCGGGAACCACTCGGTGTCTTTATGGAAAGTGTTTTCTCATGACAATCCATTTGACCTCTATTATCATCCATCCAATCCATCCCGACTATCACATCAAACTCATGATTAGTGATCGGCTTCAGATCTATAGGGTACATAACCCCATAGATTTCAAGCCGACACTGTTTATAATGACTCTTTACAAAAACACATCTCCCATCTGCTACATCTACTATTATTTTCTCATATAAATCAGCTAATGGAATATCTAGTTTAGAAACAAAAGACTCTGATATAAAAGACACAGATGCACCTGAATAAAAAAGTACTCTTGCTTGAAAAGAGTTCAAGCTAAAGATACCTGTGATAACATCGGTCCGATCTCTAGCCTCGTCGACAGTTAATTGAAAAGCTCGCGTTTTCACATGACCACCACCCCTATCTCTTCGATCATCTCGATCTCGACCTCCTCCTTGACTCGTCTTTTGAAAATCTCTTTGTGGCTCAAATTTCATCTTTGGGCAATTTGGACGAATATGCCCGCTCTCCCCACAATTGAAACAAACGGGGCGACTCTCGGTACACTGGCGAGCCATATGTCCCGTCTTTCCACACTGGAAACAAACTGATGGAGGGTTTCGGGAATCACATTCTCACATGTGTTTTCGCCTACACTTCTTACACCATTTCTCTTCATTCTTCTTGGTTTCACCACGGACTTGAGAACCCGTAGTAGTGGATCTCTGTGAAGTATCTACAGCTTTACCTTCCCATTTTCTCTTAAATCCTCCAACTTCTCTTTCGGTTCTTCTCTCCTCCTCCTGTCTTTGCAACTCCCTTTCTCTCGATCTTGCTGCCTCAGCCACTTGTTGAAAGGTAGTATATCTGGAACTCGGCAAAAACTCTCGGATCTGGGTTTTTAAACCCCACAAATATCGATCCATCTTACGCTCCTCTGTATCAACTTGATGTTGTGCAAATCTTGCCTTCTCATTAAAATCCAGTGTGTATTGTTGTACTGTTCTCGACCCTTGTTGTAACTTCAAGAACTCTTCCTCTATTCCCTTCATGGCATTATTGGAACAATAATATTCAGTGAACTTCAACTTGAATTGTTCCCAGCTCAGTGTATACGCCAAACTCTCTCCAATCTCCATACACATATTCTCCCACCAGAACTGTGCATCTTCCTTTAACAAGTTTGTTGCAAACTCCACTTTATCTGCCTCATCGCAATTACTGGTGCGGAACATCTTTTCAACATGTGTTAACCAATTCTTGGCTGCTATGGGATCATCTTTCCCATAGAAATCATATGGCTTGCACTTCTGAAAAACATCATAAGTACACTTCTTTGTCTTCTCAAGTATTTTAGCTCTGCCCGCTTCAGTATAGACCTCTTCACGATCCTCCCTGTGCTCAGGTTGAACCGGTGGTTGTCCCGAAGGACCTCCAGTTGCAGCCTCCGTCTGGGGCCTCAAATAAGTGGGTAATATTTCTTTAAGTGCTTTGACTACTTCGGCCACAATCATAGCTTGTATATTACCCTGTGTCTCGAGAGGTCGCTCTCCCTCGGGTTGATGCTCTTTACCCGAATCTCGTGATCCCAATTGATCTCTTGATGGATCACCTCGCTCTTTTTCTTTTCCAGTGCTCATCTTAACTGAAAAAGAAATTTAACTCATTTAGTAATCACCACCATAATAATCAATATGATGTGTAATTAACTCAATTGTATATCACTATAATACTCAATATAGTGTATAATCAACTCAATTGTATATCACTATAATACTCAATATAGTGTATAATCAACTCAATTGTGATACACCGCGGAGGATAGCTACTCGGGACTCTTTGGGACTTCTCTATCTCATTGGTTTAAGTCTAAACCCATCTTCAAGGTTTAATTCCCTTAAACCAAGGCTCTGATACCAACTTGTAACACCCGGTTCCTCAAATTTAGGATATACCAGTTGTTTTAGTCAAACACATATATTATCAAAGGTATAATCCCAAAAGAGTAACAAGTTTCACAAGATTGTTATCAACAGCATAGTTTAAGTTCTAAGCTATTTACATCAAAAGGTTTACGACTATTAAACAAAACCGGGTTTCTTTACATATTAAGATAACAAAAGTAAAATCTACATCAAAGTCCAAGTCCAAGTCTAGCTATCCATTTATATTCTGCTTCCCGCGGTCACCGCTACCAGAACCTAATACAAACAACAATAACAAACAATATATATGAGCTATGAAAGCTCATTGAGTAATTTAAGGTTAATTTGTTTGTATCATTCATTATCAGGTTTTTACTCAAACTCAACGGACTATCTCGGTTCCGAGTGTGATATACACATTATAACTCTTAGTATACACACTTTAACTCTTTATTTCATATACTCAAAGTTGGTTATTCTCAACCAAATCAAATCATAGTCTACTTCATATCTGAAAACAACATCAGATCAAAGCATAATCATCAATAAATAACTACTCACTCTATTTCGTGCTAATTGAAAGTGGCTCATCAAAACCACAGGGAACCACTTCAAATCCAATGATTCAACCGTTGGAATAAGATAAAAATCAAGAAGAATTACCTTTCAAGCTCAAAGTGTAAATCCATAGCTTCAATTCAAAAGAAACAAGCCTTAATCTCGACTTTGGAAGGTTGGAATCAAGTTTTAGGGTTTAAGGAAGTTTTTGGACGAAATGGGTTTTATCCCCAAATGATAGAAATTTCCCTTTTAAAAATGCCCTGATGCGACACACGACCCGTGTGGAAATCCACACGACCCGTGTGGATCCACCGCCTCAAAAGAAGTGGAAACTGCCGGATTCTACACGACCCGTGTGGAATCTGGCACGACCCCGTGTAATAACCTGGCACGACCCGTGTGGATCTGGCACGACCCGTGTAGAATTTGGTGCTGTACTCTTTGCTCACTGCCTGATTCTACACGACCCGTGTAGAATCTACACGACCCGTGTGAATCTGGAATCCAACCTTTTGCTCACTGCATGATTCTACACGACCCGTGTAGAATCTACACGACCCGTGTGAAACTGGAACTTTACTTTTTAAGTTCAAACTTCTCCTAAATGAGTTTCTAACCCTCTTAATCCATATCAAAACTTGTTTAACCTTATTTATACTAAATTTAACGCAATCTCACTACTATTTAATATTACGGTATTACATTAATTAATCTCTTTAACTACAATAAAATGAAATAGAACATTATAAGTTCAAAATCGATATCATTGGTTTTTATATTACTAATAATTAAAAAGGTACACATTAATATTTCATAAAAATACATAATACGAATAGTTATCCAGGATGGCAGTCATGATTTAGCTACTTTGTTCCTAATTTCTTAGATTGTTGTGATAAGAGCTATGTTCTTATTTTTTATTGTTTAAAAAACATTAGATATCGTAGTCCTGGGTTTCTTTGTGTCGATGGGCCGGGTTGGGTCGGGAACGTCCTAATTTCCCAAAAAAGGGCTTTTCGATTCCACCACCAGAATTGGGATGGCTAACCTCGTTCCATCCGGACCCGGTTCCCCTACTCACGGGACAAGAAACAATTCAAAGATATAGTGGAAAATTTCTTTAAAAGCTAAAATGTTGAACCTGTCCGGAAATGCCTTTTACGAGAATTTTCTCCGGCTCCGCCGCTTTTGTAGGAAACCCTTCCATCATCCGTCCTCGCCATAGGGATTCCCGAAATTTCGAGGAGATAAACAATCGCGTATAAAGAGAAATTGCAAGTGGAATGAGAAAATAGAAATAGAGATGCCGGAAACGTGTGACTGGAAATCAGGGTTTTTATTTGATGGGAAAATGACTTATAAGGGTAATTATGTTTCAAAACTGTTCAAAAAACACCATCCAAGTTTGGTCTGTTCAAAAAACACCATCCAAGTAAGGCCTTTGTACAAAAAACACCATCCAAGTAAGGCCTTTGTACAAAAAACACTATCGAACTACATATTTTGTTCAAATTTTATCTAATGGTAATCGGCTCTTGCAGGTTAAAGGATGACTTGGCCTAATACTTGGTGACCGGCCAAGTCATCCTTTAACCTGCAAGAGCTGGTTACCATCGGGTAAAATTTGAACAAAACATGTAGTTCGATGGTGTTTTTTGTACAAATGTCTTACTTGGATGCTGTTTTTTGTATAAAGGCCTTACTTGGATGGTGGTTTTTGAACAGACCAAACTTGGATGGTGTTTTTTGAACAGTTTTGAAACATAATTACCCTTATAAGTTATTTTCCCTTATTTGATCACATTGGTATATTATTTAGGCTGGGCGGTATAGAAAATGAAGAGAGGAGAGAAGAAATGGAACAAGAAATAAGAAGAAAAAGATGGGAACAAAAATAAAAATATACTCCGTATATTTTATTTTTGTGTTTCTAGTTGTAAATATATATAGAAAATGTTTTATAAGGATAATAATTTTATCGTAAGTACATATTTAGTTAGTTATTATTATTTTTTTGTGTATATATAACCATTAAAAATTTAGCTTTATAAGCATTTAGTCAAGGGTTAATGTCATTTTAACCCATTCAGGTTTTGTAAAATATTTTAAAAGGTCCTCGAACTAGTTTGTGTGCTTTGTAAGGGTTTAAGCTCAACAAATCTATGTCATATATGCCATTTTGTAAAATCTGAAGGGGTGTTCCGGTAAACTTGCTGACATGTCATTTGACTTTTAAAAGTCCAATTTTCTTATATACATGTATGGTTCCACGTGTACAAAAACATAAATATCATTTTCAAAAGTCCAAGGTTTTGGTGTCATTTCAAACGTTTCCTAGGCTTTTATTGCAAATTTGATCTTAGATTTTTTGAATTATTAGGCTGTAATATCTTCGCTAAGATATTTCTTCAGGTTACACGATCGCGAACTATTATCCTTGGAAAGATTCCGATGACGTGCGTTTACAGGAACATCGCATAATATCCAGAGGACCAAATGTGTAAATTATTTAGAAAACGTCTCCATCAAAGATGCCTAAATCAATCGCATAATATCCAGAGGACCAAATGTGTGGTTCCAAAGTTGCCAAGTTACAATTCTTGAAGGACCAAATGTGTAAATTATTTAGAAAACGTCTCCATCAAAGATGCCTAAATCAATTCAACGAATTCCTTGGTTTTGCACAAAAGTTTGACAAGTAATTGGACGGTGCCAAATTTCTCTTTTCAAATTATGTGGAACCGTTTGTTTCTTTTATTCTTTTGACAAATGTGCAGAAGATTATTTGGTGGTAGGTGAACAACTTTTGACAATTACAACGCATTCTACGCATTTTGATCCGGTGGCAAGTGATTATTTTTTGCTATAAATATAGCCTTTGTTCGAGCCAGATAAAGATCATCCAAAATAAAAAGTATCACATATATACTAATACACCACCGTATATTTTAGCTCTCTCACACTTTGTAATCTCTTTCCAAAAATCTCTGTGATACTGTTTAAAATAATGGATTGATTCTCGGCTTTCTCCGCCCGTGGTTTTTCCCGATTTGGGTTTTCCACGTAAATCCCCGTGTCTCTATTTTATTTACTTTATTCGTATTTTCGTTGTGATTATCACCGTTTGATAATTTTGATCCCATTCCGCATTGAGCTAATATCGTCTAAAGTCAATTCGGATCCATCGTATTTTACAACAATTGGTATCAGAGCGTCCGGGTTTTGATATTAGCTTGTTGGGATCATTTTATCAAGTAATTAATCATGTCTTCGGTGAAATACGATATTCCGCTGCTGGATCAGAATACCCGATTTCCGCTGTGGCAAGTAAAGATGAGAGATATTCTCATTCAGATGGATTTACACAAGGCGCTCTTGGGTTTCGAAAGGATGCCCAATACATGGACCGAAGAAGAAAAGGAGATGAAAGATCTGAAGGCTTTATCTCAAATTTGTTTGCACTTTTCAAATGATGTTTTACAAGATGTTCTAAAAGAAATGTCGACGGCTGCTTTGTGGCTGAAGTTGGAGCAGTTATTGATGACAAAGAGCTTACCGAACAAGTTGCATCTAAAGCAACGGTTGTTCAATCTCAAGATGATTGAAGGAGGCTCGCTAGCTGAACATTTGTATACATTCAAAGAGTTAGTAAATAACTTGGAGAATATGGATGTTTAATATGAAGATGAAGAGTTGGCTTTATTTTTGTTGTCATCGTTGCCTGAATCCTATAGCCATTTTCATGATACGATCATCTACAGCCGTGACACTCTTGTTTTAGAAGAAGTCTTTACAGCTTTGGATTCTAAAGAGAAGATGAAGCATATTACCGGTGGTGGTTGAAGTGATGCTAAAGCCGAAAGTTTGAATGCCAGAGGAAGAACAATAAAGAGAAGTAGAACTTCTCAATCTTCCAACAGAACCAGATCCAAGTCAAAAGGCAAACGAAAGTTTTGCAACTATTGTCATAAGAAGGGACATGTGCTTGAAGAATGTTTCAAGTTGAAGAATAAAGAAAAAGAGAAGGCTGCAGCAAATGGTAAACAAGCTAGCACTTCGGGTGAAGCCGATGTAGCAGAGGTCGAATGTATTAGAGAACTCTTGACAGTTTATTCAGATAAACTGGATTCCACTGGTGATAGGATACTCGACTCTGGTTGTACTTTTCATATCTGTCACAAAAAAAGTTGGTTTTACACATTTGAAAAGGTTAACTAGGGCTATGTGTTGATGGGTAACAATTCTACATGTCCAGTTCTTGGACATGGTTCAGTCAGAATCCGTATGTTTGATGGCGTTATCCGAACCATTGGGGATGTAAGATATGTCCCTGACCTCAGAAAAAACTTGTTATCTCTCAGTTCCTTTGATAAAAAGGGATACGAGTTTGCCGGTAAAGGTGGAGTTCTCAGGGTGTTCAAAGATGTTTCCGATAAACTGAGAGCCAGACGAAAAACCTCAGACCTCTACTTTCTTGACGGGCAAACAATTTCGAGTGATGCTGCTGTGGTTTCAAAGTCTCTTTCTGATCCAGATCAGTCCCGTCTTTGGCACCTTCGACTTGGCCATATGAGTTTTCAAGGCATGTCAGAATTGAGTCGAAGAGGTTTACTTGGTCAACAAAAGATTGTTGATTTGGAGTTCTGTAAGGACTGTGTATTTGGCAAGGCAAAACGAGTGAGGTTTGCAAGTGGTATCCATACAACGAAAGGACCACTCGACTATGTCCACTCGGATTTGTGGGGACCAGCTCGAGTTGCTTCTAAAGGTGGAGCTAACTATATGCTCACTATCATTGACGATTTCTCCAGGAAGGTGTGGTGTTTCTTCTTAAAACATAAGGGAGACGTTTTCTCTACCTTCAGAGACTGGAAAGTTCAGGTTGAAAAGCAATCAGGATTGGTGGTAAAGTATCTTCGTACGGATAATGGACTAGAGTTTTGCTCAGAAGAGTTTAATGCCTATTGCCGAAAGAAAGGCATTACTCGACATAGCACGGTAGTCTATACGCCTCAACAAAATGGTGTAGCCGAAAGGATGAATCGCACCATTATGGAGAAGGTCAGATGTATTCTTTCAAATTCCAAATTGCCAAAGTCCTTTTGGGCGGAGGCTGCTTCTACTACTTGCTATGTTATCAACCGATCACCGTCACGAGCAATCGAAAAGAAAACTCCGTATGAGTTATGGTCCGGGAAACCTGCCGATTATACACATCTGAAACCTTTCGGATGTCCAGCTTATGCACGAGTTGACAATGGGAAGTTAGAACCGACAGCACTTAAATGTGTCTTTCTTGGTTATAATCCAGGAGTTAAAGGTTACAAGTTATGGAGCAATGATCTAAATAAAATCATCATCTCAAGAGATGTTACTTTTGACGAGTCTGCTATGATTCATCAAACTTCCGACTCTACAGAAGATACAGTCGCATCATCAAAAGCAAATGAAGAGAAAACTCAAATGCAGGTGGAGTTTCCTACTTCACATGTCACCATTCCGAGTCCAGTTGAGCAACAAGAGTCTTCCTCGCCAAATGAGCATGTCGTTGTTGAAGAAACAACAAGTTCATAACCACAAGCTACTACTCGAAGCATTGCAAGAGATAGGCCGAGAAGACAAATTGTTCTTCCAAAGAGGTATGCTGAAGCTGAACTTGTTGCTTACGCTTTTATTGTTGCTAATGATATTGAGTCGGAAACGGAGCCTATAAACTATGATGAGGCTATCCAATCTAAAGACTCAAGTGATTGGACGATTGCTATGCATAATGAGATGGAATCCTTGCAAAGAAATGGTACTTGGGATTTAGTTCCTATTCCAAAAGGGAAAAGGCCAGTTAAATGCAAGTGGGTCTACAAGCTCAAAGAACCTGTTAACCCGAATGAGAAACCAAGATATAAAGCTCGGTTGGTAGCTAAAGGCTACAGTCAAATTCCAGGCGTTGACTATACTAACATCTATTCCCCAGTAATCAAACATACTTCTATTCGTGCATTGTTGGGGTTAGTTGCTTCAAATGATTATGAGTTGGCGCAACTAGATGTTACTACAGCTTTCCTAAATGGTGAGCTTGAGGAAGAGATTTTCATGCAACAACATGAAGGTTTTGTAGTTCCTGGCAAGGAGGACTACATATGTAAATTGAAGAAATCTCTCTATGGCCTCAAGCAGTCTCCTAGACAATGGTACAAGAGGTTCAATTCTTTCATGACCAGTCACAAATTCAACAGGTGCACCTATGATAGCTGCGTTTATTTCAAGAAAGGTGACGATGGTTCAAAGATCTACTTACTCTTGTACGTGGATGACATGTTGATTGCAGCAAAAGATATGAAGGAGATTCAGAAGTTAAAAGACCAGTTGAAAGCTGATTTTGAAATGAAGGACTTAAGAGCTGCCAAGAAAATTTTAGGTATGAAAATTGTTCGTGACAGGAAGTCTAGGATCTTGCATCTTTCTCAAAAAGGTTACATTGAGAAAGTCCTAAGACGTTTTAATATGCATGAAACAAAGCCTGTCAACACACCTTTTGCAGCTCATTTCAAGTTATCATCCGCTTTAAGTCCTACTACTGAGACTGATATGGAGTACATGGCACGCGTACCATACTCTAGTGCTGTTGGATCTTTGATGTATGCTATGATCTGCACACGCCCTGATTTGGTTTATGCAGTTAGCATGGTTAGTAGATATATGGCGAACCCGGGAAAAGAACACTGGAAAGCAGTACAGTGGATCTTACGTTATCTACGCGGTACGTCTTCTATGTGTCTACGCTATGGACAATCTAACACTGGGGTGGTTGGATATGTTGATTCAGATTTTGGCAAAGACTTGGATAAACGAAGATCCATTACAGGGTATGTGTTTACACTGAACGGTTGTGCTATTAGTTGGAAAGCCTAGCTACAGTCTACATTTGCACTGTCTTCTACAGAGGCAGAGTATATGGCGATTACAGAAGCAGTTAAGGAAGTATTTGGTTAAAGGGATTATTTAGAGAACTCGATGATAGAATAAAGGTTACCACAGTATTCTGTGATAATCAAAGTGCTATCTTCTTGAGTAAAGATCAGATGTTTCATGACCGTACAAAGCACATTGATATTCATTATCATTTTGTGCGTGATATCATTGAAAAAGGTGATTGTGTCATAGAAAAGATCGATACAGATTATAATCCCGCTGATGTGTTCACAAAGAGTCTTCCAATATCCAAGTTCAAACTATGTTTGAACTTAATGGGTATTTCTGATCGCAGTTGAGCCTGATTAGGCTCGTGGTGGAGGAAGTATTTCATTTTTCTGGATCAATTTTCTCTATATGGTGATTGCAGTTTCTTATGAAGTTTTGAAGTTTGAAGAGTTGTTGGTTTTACCAAATGGGTATACAAGCTTTGTGCAATTTTGATGTCAAGGTGGAGATTGAAGAAACTGATTCCAAAATTGCCAAGTTACAATTCTTGAAGGACCAAATGTGTAAATTATTTAGAAAACGTCTCCATCAAAGATGCCTAAATCAATTCAACGAATTCCTTGGTTTTGCACAAAAGTTTGACAAGTAATTGGACGGTGCCAAATTTCTCTTTTCAAATTATGTGGAACCGTTTGTTTCTTTTATTCTTTTGACAAATGTGCAGAAGATTATTTGGTGGTAGGTGAACAACTTTTGACAATTACAACGCATTCTACGCATTTTGATCCGGTGGCAAGTGATTATTTTTTGCTATAAATATAGTCTTTGTTCGAGCGAGATAAAGATCATCCAAAATAAAAAGTATCACATATATACTAATACACCAACGTATATTTTAGCTCTCTCACACTTTGTAATCTCTTTCCAAAAATCTCTGTAATACTGTTTAAAATAGTTGATTGATTCTCGGCTTTCTCCGCCCGTGGTTTTTCCCGATTTGGGTTTTCCACGTAAATCCTTGTGTCTCTATTTTATTTACTTTATTCGTATTTTCGTTGTGATTATCACCGTTTGATAATTTTGATCCCATTCCGCATTGAGCTAATATCGTCTAAAGTCAATTCGGATCCATCATATTTTACAACACTTCTGATTGTAGGGTTGATTCCGCTATTTATTTCATTGGAGGCGACCTGTAAATACTTTTAGGGTTATAAGTTGAACACTTTATTGCAAGATATTGAGATGGCTAACGAAGGAAGAAAATAATCTAGGTTTTTGTAGTAATCACTGTCGTTATACCCCATTTAACCCTAGGTTTTGCAGCAATGAAAGATGGGCATACAAAAAAGGAATTGCAATGTGCACCGACAATAGAAAACACAATAATGGAAATCACACAACAGAATAAATTTGAAGGTAAAACACGCTTTTTCATGGAACAAAGGGTACGTTATAAATCAAGGCAACCAAGTGAATTGGTACTAAACACTGCAAAACCAAGGCTTAGATCAACTAAGGTCAAGGAATTCAAGTATGATGACCAAATCTGTGACAATTCATCATTACTTGCTATATTTCAATAATCATCGATTAATGTAAATTCATACATTGGCACAAGTGCATAATTCATCAAAAAAATTGACAGTGACCGATCCATATACAGAGCTAATAAACGGTCCTGATAGATAAAGATACAAACATAAAACATTGTCTAAAGCAGCTTACCAGCAAGGAATCAGATAACAAGGGATATGTGAGTCGATGGAACAAAGTAGTATGCGAACAGGATCCGGTCGTTATCGTACGCTCGGTTGAAAACGACATAAAAGAAACCAAAAACGATGATGACAAACACGAATAATGCGATGACGACGATGGACAAGGGAAGACTTGATTTCCGAAAAGTAGCTGTGTAGCATTTCTATGGAGAACAGGCAACAAATTCCTGCTTGAGATGGTCATCTCAGGCAAACACTTGGCATCCTTCGTCGTCGTTCCGGTTTCGTTAATGAAATGAAAGTACTGTAGGATCAACGTACAACCGGGTATGCACAGTTTACAACCGACGGGTGAGAAGCTGACAATTTCTTGACATGAAAGCCTTCTTTTGTGGGCTGAACCAAGGATTCAACTTCTTTTGTGGGGTTATAAGTCGAGCACTTTTTTCAGGATCCTGAGATGTCTAACTGAGGAAGAACATAATCTAAAAGCAAAATACGAACCAAGGATTCAACTTCTCATAGTTGAAATGTCAAGTAAGAAGCTTCATTACCCCTAATCAGGTTTACGTTTTGCTCCATTAGATCTCCCTCATATCTCCTTGCCCGTTTGCAGTTGTTACCGATATCGACAATACTGGAATCCATGCCTTGAAGAGTTACACAAAAGTCTACAAAAGCGAGATGCCCAAGTCTTAAGATCGAAGAGAGGCAGGAGCTAAGATCAATGAGAGACAGGAGCTGGTGGTGGTGAAGCTACATGAGGAGTGCCACGGTGTAATACACGTAGACAATCTTAGGCCACCTAGGCAACCCTTTGATCGGTAAACCGGGAGAACTCCAATTTATGTCCTGAATTAACAGGTAAAACATGACTTTAATGATCTGGAAAACACAAAAACTACTTTGAGGACCTTTTAAAATATTTTACAAAACCTGAATGGGTTAAAATGACATTAACCCTTTAGTCAATTATGTTTTTTTTATACATATGACCATTAAACTTGTTTTTTTGTACACATTTAGTCACTTATGTTAATGGTTATATATGTACAAAAATAAAACTTTAATAATCATATATTTACAGAAAAAATAAGTTAGCATGGTCATATGCATACAAAAAAAACATAAATGACTCTTTGTGTACAAAACAAAAAGTTTAATGGTCATATGTGTACAAAATATAACTAGATATGGATATATACGTATTACACGTACTGATAAAACATTTATCTAGAAATTTGATTTCCATTTTCCTCCAAATCTGACTACGAGATAAGCACCAACTCCCTCCAAATCGCAAAGCGTTCCCTCCATCATCAATTTCTATCAATTAGGTCGATTTTCTAGAACTAACTTCATCCAAATCGAATCGGTTTCTCTCTATCATCGATCTCAAGTCAATCTACAAAATAAGCTTCAATTAATTCAATGTTAGTACTGATTGTCTACTTGCTTCTTTATTCTGTATTCTGTATTCTGGTATGAGAACTCTTTATCTTGCTAATGTTCTTCTGCTTGAAAGCCTTTATATGTCGTATGATTGTTGACCGTTAAAACATACATTCACACGTTAATATATGATCATATAATACAAAGAAAATCTTTTAAATTGCAACATAGTATTTAGAGAGGTATATAGGAAGGCAGAATGGGTGAAGGCCGAAACGAAGCAAACATGAGAAGTCGTTTAAACGGACTTGAAGACAGAAAGGGTGTAATGTGTGTCTATTTATGCTTCGGTTTCCCTGGTGGTTGCAGTCCATGGAATAACTCGTTGAAGTACCTGGTTGATATCGGAGCCGGCCCGGGGAAGAAGGCCACACACATGGTTCGAACCGTCTTGGGCTTCGGTGGTGTGGGTCGAGTATTTTCCGCCGGAGACAAGGGTGTCACCGGAGAAGAAATGGCAACAGCGGGATGAGGCTTGGCCGTCCGGGGAAGATGATATATGAAGCTTGGTCGAGTCTTTTTCGTTTTAGGTCACGTATCTGTATCGGGTAGATATGAAGTTGGAATGTTGACGACTTGGACTTATGATTGAGCTACTTTGATGGTCTAGTAAATAAATTAATCATGGGCTCTCTAATTAGGCTAATTAATTAGATTACAATTTAGATAATTTCAAACAAAAAAATCTTTTTAATTGAAACATGGTTTAAAATTACCTTTGAAAGCTTTGTATAAGTGCATGGCCTTGGAATTTTAATTATAAACATCTCGTGAGGTAACATTTTGATTTTTAGTTGTAATTTTAATTATAAACGTTACAAATTAATGAGTCAAATTGTCGAAATAACATCATTGTAATGCAAAATCGTAATCATTCAATGTAAATGACACATCCTATTGTCGCTCATTGCACTTCTATCAATTTTTACAAGAAATATGGCTCCTAAGAAAGATACCGAAGATGGAATAACTTGGAACAAGGACAATATTATAAAATTTTGTGATGTTTGTATCACTATACAACGAAGAATGAATGTGTCAACTCATTAGATGGCGAGACATATAAGAATTGTTTGCGGAAAATGTTAGTAAACACTATCACTTTAAAAGCTTAAAGAACAAGTATGATAGCATGAAGAAAGATTGGCGCCTTTAGAAATTTTTAAAAAAGGGAGAAACCGGATTAGGTTGGAACTCAACAACCGGAAAAGCTAGGTTGTTCGGATGAATGGTGAGAAAGAAAGCTAAAGGTATTAATTAAAATTTTTAGTTTATTATTGAGTCTTATGATATTATAGAGCCTTATCTATTCATTTTAGGAGAAACCCGACGCGAGAAAGTACCGACATAAGGGAGTTTTTCCTCAAGTTGAAGAAAAATATGATCAACTATTTGGTGATGTTGTGGCAACATGAGTAGGTTGTGTAGCTCCCTCAACAAATCCATAATTTGTTGATAAACCAGTTAAGGACATATATCAGAATGAAAATGTCAATGGTTTAGCTGAAGAGGCTTTTCGTGAATATTCTCTATATTCTTAGAATATATTTTGGCATAATTTTTCTAAAAGAGGTTACTGGTAACCCTATAAACTCTGATGTTCCTAAAAATAAATGTCAAGCGTAGAAAAAGGGAGTTTGGGGTAGTATTTTAATGAGGGAGCATATACAAAAGGTTCATGACATCCATCATGAAAATTGTGGATTTGATCAAGCAAGCTACCAACAATAAAAATGACAACATAGGAACTAGTATTCATATGGTCATGGATATTATGAATCGAATAACTGCAAATGATGATGTTGAGGTTGGTGGGGAAATTTGGTGCCATGCGATGCTTATGTTTCACGATCCAGCTAATAGAGATACATTCTTCGAGCAACCAAGTGATCATGCTAGATTAGCCAGGTTGAAGTTTGCTCAAACACTAAACATAATTTGAAGAATTTATTTTGATTGAAATATTTTATTAGTAAATAGGTTTTTATTCAAAGTTATTGATGTTAGCACTTAGTTGGATATTTGTCTTTTAATTGGAGGATAATATTGTTTATTTGCAAGATTTTATGTTTTACTTGAGTGTAATCTTCTCAGATGGAGTTCATTTGTTTGTTTGATTTGTAATGTTTCTAATAAATGCAGCGTCAAATGGATGTCACTCAAAGGAATCAACTTATTTTACTTTTAACGTTGAGTAGTATGGATGAACATGTAGCCGTAATTAATGATTACTACACTCATATTTACAAGGATCCGTGTATGACATCAAATCGAATAGGAGAAGTGTAGATGGAAGGAGATCTTGAATGCTCATCCAATACGATGTGTTAACACTTTTCGAATGAGTGCTAGTTTATTTATTACAAAGCTTTGTGAAGAAAGAAAAAAATTATGGGTTAAAGTCAAGTGATAGATCCGACAAAGAAAAGGTTGGGATATTCTTGTATTCGCTTGCATTAGGTCTTTCAAACAGAGATGTTACTAAGAGGTTTCAACATTCTGGAGAAGCATTTAGCCGAGCTTTTCATGATGTGTTGGAATGCAAATGTGGACGAAGTAAAAGGTTGATGGCTCTTGCACATGAGGATATTAGACCTAAAGATGCAACATTTCAATGCATACCGCCTCATATTGAAAATGAGAGTTGATATATGCCTTATTTCAAGGTAAATGATTCTGATATTTTTTTTCCATACATTTTATATTTTAATTAAAGCATTTAATTAATAGGCTTGCATTGGGTGCATAGATGGTACTCATATAGATGCTTGCATCTGAGCTGTCGAACAAATGAGATGTATGGGAAGAAAATGAGTCCCTACTTTCAATGTAATGGTTGTATGCGACTTTGACATGTGTTTTACGTTCGTATCCGTTGCGTGGGAAGGATCAACGCATGATACCCGAGTGTTCCTTCATGCATTTGAAACACCTTCTATGAATCTCCTTGTGCCTCTAGAAGGTAAACTAGTTTCATATTTGTTTATAATTTCTGCACTAACAATGATTTAAATATAACTTTTACTTATCTTTTTCATATAGGAAATTATTATGTAGTTGACAATGCATACCCTGATCGAAAAGGATATATGGCAACATATCCGCATCTTAGATATCATCAATCACAATTTGAACATGTGCTTCTAACCAATGATCACGAGGCCTTTAATCGTGTACATTCATCTATTCAAAGTTGCATCGAAAGTTCTTTTGGGGTGTTGAAAAAGAGGTGGAAAATGTTGAATAAAATGCCAAAATTGAGTGAGAAAACAAAAATATAGGTGATAATGGCAACATTTACCCTTCATAACTATATTCAAAGGAATGACTCGACATATATGATTTTCAACATCGTTCAACAACATTCTGATTACATACCTTCAAAGAACAAGACAATCATTCAATATTTAGTCATGCGAACATTCGAGAGTCACGTCACGAGATGCGAGAACTTTGTGATAATATTGCGAATATGATATGGGATGCAAGTAATTTAAATTAAATCAGAAAACTTTTATTTAGTATTTACTTTACTTTAATTTAATGTATTATGTTTTTTCTTATAATATTGGATTAATTTTGTGCATGTCATTTTATGTCATTTTACATTTCCAGCTATTTTATACAGTTAGTTTTTACCAAACGTCATTTATTATTAGCTAGCTTTTCTGCAACAACTAGTTTTTCAGTTAGTCGCTAGCTTTCTAGCTACCCGCTAGTTTTTCAGCTAGCAGCTAGCTTTTCAGTTAGTCTGTCAAACATAGCCTTAATATCATGTATTTATCCTCCAACCCAGTTTAGTACCAACGAACCAAGCATGTGGAAATAGACTTACATCTTGTTAGGGGTGTCGCGATTGGTCATGTACGTATTCTACATATCCCATCCGTGTATCAGTTGCATATATTTTTACAAAAGGCCTACCTACACAGTTGTTTCTTAATTTCAGAAATAGTTTAAGCATTTGTGAACCTCCTGTTCCAACTACAACTACGGGAGTGTGTTAGATTATATTTTTATGTTTCTTTAGTTGTTTATATATACCTTGTAAGGGCTGAGAAAAAACCGAACCGAAAACCGAAACCGCGCCAAAAACCGCATTTGCCGCTACCGCAAAACCGCAAAAAACCGCAAAAAACCGAAACCGCAAAGCATGGTGCGGTGCGGTTTTAGCTTCAAAAAACGTGCAAATTTACCGAAACCACACCGCAAAATTTATTATATATTTAAATTTTATATAACTCATGAACTCATTTAGAAATTTATTCGAATATCTTCTATGCATATCTCAAAACTATTGATTTCAAGACAAATGTAAATAAAATAGAGAACCAATATGAATTGACAACATAACATCAATGCAATCACAAAACCAGAAATCAAAGCTGTAAACCGATTGACTTCCATTGAAGCTGTAAACTAATAATTTAAGCTCTAAAAAAATCGAAACTCGGAACAAGCCGTCAACTGAAATCGATGTCAGGCTCAATCAAGGTTTGGAAATAATGGTTTTGAAATTGGAAATAAAGAAACACGGAGCACTCGGTGGAGATTTCATATGGGTTTTGTAAAAAAAGAAACATTAGATGATGGGTTATACCACATCGCTGGAAATAAAGAAACAAGGAGGCATTCTTTTGTTATAAATAGCAGGCTTAGTCTAAGCCTTTCTCACAAATGAAGCTTACATAACCACGGACCGAGTTAACTTGAGGTTCTAATTGGTTCTGTAAAAAAAAGTTTAAAACTTTTATATATGGTTGAACCCGGTTTTCATTTCGCGAACCGGTCCGAGTTGGTCCTATTTAGACCGAGTTGGACCGAATTAGTTGGATGTTGAATGAGGTTGTTTTTTGACGAGTTGGATGATTTTAGTATTTGCGGTTTAAAATCGAAACCGTACCGCTACAAACCGCAACCGCAAAATAAAACGCAAAAACCGTACCGCAAAAAAACCGCAACATATGGTTTTACACAAATAAAAACCGCACCTAGCGGTACGAGTTGCGGTTTTATGCTAAAACCGTACCACACCGCACGACGCTCACCCCTACCTTGTACAGTACAGGGACACTATGATAACCTACACTATGATAACCTGAATCACTATATATTGTTATATATTTACACCACCCTAATCTAAGGGGTTTTCGACATATTTCAACACACACACACACACACACACACACACACACACACAAAGTGTGTGTGTGTGCGCGCACGTGCATGTCTTTTCACTTCTTTTTTGCTTGCAATGTATTGGGAAAAAGGTTGCATGTACATGATCTTGACACAGTACCTTCTTCGTACTAGTCACTCATTGAATTTATGGAAAAAAATTTAGTTATTTTTGTTAGAAAAAAACAGAGCTTCGACCATCACCAACAAAGAGAGGAGAAGTACATACATGTACATTGATCATTGTTGTATATTCATATTATGTGTATTTTCTAAAATGCAAAAAGAAAATTTTTTCCTCTATATATATATACTATTTTTACACTTTATGTATTTCACAACATTTAATCATAATGATTGTCTAACGATTATTACAATGATCAATATAGATTTTACATATTATGTATTTCAACATTGTATTTATTCTGCTACTTATCTGTAGCACCTTTATTTTATCATAATCCAAATACTGGGGGCCTTTTAAGAAAAAAATGTTCTATCATTATAGTCTCCTTTTGTCAGAAATGAAACATAATATAGAAAAGACGAATAACATGTACATTAGCTAGGCAATGAGCGCTTTTGCAGGTATGAAGTGGAGATTTGCGTCAAGCTATCTAATATGGAAACTCCTTTAATAGAATCTCTTGGATGAATGTTATCAAAATCACAATCTTGATAGTACGATCCTAGTTATAAAAAAGCAAGTTGGATCGTATATGAATTGCGTTTTGGGTAAAATCGAAGGCAAGATCATGGGATCGCAATACGATCCGAGCCTATCCTCCATTGAAAATTAAATTTTACCAATTTACAGTTTACCACTCTACCTCTTTATCTTTACTTTTTACTCATTCCTCTTGAAAATTAATATTGTGGGATCTTAGGATCCCTATCTTGCGAACCCGAAAATGATCCTACCCAGGATCCCGGTCTTGACAACCTTGTCTCGAATTGCTTATAGTTCTGTTTTTGTGTTCAATCTTTAATCGGGTGCATGTGTTCTTTAAATCAATGGATGAATATGGGGTTAATTTGTCACACTTTCTTTTGACAAATATCACCATTAATATTATAAGCCTCAAAGCTTCACCGACTGCACCTAACATTTGATAAACCACAACAATGCTTCAAGTCCACCCGCTATCACTAATGCAGATCAAAGCTAAAGATTTTCAAATGTATCATTCACTACAAGTACGACAAACTTCATCTACCTACTCATTGCTTTCAACATTTGGGCAAAAGATATTGAACACAAAGAAAAAGTCATGAATGATATGAAATTTCACAAAAGTTGGAACAAAAACACAAAGAAAAAGTCATCGTTGGAACGATGGACGTAGGATTGTACAAAGGAGGATTGAGATAAGAGAGCATTCCAAGATTTGGAGACGGATCTCATTTGAGCAAGCTGTTTGGCCAATAAGCGGATGAATATGTTTCCTAAAAGCTCATCCGGGAGGCTCTCCATAGTTGTGGGTTGATGTGGCGACTCCTCCATGGTTCTGGAATGCACCAAAGCTATCAAGCGCTGGGCTTCAGACCTAAAGCAGCAGTACATAACAACGTCGGCAGTGACGGATAATTTCAAAGAATGAAACACCTGAATCCTATCTAGATGACAAATAACTGAATTGACACACTTTCAATACCAAAAATAGTGAGGATTTAATTCAGAAAGACCAACCTAGTAAACGTCTTCTGTTTCAACATTATTTCAAGCTCTGATATCCAACTGGCAACAGAAATGCTAGCAGAATTCCCACCTTGATCCGCTACTCCAGTTGAATTCTGCAATCCAGGAACTCAAAAGTGAATGGAAGTTACAAACATTTCAGAAAAAATAGTTGGATAAAGCATTGAGACAGGCAAACATTTATAATTAACTCGTACAGCAAAAAACACCTTGATCAACAACAATTTGAACCAAGTACCCCTCATATATTTTTGATGGTTGAATCTAGTGACTCTCAGGTAGTGAACTTGGGATAACCAAAATAGCACAATCTAGTGTTCAAGAAATCTCTCTCCAACTACAGATCTATACCCACTTATCTAAAACAGCATTGCAAGGCTTAGTACTTCATGAACTCCACTGTTGTCAATATTTATAACTTTATGAGCAATTCCAATTACAAAAACACTTCCAACTTCTTGTAAATAATAGATTATACCTGTTCATGATTTCAAGTAAACAGAAACCGAGATCCACTAATAAGAGGAATATTGACACCATTATACCACATCAGAACACACATGAAACACACGCTCAAATTACCTACACTTAAAATAAATAACTTACATTTCGGCATACCTCCTGAGAAACATTCTGGGGTTCTTCTTTATCCTCTGGACACATAAGAGGTTCTGTAAGGGGGATGTACATCATAGGCAGAAATTCAAGTGAAGTAATACAAAAGCTATTCATCATGAATATCTTAAGTTCCAGACAGAAACATTGACAACAAGACTCACCCATTGCAGCTAATCACTTATTTAAAAGTTAATGATTTAAAGATACATATCAGACAGCAACTGGATTCTTAGATTCATCACCTAGTATGAAGACGCCCATCCAGTCAATATATATAATGGTTTGACCACATGACAGCTATGACCATGTTTCTACATAATTTGTTTCTTTTGAGAATTACTCGCACTTTTTTAGTATTCAGCTATTACCACAAAGAAGTGACATATGCCATCCTCCATTTCTCAACTATAATATCAGATTATCTCATTAGTAAGCAATTCCTACATGTCAAAAAGCACATGTTTCCCCTACTTTAGGTCTCTTCCTCCATCAAAACTATCAATTAAAAAATTAGCGCAATGCAAAAGTTATAAAAACCCAAATTAGCACATGAACTGCCATTTACTATGTAACTCGGAAACATGCATTAGAACCAAAGTTCCATGACTTCTGCCTATTTCAAATTTCCATCCCAATATCTCTAAAACGATTAGTGCCCATAATTGATACATTGTAAAAGTCAGGAGGTAGGATGTGTGTATTCATAGGGAACCAATAAATTTAAGAGGTAGTCATCCAATGAGACAAAGAAACAAAGAAGACGGTTTTCCTTTACTAATTTTAGGGTTAGAATGTTGGATAAAGTAAAAAATAAACTATTAATCTTGAAATTCTTGAGTTTTCTTTTTATTTTTTACGTCAAATCTAACCATTTGACCGACTTTGACGGAGTTCAGAGTAATTTGACTGATTCAAAGTAATTTGACCTGGTTTCCATAAATTGCCTTGGTGTCAATAGCCAAGTTCCAAGTAGGTCCCGGGTACTCAGCCAAGTAGGGCGAGTTTTATAGCACCGGAAAAACCTAATAAAAAGCCACACCAATTACAATAACCTATGATAGCCATCCAAATAGGCTCTACCTAAGCTCACAGGTATTGATGGAAATTTGTTGCAACATGTTGGAGACCCGTTTGACCCGACCCGATAAGGGTCGGGTATTTCCCACCAAACCAAGTCCAAGGCCTGTTGGGATTAGAAAATTCTTCTATTTAACACTAGAACAGAATTACAATAGGAGGAGCAACTCTCACACTCGACTATTACAAAAAACCAACCCTCTATCTAACACTTACACTCTAAGTGTTATCCTCACTAACTCTATGTGTTTGTGATGTTTGAGATGTCTAAGAACTGAAACTTAAGCCTCTATTTATAGCTAAACTAGCCACTAAATCTATAGTATATGGACACATTGAATTCTTGGAAGAGAAGATCAAATTTGCCACCTTAAGCTTTGTCAACAATGGTGGCATCTAGAATGGACGCTGTAAATCAACAAATCTCCCCCTCCAGCCTCTGTTGAACAATCCTTAGCCCAACTATTTCAACACATAGTTTGTGTTTGTCTTGTGTCACCACCTTGGTCAACATGTCTGCAGGATTGTCATTTGTGTTGATCTTTGACAACTTCAATTCTCCTCTCTCGATTGCTTCTCTAAGCCAATGATAACGGATATCGATATGCTTAGTGCGAGAATGGTACATCGAATTCTTGCTCAGGTCCATAGCACTCTGACTGTCGCAATGAACGATGTATTCTGCTTGTGGAAACCCTAATTCTTGAAGAAACCGTTTTAACCATATAAGCTCCTTCCCAGCTTCAACGGTAGCAATGTATTCGGCTTCTGTTGTTGACAGTGCTACACACTTTTGTAAGTTAGATTGCCATGAGATAGCTCCCCCTGCCAAAGTGAAAACATAACTTGATGTAGATTTCCTATTATCAAGATTTCCTGCCATATCGGCATCTGTATAACCTTTCACGATTGGCTTTGCTCCCCCGTAGCATAAACATAATTTTGTACTACCCTTCAGATATCGCAGTATCCACTTGACTGCTTTCCAATGTTCCTTTCCTGGATTTTCTAGATATCTACTCACAACACCAACAGCATGAGCAATATCTGGTATTGTGCATACCATTGCATACATAAGACTTCCTACGACCGAGGAATAAGGGATTGTCTTCATCTCTTCTTTCTCTTTATCAGAAAAAGGGGAATTTTTCTTACTTAACTTGAAGTGATTTGCCAACGGAGTGCCAATAGGCTTGGCGTTTTCCATGTTGAACCTTTTGATCACATGTTTAACATACTCCTCCTGTGACAAGAACAATTTTCTTGATTGACTATTAGCATATCATCCACATAGAGCAAAAGGATGACAAATTTCCCATCTGGAAACTTCTTCAAGTACACGCAGTGGTCTGCAACAGTTCTTTTGTACTTGTGACTTGCCATGAACGAGTCAAACTTCTTGTACCACTGTCTTGGGGCTTGCTTAAGACCATAAAGGCTCTTCTTCAGCTTGCAGACGAGATGCTCTTTCTTTGGGATTTTAAACCCATCGGGCTGCTCCATGTATATTTCTTCATCCAAATCACCATGGAGAAAAGCTGTTTTTACATCCATCTGCTCAAGTTCAAGATCTAGACTGGCTACCAATCCGAGCACGACTCGAATCGACATCATCTTCACAACCGGCGAAAAAATCTCATCAAAGTCAATTCCCTCCTTTTGTTGGAATCCTTTGACAACGAGTCTTGCCTTGTACTTCACAATGTTTCCTTTGCCATCTTTCTTCAATTTAAAAACCCACTTGTTTTTCAAGGCAATGACTCTGAATTATCAAGAGGTGGAAGCTCCCCCTGCTCAACACCTCCTTGATCTTCATCATCAAACTTCATTATTCTGTTCATCGGTCGGAACATCATCTTTTGTTTCAGATATCATTTCTGGAACTTTGAAGCTTTGTTGCTCATTAATCGATGCCTTGAAATCATAATACTGGTCTTCATAGAAAACAACATCTTTGCTTCGAATAACCTTCTTTAGTTCTAGGTCCCATAGCCTGTACCCGAACTCTTCATCTCCATATCCAATAAAGATGCATGGAGTGGATTTGAGGTCCAACTTCTTCTGCAATTGACTTGACACATGTGCAAACGTCTTGCACCCGAATACTCTCAAGTGAGAATATGTTATGTCTTTACCTGTCCATATCTTTTCTGGAACTTCAAAATTCAATGGAACTGAAGGTGACCTATTTATAAGGTAACAAGCTGTCAATACAGCTTCACCCCAGAATGGCTTTGGTAGTTTAGCCGCACTGATCATACATCGGACCTTCTCAACAATGGTACGATTCATTCATTCTGCTACACCGTTATGCTGTGGGGTACGTGGGACAGTCTTTTCATGCCTGATACCATATTTTGTGCAATATGTGGAGAACTCACGAGAATAGTACTCACCTCCATTATCTGATCTGAGACATTTCAATTGCTTGCTAGTTTGTCTTTCCACCATTACATGAAAAGCTTTAAAATGATCAAATACTTGATCCTTCGACCTGAGACAATAAACCCATACTTTTCGTGATGCATCGTCAATGAATGTCACAAAATACTTGTTTCCACCAAGGGATTCTACTTCAATGGCTCCACATACGTCGGAGTGGACAAGGCTCAACAACTCAGAGCGCTTATTTCTTGTGGAGCTAAAGGAAACTCTGTGTTGTTTCCCAAATAAGCAGTATTCACAAGGATCCAGGGCAACATCTTTTTCCATGGAAATGGACTTCTTCTTTTCAAGAGTTGTTAACCCTTTCACAGTCATGTGGCCTAGTCTTATATGCCACAGATTTGGTGATTTCTCTTCTTCTACTGCATTGAGACTTGGTTGAATCAACTTTGCATATGACTTATAAATAGTACCACAAAGCTTTCCCCTTTCAATGACCATAATGCCTTTTAACAACTTCCAGTTGCCATTTCTGAAGTGGTTGTTATAGCCCTGAAGGTCAAGAGCTCCAATTGAGATAAGATTCATTCTTAGCTCCGGAACATGTCGAACATCTTTCAACACCAATGTACACCCTACATTGGTCTTTATATGTAGATCACCGATACCAACAATGTTAGAGGAACTGGTGTTTCTCATCCTCACGGTACCATGGTCTACGGATTTATATGTTGCAAATAAATCCCGGTCCGGAGTGGAATGATATGATGCAGCGGTATCAATCACCCACTCGTCATCACGAGCGCCTACGTGTAGGCATGCATCCTCCTCGCATGCAACAAGGGCAATGTCTTGTGAAATGTTGACCATGGTCTCACCATCCTCCTTGCTTGAACTAGTACTCGTTTCAGTCTGTTCTCGTTGAAACTTTCGACAATCGCTCTTTTTGTGGCCATAATGATTGCAGTAGTTGCAGTGGCCTTCAAACCATGTACTTGAAGACTTTCCCCTTTCTTTTGATCTTCCTCTAACTTGAGATCTTCCTCTACTTTGACCACGTCTGCCTCTACCTCGACCTCTTCCTCTGCCACCAGTTCTACCTCCGCCTCTTTCTTTGTTTTCTGTTATGAGGGCAAATGACTGGTCTGTACCAGCTTCTTTTCTTCTGGCTTCCTCGTTCATGAGAGCGTCCGTGACCATCTCCATTGTCACTTTGCCACCGGGGGCAGAATTGCTGAGAGTAACAACAAGTGTTTCCCAATGATCAGGTAGAGAACTTAGCAATAATATTGCTTGCTCCTCATCTTTGAGAACCCATTCGGCAGAACTGAGCTGATTTACGAGATCTTGGAACTGACTCGTATGCTCGGCTATGGATGTACCACTTCGTAACTTGTGGTTTACCAGGCGCCTCATTAGTAGGGTCTTGTTGCGTGCAGTCTTTGCTTGATACATACTCTCAAGCTTTTCCCAGAGTTTGTATGCGTATGTTTCTTGAGAAACATGATGAAAAACACTGTGGTCAATCCATTGTCGAATTTGTGCCACAGTTTTCTTATTCATTCTCGTCCAGACGTCGACTGTTGTCTTTTCAGGTTTTATGCCCTTGGTTTCTAAAGGTTCTGCTAGATCCTTTAGATTCAACAAATCTTCCATCCTCGGCTTCCACATATTATAATTTGTGGGCGTAAGCCGGACCATTATATTCGAACTTGTAGATTCCATGAGAAAGACTTCGTAGTTTGCGTTTTGTGAAATTTTGGGATGGAATTAGGCAAAACCGAGATCACGGTTATTTCCGAAAGGGTCGAAATAGGTGGGATATATTTTTTCAGACTAAAACGAACTTCTGAAAAAATTATGGGCCAATTTGAAATGTTTAAGAAGTATAGGGGCCAATCTGTAATTTGTGGAATTACAGGGACCAAACTGGAAGGTTTTGAAACATAGGGACCTTTCTGAAACTTTTTAGAAGTATAAGGACCAAAATTGTAACTTTCAGAAAAAAAAACTGGGACCAAAACGGAGTTTTATAGAATTAGAGGGACCTGTTTGCAACTTTCTGGAATTTCAGGGGGCCAAAATGCAGTTTTCTGAAACTTGATACAATGTTGCTAAAGTGTCGTCTTCTCCGATCGTCTTCTCCGGCGAACTCGTTTTTCCGGCCACTATTCCGGCAAACCTTTGACCGGACTTTTGGAGGTCTTCCGGTGGTCGAAAAATTCCGAAAAATATATATTCGGAATCGAGGGAACGAGTACTTTACAATGGTGTGCCCGGAAATCGATTTTGAGGAAAAAAAATTCGACCAAAAAACGATCGGTACCGAAACGAGGCTCTGATACCACTTGTTGGGATTGCAAAATTCTTCTATTTAACACTAGAACAGAATTACGATAGGAGGAGCAACTCTCACACTCGACTATTAGAAAAAACCAACCCTCTATCTAACACTTACACTCTAAGTGTTATGCTCACTAACTCTATGTGTTTGTGATGTCTAAAAACTGAAACTTAAGCCTCTATTTATAGCTAAACTAGCCACTAAATCTATAGTATATGAACACATTGAATTTTTGGAAGAGAAGATCAAATTTGCCACCTTAAGCTTTGTCAACAATGGTGGCATCTAGAATGGATGCTGGAAATCAACAAGGCCGGGATCCCGTAAGGAATAAAAAACAGGGGATTGGCCGTGTACCTCATACCCTAACCCGCCCGTACTCCACCTATTAAGTAATTCTTCACTTTTACCAAAATACCACATTCTAGTTAACACAGCTCCAAACCTAGGGAAAAAATTATATTACTAATAGTTAATTAAATCTCTTTAGCTACAATAAGATGAAATAGAACATTATAAATTCAAAACCAATATCGTTAGTTATAATATTACTAATAATTAAAAAGCTACACATTAGTATTTCACAAAAATAGATAATAGTATTATTTATCCAGGATGACAGTCATGTTTTTGCGACTTTGTTCGTAATTCTTATACGATTTTAGAAATAAAATAATGAAAAAGAGCAAATTACAACCCACACACTACGCAACTGATCATTGTTTTCCCAATTGAAAATTATTAAAACTACTCCAGGTTAAAAAAAACAAGGTTACAGATATCGTAGTCGTGGGTTTGTTTGTGTGGGTCTGTGGGATGGGTCGGGATCCGGCTAATATCTATACTACATTAAAAATGAAAAATGGTTTCTAAAAATAGAAACTCTTAAAATTAAGAGATCCATTTTTTTTTTTGGTTAAACATATGAGATTTTACTATATAATAAGTATTACATAGAGACGTTGGGCAAACGGGCAACAAGCTGCGCCGCTAGCCCTTTTTGAATGGCAAAGCTGATACGCTTAAAAACAAAATCCAAAGATCTAAGGGACATGATGGTACTCTGCATAACCCGTTGAACTCTGTTGAGTAGCTCCACAGCTTCAGGTGCTAGAAAACCAAAAGTATCAAAAGCGAAAGGGATAAACACATGTTGATTTTCACGACATGCCGTATCGTGTTTATCCACTTTGCATGCAGCTGCTTTCAAAGCCGCTTGCCTCCCTGTGAAACCTCCACTCCTCAAGTTCACAAGAGGGGAAACCCCGGTAAGGTCCACACATGCATGTTTACCTCCCATCCATCCGAAGATTAAAATGTCAGCAGGCCTGAGAGTAGATCTCCCGTCTGAAGGGTCCGTAAAAAAGTTAACAGGAGCTTCTTTACGTACCGAAACCCCGGCACGTCGGCAGACGTCAAAAAGAACATTCCTAACCATATCATGACGGTATTTGAAGCCTGGGAGCTCCCGACAATGAACAGCATGATCCCCAAAAGAGTCCAAGCACGCCTTGCGACAAACCGGACATATCTCGTCGCTCGGAAAAAGAGGAATCATAAGGCGGTACCGTAGAATAGCGCGATATTCCACAGGGGACATATGTAGACCGAGGCCGTCAATGGGGATAGCTAGCAAAAAATCTTGTGCATGAGGAGCTCGAAGACACTCCAATACGGCTTTCTGCCTGAACGTCATGTTAAAGTCGTTTTCCATATCCTTGACGATCTTACTAAAGAGAGCATTCGCCAATGTTTTTTGGGATTTAGGGGGGGCGATGTCCTTGTTAGTGAAACCGTTACAGTCAAAATCTGGAATTTTTCCACGCAGACGATCCAAAGCAGAATAATAATCAATGTCCATACCACATATGCCACTGTGGCGCAAGATGTGGTCTTGTAAGGCCCAAAATTTAGAATGTGAATACCAAACTTTAGAATGTGAATACCATTTTATTATGCATAGTATACAAGTTTCAAAGCATATATACTTTCTAATCTATAAATCTCGTATATCCCAGCTCTGAGTAACAAAATTTAGAATGTGAATACCAAACTTCCTCCATTGTAGGATCGTTCGTGGACCCGTTCAGTCTATTATTGGTATTTAAGCTTTTGTTACTCTAAAAATCTTAGCTATCTACCGACACCACTACTACAACAACGCCATCTTCACGGCCACCACCACCACAAAATCCTATTGCCGGTTCATCGCCATATCAGTAACCGCCTCCCTTGCTGCTCTGCCTCAACCTCCTTCCGTCGGTTCAATTGTCAAAATGTGGTCGGTGGTCTTCATCGCCATATGGGGCTTCACTATTCTACACTTCACTATACGTCATCATCGTCATCCATTACCACCGCCATCCGTCGCACAATCGTACTACCGCTCCCGCAAACCACCATTACCAGTCATGCCCACTTTCTCAGGCGGATAGAACGAATACGCAGGTAAACCAAAATTTGAAATTGAAATTCCAATTTTTGAAACCTAAAAGGCTCTCTCACTCTCTCTATTTTTAAGATCTCCCCCGATTCGTCTTTCCGGTCTCTCAACATTCAACAACCCTCATCTCTGCATCCACCATTTAAGATTTATGCCTCCTACCACTGCCATAATCGGCCATCATCGCCACAATCGGACCCCCGCCGTGAAAAACGCCTTTGGCACAACTTTCATCGCCATATCTGGATTTCACTTCTGCAGCCACGACTTTCTGTTTTATCATTTTTTTAATTCTGAAACGACTCACCTCTGATTTGTTCCCCGTTCAAAGCAAAAACCAACACTGGGTTGATCAAGAACCCAATGGAGGTACGACGAAATCAGATGAAAAGACGCATTCTCTGACATCGATTGTAGATCCGAAAACAACCGCCACCACTCCTCTGACATCGATTGTGGATCCGGCAAAATCAGATGAAACAGGTATGTCGGGATGTGTTTATTTTGTGAAAAGTCAACCTATTTATATAAATCTCCATGATCCTTTCTTATCACGAACAGGTTAAGAAACAATCAAGAACCCAATGGAGGTACGACGAAATCTTGGTTGTGAGATTTTAGATTTGAGATTTCTGATTCATAGGGCTTTTGATTTTTTTTTTTTACATTGGGCATGAATCACCACCGTCTGACATCACGTCCATCATCATTGTCGCTACAGCCGTCAATTAAACCATCGAGATCCGCCAGCACTACTAATTTTTCCGTTAAACACAACCAATGCCTTTTATAATCTTACACCTAATCTACCAAGCAACCACTACTCATCAATTCCCCTGGTAAACACCAGATCTAAAAACCACCATGTCCATGCTCCACCTTCAAGATATTATTTTTGGTAATAAGCTCTTTTTGTAGTTACATTTGCACATGCTCATGTTTTTGTGATTTGGTTTGATTAGATCGGAGCTTTTGATGAAGTTTTTGGTTGACAAATTGTATATAATAGAAAATCTTCAGTTTTTTTTTGTAGTCGGTTTTCTATAGATACGAATTTTTTATAAATCTTTTGGTTGTGAAGTTTTCCTGTAGATATTAGTTATGTATAGTCATATATGTTCTCTGGTTTGCTATCATAGAAAATCCATCAGTGTTTATGGGTTAGCCCATCTAAGGTTTGATATTGACCATTTTATCCCTTGGACCAAAATTGAAAGAAATAGATAAAAAGAAATGACCAGTTTTGGTTCTTAATTTGAAATTGACCATTTTATCCCTAATTAAGGGTTTTTTGTATACAGTGCTCTATGTATAAATGATGTCCAGAAAAGTGTTTGGACTATTATTTCTAGCCTGGAGTATCTTATTGCAGCAACATTTGTGCTAGATTGGTGATGTTTTGGAAAATTTGAAGTTTTGCTATATTATTTCTGGATTTAATTACCTTATTGATGTTGTATTAGTGTTTTTTTTGTATATTTTCAAGTGTTGGCATCTTATTGTTGGTTGCTATACTGTGTTGCTCAGGTTTTTGGCTTCTGTATCTCATTATGCCGGTCCTGTTACTGTTTTGTTTTATCCCTGTAGAGTTTTGGTTTGTTTCTTTGTGTTGTATGCAATTTGTTTGCTTTTTGAATTTCAATGAATCAAACTAATTAAATTTTTTGTAAAAGAGGTGATAATGAAATTTCTGCTCTTCTGGCCTTCTTTGTTGTTTGTATAGGGAAAAAGAATGGTTGTGATTTCAGATTGAGCTTTTGGGGTATAAGTTCTTTCATATTGTGGGTTATTGACTTATAAACAATCTACTACTGTTACTTTTTTAAAATACAAATAAATTCTCATCGAACCAACTGCTATTAAAGTGTATTTTTTATTAAGATTCGGTAGTGTATGATTTCGTGGAGGTTGCGGTTTTTTACTGTGTCTATATACAGGGAGTTTTCTGGGGCAGGGAACTATGACACATAGTGCTGTTAAATTTTGTAAAGTGACCATTTAATCGATGGACCAATGCTCTTAAAGACAAATTGGCATTTTGGTATAAATATATTATTTTGTACATTGATTTATTGGTTAGTATACTAATTTTAATTCATTTATTTTCACACGATGATTTGTTAATATAGTGATTTTCATTATGGTTGTTAAAAAGTGGGCCGAAAAGACGAAATGAGGATAGTGATTTTCATATCTTTATATATCACAGATACGCTTCACACACATTCACAAATAGAGGAAATTAAATTGCAAAATTTGAAAAGGAAATCAATTTTTTGTATAAAATTATGTTTTGGTGAATTAAGGATCATCTATAGCATTCTACTTGCAGATTTTTTTCTAATTAGGACATTGCACATGTATATGCCATTTTACAACTTTATATCTTTATATCAAAATACAAGTTGGGGCTAGCCCACTTGGCTAACAAGATGATACACTAACAAGGAGATTATGGGTTCAAACCCTGACACTAACATAACAAGGAGTAGTTTAGGAGTAGGAATAGGATAGATTTGCCGTTCTAAAAAAAAATATATGACCAACTCAACCTGTAACAATGAATTGTTGCCTCCCAAATGAAAATTTTAACTAGCTACCATCTTAATAGGTATAAACGCACAAATGAAAATTTTAGACGAATTTTCCCCCACCCTTAATTTTGTGTCCCGCCGCATTGCGCGGGTACACAACTAGTATATATATATATATATATATATATATATATATATATATATATATATATATATATATATATACACACACAATCTACGTTGATTATTATCTCCTACGCTTCAAGGTTATGATTTGTAAACATCCTATGGTTGAATGTTAGTTGATAATCTGTCTAACTGGATCTATATTCTGAGGTTAAAATTTTAAAATATTGTTTTTGTTGCTAATCTGTTTTCGTGAATTGTTTTGGATTTCATCAAAATTGTAATTGTATATGAGCCACATTTAGAAAATTTTATCATTTTATTGTAGTATTTTGATTGTTTTTTTTTTTTTTTTTTGTTATTGACGATCTTGAAAACAATCAAAATACTATAATTGTTAATATTTTAATTTTGATGATTAGTTGGTTTGTACACTATTTTAATTTAGAAAATATTATTCTATTATTAAATTACATGCATAATTTAATAAAACAAAAAATTAAAATGTTCATTAGCTTAAATGTGTTGTTTTTGCCCAATACTTTTTTTGTGAGTAATTGGTTGTTCGTACATTATTTGTCATTGAAGTTTAATGGTTTGATGTTGTGGCAAAAGTGTTTGTAATTTTTGTTGAAAGTTTTTTCTTGTTTAAATTGTAAATAGTAAAACTGCTCGAGATAAATATAGAAATCCTAAAGACATTGAACCAAGTGGAATGGACAACAATGTCCAATCACACTCGATCCAACAGTAGTTGGAATTCAGCTGGTTGGCGTACCTACATTTGTCATGTGCTAAGTGGTCGAATGACTTGGGCTTCAATCAGCCACCATGTTGGTGGCCGAACTTCCATTCGTACATGATGAATCCTAGATGGAGGCCCACCACCCTCGGCCTTACCCAAGTTGGTGAGCTATGGTGGTGGGCGGTGGTATTTTCTCCCGCCGGAGACTCCCCCTCACAACCGAGTCGATTTTATTTTTGCTGTATTTTATTTTTGCAATATTTCTTTATTTTTAAGTGAAATTGTTCCATTTTTATTAATTTATTTAGGAAGGTGAAATTGATCTGTTTTTATTAATTTATTTTTAGATCAATTGTTAATTAATTTGGATCATCCTTGGATACTGTGTTTTTATTATTGATACATATTTTAAATGCGTTATTGTTGCTTATTATTTTGTTTGCATCAAAGAAATTAAAATGGACTTGTATTTTAAAAACATTCTATTTAAAACTCAAAATAAAATGTTTTAGGTATTTTTTTAAACTAAAAAAGGATTTACAAATATATTGTATGCATACAGTTTATTCATAACACTAATTTTTTTTAATTAATGGTAAAACAAAATGTTTTCAAAACACCCTAAATTTAAATATTATCATCCAAAAGTTGAAACAATTTGTAAGTGTGTCCTCATTAGACCTAAGTCATATGTCTCCATAATGTGAGATTCTTCGTCATTATCACACCTAATTAAGCGAGAAAATCATATTTTTCCAATTTGGAAAATTTATCCGTCGCCATGATCAACCTAAGCATCCGGCATAGATGAGACTAAACATACCACATATTCTTGACCCAAAGCCCCATAAACAATTTGGAAAGGAGTTCTAGAATTAGTGGGAGAACTCTGATCTGGAACTACATTAGATGCATTCTAAAGAACATGAAGTAGTTCTCACTAAAAGTAGGAAGTGATCCCATTCAAGGGAAGAAGGCAACAATGTTGTTGATCAACCTATATGAAAAATCCCCATGAATATTATATAAGCATCTCAGCTTCAACAACATCGCCTCATATTTGATTAACAAAACAAGTCTTCAGGTCCACATATGTATTAGTAATGCAAATCTCCAAAGATTTTTTAATGCACCATTCATTATAAGTATGGAAAATTCTGTCTAGTTACTCATTTCTTTCAGCATTTGGGCAAAAAAGTATTGAGCCCGGAGCAAAAATGACAAATGATATAAAATTTCACTAATATCGGTAGAGAAGTAGTGAAGTACAAAACTAAAACTTCATTACTTTGTCAATAGATTGTTTGAAATATGTTATCATGTCACGTGGACAATTTTGGCCAAATCACTAGCCAACAGGTATCAAGTTAAAAACTACCTAATTTTGCCAAAATGAAATAGCACTGAAAGTTGAGTTGTTAAACCTCTTCAATAAAACCTAAGAAATCAAATACTCTACACAAACCTTCTAGTCTTTTTACAAGATACGGTTTTTATTATAACCAAAGATTGATAGCTATACACTGGTCTTGGTAAAACTAATTTTCTAATAGAAGACGCCTTAAATAACAATAAGGCTAGACCATATGCTGAATTCAAGCCAACATGTCGATGTGTTAAACAAGGTAAACTTGTCTGCATCAGAAATATAAATCGAACCACAATGACAAGAAAGAAAGTAGATGTAATGCACGAAAAATGGATACTTAACATAAACTAATTGAGAAACATGATATCATAATTGCAAAATTTTCATGCACCATCCACCATCTCATGCTCGGCAGGCGCCACCCAAACAAGACTGTCAACATACTCGACGATTGTATGAGTTACATATTCATATTCTTCAGGGAAATAGTAATCCAAGATTCCAGCCTTGTTTGAAATTGGATTGTAAAAAACAAGACGACGATAAGCATCTTCAATAAGAAACTCATTCTGTGATGTAAATCCAAATGGATATGTATGACCTATAAACTGTGAAAGGACATGGCGCTTCACCCATGATTCAACTACCCCATACTCATCCATCACCCACACCTCAAATCCAACATCCCCAACCCATGACATCACAAAAAGCTTTCCCGCTAAAACTCCTAAATAATCTGTGCGGTCATATGCATCGACATGTACTGTATAATCTGGAAGAGATATCTCACGAAATGTCTCTGAACCCAATGTTGGGAAGAAGGAAGAGTGTTTATTGATTAACTGAGGAGTGGTACAATGTTTCAAGTTCTTGCATGGCTATTTATAGCCAAGTCTATTACCTACCAACTAATTTAAAAAACATTTATTTGACTTTGAATGCTTCAAACTTCCAGAAATCTAACAAGGATGTGGTAAGCACATATGTAAGCATCTAGAAAACCAAATATTCTGAATTATTATTTATCATTTTCCCCCTTAATTCAGAATCTTCAAACCTTCATGACTCCAATCAAGATTCTCATCTCTTCGTGTTTTGTCTTCGCAAATGCTTTGGTAAGGATATCTGCTTTTGCTCCTTACTACAAACATGATGTACTGTAATCTCTCCATTTTCAACACATTCTCTAATGAAGTGATAACGTATATCTATATGTTTGCTACGCCCATGGAACACTGGATTCTTCATCAGATCTAATGCTGATTGGTTGTCAACAAACAAGGTAACATTGTGGTACCTTTTGTTTTGTTATCTCAGTCAGGAGTCGGCGCAACCAGATACCTTCACAAGCTGCCTGAGTTGCAGCCATAAACTCTGCTTCACATGAGGACAATGCCACAACTCTCTGTTTCTGAGATGCCCACGCGACCAAATTACCATTCACATAGAATGCCATTCCTCCTGTGCTTTTTCTGTCATTCACATCGTTTGCTAGATCGCTATCTGAGTAACCTGTGACGTTTACTCTACTTTCTCCTTTCGTGTAAGTCAAACCATGATCGAGAGTGCCTTTCACATATCTTAGTATTCCCTTTACTGCTTGTAGATGCTGTTCAGTTGGCTTCTCCATGAACCGACTAACTACTCCGACTGCAAATGAGATATCAGGGCGTGTATGAGTCAAGTATCTTAAACCTCCGACTATACTTCTATACTCGGTGGGGTTCACTAATTCACCTTCTCCTTCTTTGGTGAGCTTCAGTTTGTGCTCCATTGGACTCTTTGTGGGGTTGCAGTTCATCATTCGAGTCTTCTTTAAGATGCTTTTGGCATAAGCTTCTTGCTTCAGTGTTATACCTGTTTCCTTTTGGCTCACCTCAATTCCCAAATAATAGGTTAGAAGTCCAAGATCACTCATCTCAAACTTGGCTTTCATATCTGTTTTGAAAGCTTGAATACTTTTGTGACAACTTCCAGTTACTAATAAATCATCGACATAAACTCCGATGATTAAGACATTTTCACCTTCCTTCTTCGTGTAAACAGAGTATTCTTGAGCACATCTGGCAAACCCCAAGCTTTTCAAATACTTATCTAAGTAAGCAAGCATTCCATGCCCTTGGTGCTTGTTTTAGACCGTACAATGCTTTTGATAGTTTGTACACTTTGTTGATTTCATCCTTCTTCGTGTACCCTTCAGGTTGAGACATGTACACCTCTTCTTCCAGAGTGCCATTCAGAAAAGCTGATTTCATGTCAAGATGATGTACACGCCATCCATTTGAGCCTGCGAGAGCTAGGATGACGCGTACGGTTTCGATTCTGGCCACTGGTGCATAAACTTCGTCATAATCAACTCCTCGTTTTTGGACATACCCTTTTGCCACAAGTCTCGCTTTGTACTTCACAATCTTTCCGCTTGGATCTCGTTTCACTTTGTACACCCATTTTAACCCTATAGCTTTGCGATCCTTAAGGAGATCGACCAAACTCCATGTCTTGTTCTTCTCAATTGATGCTAATTCAGCATTCATAGCTTCAATCCACACTTTTCTCTTACTTGCTTCCGTGTACGAGACTGGCTCGTCATCATTGCGAATCATCATTAATTCTTCAATTTCTTCAGTTTGGTCGTATAAGTCTGTGAATAAGCGGAATCATTTGGGAGCACCACCGCCTGTGGAGCTTGAGGCGGAGCTTGGAGACGGAATTGGGGAATTTTGGGTGATCGGTGAATTGGGTGTATCCGATAAGTTGATAGGTATATTTTGTGAGTTTATCGGGGAGTCTTGTGGAGAGTTTATGGGTTGGAAATTTTCTTCGGTCTGATCACTGTCACTTTGTGGAGACCCAAGATTTTGTTCCGGTGTTCGTGGTTCCGACTCAGAATCTTCATTGTACAAGTCGTCTAGGTTAAAACCTTCGACGGTGAAGCTCATACCTGATGTGGCTTTAATTTTTGAACTCTTCTCCCACACCCAACCTTCTTGTTCTTCGAAAACCACATCTCTACTCACATATATCTTTCCGGTGTCCGGATCAACCAATCTATATGCCTTTGATCCCTTCTCAACTCCCAGATGAATCAATCGCTTACTTCTTTCATCTAGTTTTGTCAGGTGGCCTTTGGAGACTTTCATATGTGCAACACAACCAAACACCCTAAGATGTTCAACATGTGGCTTTCTCCCTGTCCACATTTTCATGGTTTTCAAATTTGGAGACTTTCGTGTGAGCTCTGTTTAGAACATAAACAGAGTGATTCACAGCTTCACCCCATAACGTGTCTGGCATTTTCATGGTTTTCAAATTACACCTAACCATCTCCAATACCGTTCGATTTCTTCTCTCCACCACCCCATTTTGCTGTGGAGAATATGGGGATGTGTAATGTCTTTCCAACCCTGTTTCCCTGCAGTATGTGGTGAATTCTTTTGACAGAAATTCACCACCACGATCAGTTCTGAAAACTTTCATCTTCTCCCCGGTTTCAACTTCTACTAAGCTCCTGAAGTTCTTAAAGACTTGAAGAGCTTCATCTTTTGTCTTTAGCAGATAAACCCACATAACTCTGCTATAGTCATCAACTAACAACATAAAGTACCTATTGCCAGATGGTGTAGGGGGTGATATTGGGCCGCACAAATCGCCATGAATTAGTTCAAGCTTCTTCTTTGCTCTATAATTCGTGTGTGTAGGGAATGGACTCCTTGTCTGTTTTCCCACGAGGCACCCTTCACAAGGTTGTTGAGGAATGTTTAGTTTTGGCATTCCTTCAACCAGCTTCTTCTCCGCCATGTATTTCATTGAATTAAAATTTATATGACCCATTCTCATATGCCACAACCACGTTGGATCACCTATTCGAGCGGTTAGACACATCGAATTGACTTCTTCCATCTCTATCTTGTACAGTCGATTTGTAGATCTTCTAACCTTCATCAACAACTTCCCTGTTGCTTCACGGACCCATAAGAATGGATCTTTGATCGTGATTTCATCACCACCCTCTGCTAACTGTCCCAAACTTATGATGTTGCTACATAAGTCTGGAATGTAATAGACTTCATTAAGCTTTTGATGTTCACCATTCTTACATTGAAATACGACTGAACCTTTGCCTTCGATCTTTACCTTTGATTCGTTTCCAAACTTCACGTAGCCATGAACAGTCTGATTCAAGTCACGAAACTTATCTTTATCACCGGTCATGTGATTACTGGCTCCTGTGTCGAGATACCAGATACTTGATCGCTTCACCTCATCATCCCGTTTTCTCAACTCTGGGAATACATTTTCTTCATTTAAGGAAACTTCACCATTGTCAAACGAAGCTAACAATAGTGCTGGCTCATTGACATCTTGTTCGCGAATCAAGTTGTTTTCTTGTCTTCTTTCACGTCTTGGGTTTGTACATTCTGCTGCATAGTGGCCGAATTCTTGACAATTGTAGCACTGGACCCTACTTTTATCTTGATTATTTAAAGTGCTACGGCCTCCATCTTTCTGGTAATGTGATCCACCTCTGCCACGACCACTACGACCACCACGACCACTGCTGTTTCCTCCTCTTCCTCTGCCTCTGCCTCGTGAACCTCCAAATCCGCCACGATTTGATTTTGATCTGGAGTCACCTTCTCCCTTCTTCTTATTTCTCTCTGACCACTCTTGGTGTGTCAAGAGAAGTTTCGATCATCATGTCTTTTTTCACATCTACTGCCGTGTTTGTAGTTCGTGGCTCAACAGCATCCCACACACCTTGGGCTTGCATGAACACTTTCATCTTGATCGCCCATGCAGCATAATTCGTTCTTGACAACATCGGATAGTGGAGGGTGACCTGTCCATCCTTTTCACCATTGTTTCCTGTCATCTCTTCTCGAGATTGGTACTTGGGCATAAACAAGAATATAGTCTTTTTTTTAAAATATGGGGGCCAAAAGACAATTTTCTGAAGTTTTAGGAGGTAAAATGAACTTTTTCAAAACTTCGGGGTTGAAACTGAACTTTTTCGGAGGTTCTGGGGCTAAAACGAACTTTTTTAGAAGTTCAGGGTTAAAATTGAACTTTTTCGGTTTGCTACAGTGACCGCTACAGTGACCGTCTTCTCCGGCGAACTGCTACATTCTCCGGTGGATACAGTATCGTCTTCTCCGGCGGATTTGGTCACTATTCCGGCCAAATTTTCCGGTGATCGAAAAATCACAAAAAAAATATATTCTGAATCCTGGAAACGAGACCTTTCCAATGGTGTGCTCGGAAATTGATTTAGAGACAAAAAAATTTTGACCGAAAAAACAAGTGGCTGCCCAGATTTGCTCTGATATCGAATGTTGGGAAGAAGGAAGAGTGTTTATTGATTAACTGAGGAGTGGTACAATGTTTCAAGTTCTTGCATGGCTATTTATAGCCAAGTCTATTACCTACCAACTCATTTAAAAAACATTTATTTGACTTTGAATGCTTCAAACTTCCAGAAATCTAACAAGGATGTGGTAAGCACTTATGTAAGCATCTAGAAAACCAAATATTCTGAATTATTATTTATCACCCAAATCAAATGCCACTATCGTTTGTGGATCATCGTTCTCACCAATTCAACCAAGCCAATGAAGACGGCCGTCATGGCCATCAGCACAGACATGATCATCGTTGATGATGTTTGTGATGTGAGATGGAAATCTTTCAGTGATCAACTCCCAGTTGCCCTTTCTCATGCTATAAATCTCACCTTGCAGCCACCATTTGACGATACATGTGGGTTGTTCGATAAGGCCTATAGGCTTCATAACTTTGTAATCGTCAGTTTTGGGATCAAACCCGAACCGGAAAAAGATTTGGATTGAATCATTATCAGCAGAGGGCATGGAATATGGCGGGAGAGTTAAGACGGCAGAGAGAGAAGGGTTCCAAATGTGAATGACAGAATCACTATAAGAAGAACATATTAAGCCGTTACAAGAACCAATAACTCTGATATACATATATTCAGATTGGGGGTTAACCGGGAGCATCATGAAATTGGTAAGTTGAAAATGCAGGGATCTATGGGGGAGTGATATGAATGGTTCAAAGCCAAAAGAAGAGTCATCGCAGTAGAAGTGCAAGAAAATTTTATCATTGTAATGGATGGAACGATGGAGGTGGGATTTCACGAAGGAAGATTGAGATAAAAGGGCATTCCAAGATTTGGAGACAGCTCATTCGAGCAAGCTGTTTGGCCAATAAGCGGATGAAAATATTTACCAAAATCTCGTCCGGGAGGTCCTCCATAGTCGCTGGGTGTCGCGGTGAAGCCATTTTTGCATTATTATTAATAATCTTTAAATCTTGTCTCAGTACTTGGTCAGTGCCAATGGTGCTACCCTTGTAGGCGTTCACAAGCTCAGCAGGTGAAGCAGTCTCCTCTTCAAGAACCTGATTACAATATATATATAATAATGTATTGAGCTTAATGATATGCTAAGAAACTGTTGTGCTGAAAAATACCAAAAGAGGAGCATGAAATTACTACTCACTCTTGAACTAACAACAGCAGCATGGAAGTTATCCCTCTCATGTCCAAGTTTATGTTTTTTCTGTGAGCCACCTGATGTTGATGCTTCAATCCTTAAAAGAGAAGATGGTGAACTGGGAGGAGAATGATTTGCTTCATCCCTGTCAATGACAGCAGTGGCAGAATAGTTTCAAAGATCGATACAACAAAATCCAGTCTACACGACATATACACTGAATATATAATTTCAACGGAAAAAATCCAACATAGATTTATTTTTATGGGATATATAATATTAAAAGCAGTGCCATTTCTGTAATTTTTGACCAACTTCGTGCTCTCTTTCCAAATTAAATCGGCAAGGAATATCAGTAAAGTAACACTGTTTTTAACACTTCAAAAGAAAGTTTTTGGCATGTATGCCATGTGAAAACAAATTGCAGCTTATTGAAAAATAATCACACCTCTCAAGTTCAAATATACAGTATGAAGTAAAGATAAAAAAAAGTCACCGCAGAGCATAGATAATAACAGTGTAGGACTGTAACAAAAGAAAGACCAACCTAGTAAAGGTTTCCAGTTTCAACATTTGTTCAACCTCTGATATTCCAAGGGTAGCAGAGATGCTAGCAGAATTCCCACCATGATGAGTACTAAGTTCAGGTAATCCAGTTGAATTCTTCAATACAGGAAATCAAAAAAGTGCATCGAGGTTACAATGGTTTCAAACAAAATGATTGGATAAAGCACTGAAATGAGTACACATCATTAATAATCTTGTAAAGTTAAACACACTACAACTAACCACAATTTAAACATTTACCAATTAATGAAAAATTCCATTGATAAAAACACTTCCACCTCCCAAAATATAATAGATTGCGAGTAAAGGTCGCCCGAGTACAGGATGCCTCTCAATATTAGAAACTATATATAGCATTTAGGATCAACCAGCAATACATATCATGAAGAAATATCATCAAACCAAAAAAACAAATATTATTATTTGGACATATTACCTAAAATTAAGCAAATTCAAGAAAGAACTTGATTTAAAAAAATGTGAAAACCAAAGGAAGCTTGGAAACTTACTGTTAAGCAATAATTTAAAATGTTTTTAGCATAATGATTGATACCATCAGACCAGATTCTAATACATGAAGTACACACTTAAATGATTCAAAACCAACATTAAGCACACACCCAAATCATTAACGTTTGAAATAAACAACTTACATTTTGCCACACCTCTGAGATTCATGCTCGGGTTCTTCATTTAGATCTGGTCATACAATAGCTTTTGTAAGGGGCATGTAAATCATAAGCAGAAATTCATGTGAAGTAATAAAGGCCTTATCATGAATTGACAAACAATTCTAGAGGGTAGGCGGCCTGCCCACACGATTGAAACCTAGATATGATATATTTTTTATGTTTGGAGAGAAAATTAAAGTTAAGCTTAAGCCTCCATGTAAGCTCAGCTATATACTCCAGCTTGAGAATATTTGCATATATTTTGGTAATGTGTTAAGACATGTAATTAGGTGATTTGATCCGCAGTTTATTTTATCTTTTTTTTCCGCCTTCATGTACTCTCTCTAAATCAAGGTTTATCCTTTAGAGCCTTGGTGTTAGGTCATGTTAGAGTAGTAGTGCCTTCTTTGGTGAGACACTTCGCAGTCAACACAGGAAGGCCATACTGTAGTACTCACTACTAGAAAACAAACCCATTACCAACGGAATATTGCGACACGTAAACAGCTTTACCGACGCAATACCGACGAAAATTAGGTTGTCGGAAAAACCCTCGCGGGTAAATTGTACCGACGAAGTAGCAACGCAATCTTCCTATGCTATACCGACGCACAATCTATCCGACACAATACCCATGCCAGTATTTGACCAGTTACCCACGCAATACCCACACAAATTATAATAGATATAATAATAATTCCACATAATAATAATAATAATAATAATAATAATAATAATAATAATAATAATAAATAATGATAAATAAAACAAAAAAATTACTGTTTTTTGCATGGGTGACCAACACAACCGACGCTAGAATCTTGTGTCGTGATTTCCTCACTATATATTGCATAGGTAATTTAGGGTTTCATTTTCCGTCACAATCTCGTCGGTATGGCGTTGGTAATTACCCACAGATTTTTTGCGTAGGTGTTTTCCGTAGGTAATTACCCTGTTTTCTAGTAGTTTGATGCTGTGGCTATCCTAGCCGTTTTACGCCAGATTGACTACACATATGTGGCAAGTTCAGCATAATTGGAGTAACTGACATCTATGCTCCAACTTGATGAAGGTTACGTATGATAATAATATAAAAAAACTTATCAATTCAAAGAAATATGTACAAATCATCCAAAATCAAAGAAAACCCTAATACAAAGCCCTAGGATACCCTACGATAGCCATAAGAAAGATCTGGATACAGCCATACAGACAGATATATACGCCATGCGCAAGAAAAAAAGGATATAAGTGAGAGCAAAAGTGTTGAACCTGGAAGGAAATGCCTTGTACAGAACTTATCTCCGGCTCCACCGCTTTCGTAGGGAGCCCTACCATCGTCTGTACTTGCCATAGGGAAGTGAAGCTGTACGAGGAGATCAGGAGATTAACTGCGAACAAAGGGAATATGAGAGGTGGAGAGGCTAGAGAAGATAAACATGGAATGGCTTGGGAAACCAGGGTTTTTGTTTGTGCAATACTGCAATGTGCAATATAAGTCGTGTGGAGTTATTAACTGGGTGTTTGGCATTGCTTACTTTTAAGTTGTTTTTATATAAGGCGGCGTATCTTTCGAAAATCTGTTTACTTATATGTATGGAAAAATGACATAAAAGGATACTTAGAGTATCAAATTTATTCAAAAAAATATATATTTTATAGAAACCAGAGTTTTTGTTGTGCAATAATGCAATGTGCACATATAAGGTCCTCCGGTGTGCCATCCGACAAGGGGTGCGACGCCGCGGGGAACACCCCCCCAATGCGGGCAGCTCATGCAATGCCTCGTCGTCTTGCGAGTGAGAAAGTTAGCCGTTGGCTAACGGCTATTTTATAAAATAAAAAAAAAACCTTTTTAATTTTCAAATATCTCTATATATATACATCCACATCTCATATATTTCTCATACACATCTAATACACACACACACACACACACACACACACACACACACACACACACACACACACACACACATATATATATATATATATATATATATATATATATATATATATATATATATATATATATATAATTATTAAAAATGACTGGGGTGGAAAATGGAAACATTCGTTGGGGATGGACTCAACAAGAAGAGGTAGCTTTAACGACCACCTTCATGAACATATCCGAAGACGATGCTATGTCATACCTTCCACGGGAGTGCGAGGGCACTCCTGAGGGCTTAAGTCGTATGGAGTTATTAACCGGGTGATTGGAATTGCTTACTATTAAGTTGTTTCATATAAGGCGCATTAGTTGTTTCATGACCAACTTTTTAGAAAATCTTTTACTTATATGTAGGGAAAAATGACATAAAAAGTTGTCACTGTACGTATTATACCATCGAAATACATCTTTTGTTCATAAATTGTCATTGAACTATTATCATTGTACGTATTATACCATCGAAATACATCTTTTGTTCAAAAATTTACTATTGAATTATTGTTTTGTCAGTGTTGTAAAAGTCGGTCTAGGCGGCCGCTTAGGCGGCGCCTAGGCGCTAGGCGGGCTGGTTCTGCCTACGATTATTAGTAGGCGGTCAAGTTAGGCGGATTTGGTCAACGGCGGTCAAAATCGAGTTTAGGCGGGCCTAGGCGGGTCTAGGCGGCAGAATTTTCAATTTTTCAAATTTCAAAATTTCAAAATTTCAAAATTTTCAAAAATTTTCAAATTTCCAAAATTTTCAAAAATTATCAAATTCTCAAAAAACTCAAATTTTTAAATTTTCAAAATTGAAATTTAGAAAATGTCATTAATTATGATAATCGGTGGCTAAGTTACGATTATTGATGATTAAAATTATCAAAAATGTCATTAATTAGTCTAAACATTCTGATGTTTGATGACTTACATATTTAAACACTTATGTTGAAAATATAAAATATGATCACCACAAATAAAGGTTTGCACCGTTTATTGTGTGACAAATATATATATATTAAATATAAATGCGGAATAAATAATAAGAGTTGCAGAATAAAAATATATAATCTAATCGCCACAAATAAAGGTTTGCACCGTTTACTGTGTGAAAGATATATAAATAATATAAATTGCAGTAATTAAATGACTTAAAGCGATAAATAATATAAATGACTATAATTAAAAGACATAAAACGATAAATAATGTAAATGACTATAATTATATAAATATATATATATATATCAAGTAGGTTCGTCAATAGATTGACTGAACTGGTTTACAACAGGACTGTGGAACGACTGGTCTATCAAGTAGGTTCGTCAAATAAATTGACTGAACTAGCTTAGGGTTGGACTGGATTTCTAATAGACTGTGTCTCTATTTGTTCTTCTTTGATGATCTTGGTGATCTTGGTGTTCTTGGTGTTGATCTTGGTGTTCTTGGTGTTTTTCTTGGTGTTCTTGGTGTTTTTCTTGGTGTTCTTGGTGTTTTTGGTGTGTGTTCTTGGTGTTTTGGAGAGTGTTTGGAAGTTGGAAATAAGATGGTGGAAGTTGGAGAGGATTTGGTGAATTTTTGGTGGTTAAAATGAAAGAAATGGTGTTGAAATGGTTTATATATGAATTTTAAAGGGTTTTGGGTTGTTTTTGAAGGTTTTCGGAAGTTCAGGGACCAAAACTGTAACTATTTCATCAGAAACACGCGGGTTCTGGGTCGGGTTTGGAAACGGGTCGACGCGCGGATCTGCATGTGTGACGAAATGGTTCGGACGGATCGGGTAGTGGGTCGGATCTGGGGCGGGTAAGGTCCGCGTGTGGTTTGAGAGTGTGCCGGATCGGAGAGGTGGAGCGGACCGGGTCGGATGGCGGGTCGAGGCGCGGGTTGCGCTGTGAGGCAAAGTGGTTGGCGGTTGCGGTGCGGGTTCGGATCCGGAGCGGGTAGGCGGGTTCCGGACGTCTCATGCGGGCTGGATCAGGCAAGTGGGCTGCGGCTCTTGGGCTTGTGCTGATGCTGCTGGCCTGTTCCGATTTTTAATTAAATAAATTGATTTTAAATGTTTTAAAATTCAAAATAAATTCAAATAAATTAGAAAAAATTATTTTTAATTTATAAAATTAATTAAGTCTAATAAAATAAATTATTTAGAAAATATATTTCCAAAAATTCATTTTAAATAGATTTAATTTAATTTTCTTTTGAATTTTTCTTTGTTTTGGCTTTAAAACTCATTTTCTTTTATTTTCTCGTTTTTAATCTTGAATCCACGCAACCTGAAATGAACTGATACTATTTGTTAGATAATAAAAAACAGTTCGTCTTATTTCAATGATGGTCACATACAAAAACATTTTTCAACAATTTCCCCCTATGTGATCATTGATGAAATAAGGACAAATATAATCACATTAACAGTTTTAACATTGAAGATTTGGGATAAAAGTTTTGTCAATGATAAGATATATATAAAACCATTGTAATCATTTTGAAAGTTTGCAACTTGGTTTTACATATCTTATGTTTTGAAAAAGATTTTGAAGAATGTTTGTTTCCGAATCAAAGTCTCGGGTTCGGTTATCAAAGGGTAGCCATACATGTATCTAAATAAATTTCTTAAGATTTTATAGCATTATTTATGACGACAAGTGGTCTAACAGGTCGATTTAGATGAACGCTCATAGATATAGCTTACATTTCACTTGAATGTTTGGTTGTTCTGGCAGCAGAACAAGTTAATGATCACTAAAAATGAGTGATATCTCTCTCTGACGACTCACACTCATATTGGAGGTGTTCATCTATGCTTTTCCTGTAAAGTCACTTAGTCTCATTATTAGATAATCAATCACATAAGACTGGTTTCGGCATTACTCAATGGGTTTCTTCATTCATGCCATTAACGTTCACTCTCTCTCCGTCGGGAAATACATGTAGAGGGGTTTAACAATTTTCATAGTGCAGTTTGCAACTAAGAAATCTTCAGTGATGAAGGCTACAATATTCCGGGAAATCCATTATTGTTGCAGCTTCTTCTTTGCCTGTTTGTTGATCAATATCGATTTATTGTAAAAAGATATTTTGTTTTATCATTGAGAAGTTGCTACAATTGAGAATAAATTTTTGTGTTTTTTTTGAAAGAGTATCTGTCTTGAATGATTGAGATATCTGTTTTTCTGAAAAAATGGTTAAAAACAAATCACGGGATTTTATGATGTTTGTTTTGAATTAACCATTTGGTTGAAAGTTTGTTTTGTTTGGTATTTCTTCAGTGAGTGATTTGGCTTGCTTGTTGATTCGTCTTTGAGGATTGGATGTTGACAGATATTTGTTTCGCCTTTGATTTTCTTGTAAGGATATGTCGCTGTTTGAAGTCTTTCCATTTTGATGCTGTCTTCATTTTTGGTTGGCTTTTATCTAGGTAGGGATAGGTGGCATAAAAGACAATTTGTCTAGTATGTAAGAAATGAAAGTATCATCCCTGGTCATTTTGATATCTAAGCAAAAATGAGACCGTGACAAGGTATAATCGGGTATACCTTATTAGCAATAGTGACACACCTAAGCTCACAAGAATTGAATTCCACAATGATTTAGATCGACGAGGCACAAATTCTCACATGGGTTTTTGTTTTCATCTGAACCTCCTAACCTTATGTCCATTGATTGTTTAAAATCGTCAATAATGAAATAAAATCGAAGGAAATAAAGTTATATACATTATGAAAAGTAGGAGATTTGAACCTTCACTCCAATTGAGAATCAATATGACTTAAAATCTTCATCGAGCATAAGCATCTGAAAAATTAAGTCAAGAGACGATTAATCACAAGGTTCTATAAAAGCTTATTATGGCAAGTCTTTTATTGTATTTTTGAAAATTTGTTTTTCTGAATGTTTTTGGTAATTTTGGTTATTTGAATGTTTTTGGAAATTTTGGTTTTTTTTAATGAAAGATATGAAAATTATAAAAATCTAAAATCTTTTTGTCTTTTGATGTTTTGTAATTTTTTATTTGTTTTTCTTTTTGAATTAAAGTAAACACACGTTTGTACAAACAAAAAGTAAAAGTTTAAGGATGGATGATATCTGGATTTAACATTCCTAGACGGCCTAGGAAGTATAGAAACTTTGTTTCATCGAGAGCCTTAGTGAAGACATCGGCAATTTGATCTTCGGAGTTTATGAAGTGTAATTCGATATGACCCTTTTGAATGTTGTCTTTAATGAAGTGATATCGAATATCAATGTGCTTTGTCATGGAATGGTGAACGAGATTATGAGAAATGGCTATTGCACTGGTTGAGTCACAAAATATGTGAATTTGTGAAACTCTGAAGCCATAGTCACGCAGTTGAGTTTGCATCCATATGACTTGTGAACAACAGCTGGCGGCAGCGACGTATTCAGCTTCTGCTGTTGATGTGGATACACAACTCTGTTTCTTTGAAGACCAACTCACTAGTCGACCTCCTAGGAATTGACAGCTACCAGATGTACTTTTCCTATCTAGCTTGCATCCTCCATAGTCTGAGTCGGTGAAAGCGTTCAGCTGAAAATCGGATTTAGCTGGATACCAAAGGCCAAGTTTGGGAGTGCCTTTTAGGTATTTGAAGATGCGTTTCACAGCAATGACATGGGATTCCATTGGATTTACTTGGTATCTGGCACAGACACAAGTAGAAAACATAATGTCAGGTCTGCTGGCAGTGAGGTATAATAGTGATCCGATCATTCCACGATATCTTTTCTGGTCAACGGGTTTGCCATTTAAGTCTGCATCGATTTTGTATCCAAAGGCCATTGGGGTTTTGGCAGTATTGGATTTGTCCATTGAAAAGCGAGTGAGTAGGTTTTTGACATAATTCTCTTGGTTGATGAAAATTCCATCAGTTGACTGTTTGATTTGAAGTCCGAGAAAAGTAGTCATCTCCCCAATCATGCTCATTTCAAATTTGCTATTCATTAGATCTGCAAACTTAACACTCAAAGATTCATCAGTAGAACCGAAAATAATGTCATCAACATATATTTGTACGATTAACAGATGTTTATTAAAGATTTTACGAAAAAGGGTTTGATCGATTGAACCCCTTTTGAAACCTGATTCTTCGAGGAATGTTGACAAGGTGGCATACCAGGCACGGGGTGCTTGTTTTAAGCCATAGACAGCTTTTTGCAATTTGAAGCTGTGATGAGGATATTTGGGATCTTCAAAGCCTGGTGGTTGTTGGATATAAACATCTCGATCTAATTCTCCATGTAGGAATGCACATTTAACGTCCATTTGAAAAACTTTAAAGTTCTTATGTGCAGCATATGCGAGAAAGATGCGGATAGCTTCTATTCTGGCGACTGGAGCATATGTTTCATCGTAGTCTATTCCTTCTTGTTGTGAATAGCCTTTGACTACGAGACGTGCCTTGTTTCGACACACGACTCCTTGATCGTCAGTCTTGTTTCTGAATACCCATCTTGAACCTATGATAGTAACATCTGGTGGTGTAGGAACAAGATTCCATACGTCATTTCTTTCGAATTCAGCTAGCTCTTCTTGCATAGCTTTTACCCAGTCTGGGTCTTTGAGAGCAGTATGTATGGTTTTAGGTTCAGTCATGGATAGGAAGGCTCCAAATAAGCATTCATTGGCAGTTGCGGCTCTAGTTTGGATGCCTGAATTGGGATCTCCGATGATTAGGTCAGTGGGATGGTTTCTGGTCCATTTTATTAAACGATTTTCTTCCGTTGTAATAATAGGATTTTCAGTATCCCATTGTTCTTCTCCAGTAGTTTCTTCTTGGAAGAGGTTTGAAGGTTCCCCCATAAATGTTGTATCGGGATTGTTTTGGATATTTGGGGTTGGAGTGGTAAAATCTGGGGTGGTTAAATTTGGAGTAGTTAAAGGAGGATTTGGTGTTTGTTCTAATGAGGAAGTATGTGTTTGTGGTTCCCCCTCAACTTGATCTGCAACATTTCTGTTTCTTTGTGGAGTTCCTTCAGTGGGTGTTCCTGTAGGATCAATTTGAGTAGTTAGAATTTCAGAATTATAAGCAGTTTTAGGTTGTTCAAAAAGTAAATCAATATCAACTTCAATGTCTATGTCAAGAGATGGTGTTTGTGGAATTGGATTTTGAAAAATATTATCTATCATTTGTGAACCAAAATGTTCACGATCCAATTTTCTGACATAAAATTCATCGAAGTGGACATCGGTACTTTCTTCAATTACTCTTGTACGTTTGTTCAGTACTCGATAAGCAGCTGAAGAAAATGAGTAACCAAGGAAAATTCCTTCGTCCGACCTTGATTCAAATTTTGAAAGGTGGACTTTATTATTCTTTATGAAGCATCGACAACCAAAAATATGAAAAAATTTGATATTTGGTTTTCGGTTGTTAATGACTTCATATGGTGTTTTATGAAGATTTTTGTGAATTAAGGAGCGATTTTGTGTGTAGCAAGCTGTGGCAATTGCTTCTGCCCAGAAGTATTGTGGCAGATCAGCAAAGATGAGCATTGATCTTGCAGCTTCGCACAGAGTTCGGTTCCTTCTTTCAACAACGCCGTTTTGTTGAGGAGTGTAAGGGGCTGAGAAGTTGTGTTCGATGCCTTTGTTTTTGAGAAATGAGTCTAGAGTTATGTTTTTAAACTCTAAACCATTGTCACTTCGGATTCTTCGAACTGGTCGTTTGAGCTTTAGTTCGATCTGTTTTATAAAGTTGATCATCTCTTCTGGTGCTTCTGATTTCAGTCTTAAGAAAAAGACCCATGTAAATCGAGTGAAGCCATCAACTATGACAAGGACATACTTCTTCCCTTGTATTGTTTGGATTTTGGCGGGGCCACAGAGGTCTATGTGCAGCAATTCTAGTGGTTCGGATACACTAGATTCTGTAATGCTTTTGTGAGAGGATTTTGAAAGTTTTCCCTTTTCACAAGCGGCACAAAGAGTTTCATTGTCGAGCTTCAGAAGTGGCAGTCCTCGAACTAGATCATCGCCGATCAATTTGTTGATGTACCCGAAATTTAGATGGGAAAGGCGGCGGTGCCATAACCAACTAATATCTGCTGGGGCTTTGGATAGCAGGCAAATATCGGGTTTACCATAAATAAGATCCATGTCTAGTGGATACATATTTCCGGCACGGTGTGAATCAACAATGATTTCTTTGGAGTTGGCGTCCATGATCAAGCTTCTTTGTTTGGTAAATAGGACTTCAAGATCGTTATCGCAGAGTTGAGCAACACTGATGAGGTTGTGTTTCAGGTCATCAACATAAGCAACTTTCTTTATGGTGAAGTTACCATTAGTTATGTTTCCATAACCTTTGATTTTCGCCGTCATGTTGTTGCCAAAGGTAACGTCTTGATTGGTTTGGGTGGGTCTGAAGTCACGAAGGTAGTTTCTGTTTCCTGTCATATGCTTGGAGCAGCCACTATCAATGTACCATGTATCATCCTTGGGTTCTCCAGCATTAGATCCCTGCAATTAGACAGAAATTTTAGGTACCCAAATCTGAATGGGTCCTGGTTTGTTAGCTTTTGCTATTTTGGGTTTGTTGTTCAATGACTTTGGTTTATTGGGATAGAATGGTTGAGGTTTTATTTGATTTATCAAGTTTTCCCAAAATGATATTTGTTTTTGAAAACCAGTGGGTTGATAAAATCTGTGATTTGGTGATGAATATACTAGATGTGAAGATGTGTTTGAAAAGTGTTTTTCATGTGTAGGATGAGACGGGCGGTTTTGAAAAGCTTTTTGATTATGATTGTTTAGAACTTTCTGATTTGAATGTTTTTGAAAGTTATTTGAACGGTTAAAGGTGATATCAAGAAAGCAGTTTTCATAATGTTTTTGAAAATGTTTTGGTTTGGAAACTTGTTTTTGAGGTATGACATTAGGTTGAACAGGTTTTTTTTGTTTGTTTTCAAAAACTTTTGGTTTGTTAAGTGGGGTTTTGATTGCTTCATTGGTATTTTTGATTTGTTGATTTGAAGAACTAGCAGAGTTTGATTTGGAAACATTGAAATCAGTATCATCTGGGCTACAGTTGATAACTGTTTCGTCATCTGAATCTTCCTCATTAACAGATGTGAAAAGATCTGGTAGAGTTGATTCAGAGTTTTCACAAATTATCATGTTTTCTTGATTTTCTAGTTCTTTTTCAAAGGTTTCTCTACCAATACCTGGTCTGTAACTCGTATCAAATTTCCCAGTACCCAAGGTGTTTGCCTTGGTGAATATATCATCACTGAGTTTTCTGGCAATTTTGATAGATTCCACATTTTGTATCAATCTTTTGTTTTCAGATTCAAGAAAAGTGATTTGATTTAAAGAATCAGTCAGTTTTTCATTTAAGATTTTGTGTTTTTCAGTTGACTCTTGAAAGTTTTGTGTCAACTGAATGATTTCCATTTCTAAAACTTCTTTTGTTTCAGAAGAAATGACTGATTGATTTTTTAATTCCAATTCCCTTTTCTGAATTAGAGATTGATTTAATTGTTCAAAGACATGATTGTAATCTTCTGATTTTCTTTCAACGTCTCTTTCCAATTTGGTCCTTGTTCTGGTTAATTCTGCAAATTTGAGTTGTAGGGTTTGTAACTCACATTTGAAGATTTCAGAATTAACCACTGTGTCATGGTATTTCTTGAGATCAGCTTCTAAACTTTTCTCAATTTTGGATATATGGGACTCAAAAAGTATTTTAGAAAAACCGAGTTCAGAGATCATAGACCATACCTGTTCTATGACATTTGGAGCTCTTGAAGTTGTACCAACTACGAAGCAGAAGTTGGATTGTGTCGGTTCATTTTCGGCTTCGTCTTCAGAGGTTGGCCAGTATTCCACATTTGGTTCGTGGATTGCCATCAAAGCTCTTTGGTTTTCTTGGTTTTCCTTTTTCTTTAACTCATCGGCTTTTTGAGCGTAGTATGCCGAGTCTTTTATTTTTGTCTTGTTTTTGGCTCGACACTCTCTTGCGTAGTGATTAGTTCCTTTACAATTGTGACAAATAATCACTTCTTCATCATTTTCTTCCTTTTGACTTTTGATTGGAAGTCGTTCCGGTGCTTGAGTTTGGATTTGTTGGGAAGATTGGGAGGAGTTTTGTTGGAATCCAAGATTTTGGTTGTTTGAAAAACCATTATTTTGATTATTGTATCCTTGATTTTGGAATCCCCGGTTTTGGTTTTGAAGACCGTTGTTTTGGTTATTGTTTTGATGATTTGAGTTGGGATTGTTTTGAAATCCCTGGTTTGAGTTATTTTGGAAAGAGGGTCTTTGCGAATTTTGTCCAAAATGAGGTCTTGGTTGAAAACCTTGGTTGTTTTGACCAAATTGTGGTCTTGGTTGAAATCCGGAATTATTTTGTCCAAATTGTGGTCGGTTTTGAAAATTTGGTTTAAAATTCGATTGACCGTAATTTGGAATAAATCTTTGGAGATTTGTATTTGCAACCAAAGCACACAATTGTTGGTAGTCTGCTTCATCATTTAAATCAGTTTGATAAAAAGAATTGTTCAAAAATGATTGATTTTGAAAAGATGTTTGATTAAAATGATTGGGGTTTTGTTCATGAAAAAGTGTTTGGTTTTGGTTTGATGTGGAAACGAGAGCAAGTGGTCCTCCAAAAGCTGTAGAGGTTGGTGGGTCAATCGAGGATTCATACGATTGAAGTTCTCCGTACAAATTGTATAGAGTTTCCGTATGAATGGCAGGGTTTCCCTGAATGATGAGTTTAACCATCTTCCAGCTTTCGTAAAGATTGTTTAGAAATTTGAGATTGATCTCGTGCTGTGTCTTTTTGATGCCCAAGTTATTCAATTTTACCATGATAAAATTGAACCTATCATGTGCATCATGGATGGTTTCTGATGAAAGCATCTTGAAATTATCGAATTCATTTAAAACGGATGTTCTTTTATTTCCAATAATTCTTTGATTTCCACAAAAACGGTTTTTTAAGTTTTCCCAAATTTGATTCGCAGTCAATAGTATTATGTCATCCATTTGACTTAAAATATTGTGGGGAATTCCGGACACAAGCTCCTTTTTGGCTTGGAGATTCAACCTTTTCTCGGTTTCATCAAGAGTTGCTTGAGTTGTAGCAAGGGTAGACAAATCCTCTGGAGTAGTATATGTTCCTTCTACACATTTCCAAACATTTTCACTTATGGAGTTAAGATGAAGATTCATACGGCCAACCCACGAATTATACTCTTCAGGTATAAGTATGGGTGCCCGTGAACCAGATCCTAAGCTGTTGGCAATTGAAACTGAATTCATGTTAGAATAATTAGCAGAAGACATGTTTTTAAGATTTTTAATTTTAATAAAAAAAAGGATTTTTAACAAGTGATATTAAAATGAAATATTCAAAGAAACGCTTATGGAAGGTTTATATAAACGCTAACCAAAAGTATTTGATGAAAATTTCAAAGTAAATCACACGAGCTCTGATACCAATTGTTGAAAATATAAAATATGATCACCACAAATAAAGGTTTGCACCGTTTATTGTGTGACAAATATATATATATATATTAAATATAAATGCGGAATAAATAATAAGAGTTGCAGAATAAAAATATATAATCTAATCGCCACAAATAAAGGTTTGCACCGTTTACTGTGTGAAAGATATATAAATAATATAAATTGCAGTAATTAAATGACTTAAAGCGATAAATAATATAAATGACTATAATTAAAAGACATAAAACGATAAATAATGTAAATGACTATAATTATATAAATATATATATATATATATATATATATATATATATATATATATATATATATATATATATATCAAGTAGGTTCGTCAATAGATTGACTGAACTGGTTTACAACAGGACTGTGGAACGACTGGTCTATCAAGTAGGTTCGTCAAATAAATTGACTGAACTAGCTTAGAGTTGGACTGGATTTCTAATAGACTGTGTCTCTATTTGTTCTTGTTTGATGATCTTGGTGATCTTGGTGTTCTTGGTGTTGATCTTGGTGTTCTTGGTGTTTTTCTTGGTGTTCTTGGTGTTTTTGGTGTGTGTTCTTGGTGTTTTGGAGAGTGTTTGGAAGTTGGAAATAAGATGGTGGAAGTTGGAGAGGATTTGGTGAATTTTTGGTGGTTAAAATGAAAGAAATGGTGTTGAAATGGTTTATATATGAATTTTAAAGGGTTTTGGGTTGTTTTTGAAGGTTTTCGGAAGTTCAGGGACCAAAACTGTAACTATTTCATCAGAAACACGCGGGTTCTGGGTCGGGTTTGGAAACGGGTCGACGCGCGGATCTACATGTGTGACGAAATGGTTCGGACGGATCGGGTAGTGGGTCGGATCTGGGGCGGGTAAGGTCCGCGTGTGGTTTGAGAGTGTGCCGGATCGGAGAGGTGGAGCGGACCGGGTCGGATGGCGGGTCGAGGCGCGGGTTGCGCTGTGAGGCAAAGTGGTTGGCGGTTGCGGTGCGGGTTCGGATCCGGAGCGGGTAGGCGGGTTCCGGACGTCTCATGCGGGCTGGATCAGGCAAGTGGGCTGCGGCTCTTGGGCTTGTGCTGATGCTGCTGGCCTGTTCCGATTTTTAATTAAATAAATTGATTTTAAATGTTTTAAAATTCAAAATAAATTCAAATAAATTAGAAAAAATTATTTTTAATTTATAAAATTAATTAAGTCTAATAAAATAAATTATTTAGAAAATATATTTCCAAAAATTCATTTTAAATAGATTTAATTTAATTTTCTTTTGAATTTTTCTTTGTTTTGGCTTTAAAACTCATTTTCTTTTATTTTCTCGTTTTTAATCTTGAATCCACGCAACCTGAAATGAACTGATAATATTTGTTAGATAATAAAAAACAGTTCGTCTTATTTCAATGATGGTCACATACAAAAACATTTTTCAACAACTTAGATTTGTCAAAATTTTATGCTTATTTATTCATTTTGTAGGGATATATGTATTATCTAAATCTTAAAAAATAAATTTTGTTACAATTAATACTCCCCGCCTAGGCGCCGACTAGTCCTCGCCTAGACCGACTAGTCCTACGCCCCAGTTGACCGCCCGTCTACCGCCTAGCGACTTCTACAACCTTGTTTTTGTACACATTATAGGTTCAAAAAATACCATTGAACAATTGGGTATTTTTGAACAAAATGTTTACTTAGATTACATAATATATATGTAAAAAAGCAATAGTTAAATGACGTTTTTTGAACTTATGAAACTTGAATGATATTTTTTGAATAAATTTGATATTTGATTACTCTTTTAAGTAATTTACCCCATATGAATTAAGTAAACTTCAATTTTGGTCCCTGTTGACAAATGTGGACAAGGTACAAAAAGTTTTCGGACTTGTATCATTCTGATACACGTCCACGTGTATTGTTCACCTACAGCAGAAGAAATAAGTAAAGGGTAGCTTGGTCCTTTTGGGGAAAGTGCTTACTTACAACAGAAGGAAGGTGGTCTGTAGGTGGTTAAGTCAGTTAGCTTAGAAAGAGAATAAAAGAGGAGGAGAATGTTAGAGAAGTTGTGCAGAAAATTGTAACTGTTTCTTGGAGAGTTTTCCCCCTCTCGAAAAGGGAAGTTCAATATGCAATGGAATTGAGAAATCTAGTCCTAATTCTTGTTTTATGGTCTTTATCATAGATTCCAATTAAACTTCATAATTTGGGCTTGCCAATCGACTTCGGTTTTTCCCAACGTCACTAACCATTGCATACCCAAAATAACATTCGAATTACCCAATTTGATGGGTAGAAATTCCTCTTTAATCTCAATGCCTTGTACCCATAATGAGACATCCCTACATAATCCTTGACCACCCACATTTGTACCCGTTCCTATGGAAATATTGTAATGTTTAGTGCCGTTAACTTTCAAATTGATTATTTTCACCAACTCGATCGAAATAAAATTGTGCGACGCCCCACAATCCACCATCACTACCACCTTTTGGTTTCCAATAAGACCATCCATCTTCATTGTCTTTGGTGTGGTCAAACCAATTATCGAATTCAACGATACCTCGATATGCCCCTCTTTTATAACTGTTGCTAATCCCGCGTTATCATCCTCCATTTCAATCTCTTCTATGTCATTATGGTCTTCCCCATCTTGTATTATCACCACATTCAATTCTTTCTTCTTGCATACATGCCCCGGTTTGTACTTTTCATCACATCGATAACATAATCCTTGAGTTTGCTTTTGTAACAATTCGGCCTCGGAAAGTCTTCTAAAACTCCCACTTTTGTTTTCGTTGCCAATAATTCGGGAATTTGTTTCAAAATTTTTTTTATCTTCTGAATTTTGATCACTGAACTTTTTGAAATTGGATTTGTAAATCACGTTCTTGTGCACCAATTTGTTCTTTTCTTCTATCTTCTCAGCAAGTTCCTTGGTATGATGCAATCCTTTTGGTCCAAGAATTCTTAATTCATCCCGAATGTCAGACTTCAGCCCATTCATGAATTGGCCCACAAAAACCTCATCCGTTATGCCCTCTGATGGTGCCGCTAAAGCAATAAAACGTCTCCTATATTCCTTCACTGTGGTTTCTTGCTTCACGGCTAAGAATTGCTCACACAAAGTGCATTCTGTGGATGATCGGAATTGTAGCAGCAGCAATTCTTTTAATTCTTCCCATCTTCGTATTGTTCTCCTTTTATTCTCCCATTGAAAGCAGCTCAACGCATCTCCCTCAAATGCGATAATTGCTACTTCCAACATCTCTTCATTTGAGAGTCGGTTCAAGGAAAAGTAGCGTTCTGCCCTCAAGATCCAATTATCGGGATTGGATCCTCAAAGATCGGGATTTCAAGTTTTCTTCCCTTGATTTGCTAAAAAATTTGGGATTCATAGGTTCTAGGGTTGTACCTTTGACGGAAATCACCATCGAAGGTCCTTAGATGGTAATTCTCTGCTGTGGATTTCGATCGGTCCTCTTTTTCAGGTGGAGTTTGCTTGTTGAATTCACTTCCCGGCGATGACTTGCTTGATTCATGTTTGTTCTTATCTAAATCTTCTGAACCCTGGTTCATCTTGGCTAGTTGCATCATAATCATCTTCAAACTGTCACCGATCTCTCCAAAGCGTGATTCCAGTTTTTCTGAATTCTCTTTTAGGTTTAAGTCGATTGACTCTAACTTGGAATCAAATCTATTTTGATTGGACTGAATTTGAGCAATTGCTCCTTCAATTTCTTCTACACGACTGTTTAAAGATCGAGTTCCCATAGTGAATCGGAACTGCTCTGATACCAATTTGATGGAATTCAGTACAGAATTGACAAGAAAACAAGAATTATGACTAGATTTCTCAATTCCATTGCATATTGAACTTCCCCTTTCGAGAGGGGGAAAACTCTCCAAGAAACGGTTACAATTTTCTGCACAACTTCTGTAACCTTCTCCTCCTCTTTTGTCCTCTTTCTAAGCTAACTGACTTAACCACCTACAGACCACCCTTCCTTCTGTTGTAAGCAAGCACTTTCCCCAAAAGGACCAAACTACCCTTTAGTTATTTCTTCTGCTGTAGGTGAACAATACAGGTGGACGTGTATCACATTCATATAGATTTGGCCCTAATAGATTTGATTTTGATTTGTTACATTTTTAATTTTTAATACATTAATAAATAAAGGCCGAATCCCTTCCTCCAAAATGAAAACTACCTAATTTCACCAAAATGAAACAAAACTGAATGTTGAGTCTTTAAACATCTTCAATATAATCTGAAAAATCAAATAGCATGTATACATTAGTTTTGAACCAACACTTAAACTTGTCTGCACCAGAAAAACAGATTGAACCAAAACAAAGTTGAAGCACGACAAGAGAGAATATAGATGTAATTAATACATTTTAAATGGATACTTGACATAAACCTAATTAAGAACATAGTATCATAATTTAAATCTCTCAATTTCAAATTTTCCTACACCATCACCATCTCATGCTCGGCAGGTGCTACCCAAACAAGACTGTCAACATACTCCACAAGTGGACCTTCTTAGGGACAATAATTCTCCACAATTCTAGTCTTCTTTGCAATTGGATCGTAAAAAACAAGACAACCATTCCTATCTTCAATAAGAAACTCATTGTGTGATGTGAATCCATATGGATCTTCACCAACAAATTGTGAAAAGACATGGCGTTTCACCCATGATTCAACCACTCCATACTCATCCATCACCCACACTTCACATTTGCCATCAACCCATGACATCACACAAAGCTTCCCAGCCAAAACTCCTAAATAATTCGAGCAGCCATCTAACATAAAATTTGGAAGAGACATCTCACGGAATGTCTCTGAGTCCAAATCAAACGCCACTATCGTTTTTGGATCCATATTTTCACCAACACAACCACGCCAATGAAGATGTCCATCATGTCCATCAACACAGACGTGATCATCATCGATAATGAATGTGATGTGTGATGGAAACCTTTCAGTGATCAACTCCCAGGTGCCCTTTCTCATGCTATAAATCTCAATTTGCAGCCACCATTTAACGAAATATGCGGGTTGTCCAATAAGGCCGGTAAGCTTGACAACTTTGTAATCATTTGTTTTGGGATCAAAGCCAAACCGGAAAAACATTTTAATGGAACCATAACCGGTCGAGGGCATAGAATATGACGGAAGAGTTAACATGGCAGAGAGAGAAGGGTTCCAAATGTGAATGACATAATCAGTATAAGAAGAGCATATTAAGCCGTTGACAGCACCAATTAATATGATACCAATATATCCAGATTGGGTGTTGTCCGGGAGTTTAATGGAATTTGCGCGTTGGAGATGGGGTGATCTACAGGGCTGTGTTGTCATTGGTTGAAAGCCAAACGGAAATTCATTGAAGAAGTGCAAGAAAATTTGATCATTGTTATGGATGGAATGACAGAGGTGGGATTTTACAAAGGACGATTGAGATAAAAGGGCATTCCACGACTTGGAGACGGACCTCATTTGAGCAAGCTGTTTGGCAAATAAGCGGATGAATATGTTTACTAAAATCTCATCTGGGAGGTCCATCATAGTTGCTGGGTGTAGTGGTGAGGCCATTGGAGTTTTTGGAAGGCATGTTGCATTATTGTTAATCAACTTAAATTCTTGTCTCGGTGCTTGGCCAGTGATGATGGTGCTACCTTTCTAGGCTTTAGCAAGATCAACAGGTGAAGTAATCTCGTCTTCATGAACCTGAAGACAATATAAATAATAATATATTGCACGTCAAAATAACCATGGATGAATGGTTGAGTAAAAACAAAACCATAAATTTTCATGTACTAGGAAATTGTTGTGTTTAAAAGTACCAAAAGCTGAGCATGAAAATATCACTCACTCTTGAACCGACAACGGAAGATGATGACTCCTTGATGGTTCGCAACACCGCAATCAGGCGCTGGGTTTCAGACCTGTAGGAGCAGTACATAACACATCACTAGTGGCCGGATAGAACTTAAATGAATGAAGCACCTGAATCCTATCTTGATGACAAATACAATGAATAGATACACTTTCAATGCTAACATCAATTTGCCATGCAAAATAGTAACAATTAGTGCAGTTGCCAACTGGGGCATATAAAAAACAGTGTAGGATTGACTTAGGAAAGACTGACGTGGTAAGCATCTTCTGTTTCAACATTAGTTCAAGCTCTGATATCAACATGGCAGCAGAAATGCTAGCAGAATTCTGATACACGTCCACCTGTAGTGTTCACCTACAGTAGAAGAAATAAGTAAGGGGTAGTTTGGTCCTTTTGGGGAAAATACTTACTTACAACAGAAGAAAGAGGGGCCTGTAGGTAGTTAAGTCAGTTAGCTTAGAAAGAGGATAAAAGGAGGAGGAGAAGGGGAGAGAGGTGTGCAGTGTAGGATTGACTTAGAAAAGACTGACCTGGTAAGCATCTTTGTTTCAACATTAGTTCAAGCTCTGATATCAACATGGCAGCAGAAATGCTAGCAGAATTCTGATACACGTCCACCTGTAGTGTCCACCTACAGTAGAAGAAATAAGTAAGGGGTAGTTTGGTCCTTTTGGGGAAAATACTTACTTACAACAGAAGAAAGAGGGGTCTGTAGGTAGTTAAGTCAGTTAGCTTAGAAAGAGGATAAAAGGAGGAGGAGAAGGGGAGAGAGGTGTGCAGAAAATTGTAACTGTGTCTTGGAGAGTTTTCCCCCTCTCACAAGGGGAAGTTCAATATGCAATAGATTCAAGAATTCTAGTCCTAATTCCTGTTTTCTTTTCATTTCTGAACTGATTCCCATCAAATTGGTATCAGAGCAGTTCCGATTCAATATGGGAACTCGATCTTTAAACAATCGTGTAGAAGAAATTGAAGGGGCAATTGCTCAAATCCAATCCAATCAAAATAGATTTGATTCCAAGTTAGAGTCAATTGAAGTAAACCTAAAAGAGAATTCAGAAAAAGTGGAATCACGTTTTGGAGAAATCGGTGACAGTTTGAAGATGATCATGATGCAACTAGCTAAGATGAACCAGGGATCGAAAGATTTAGATAAGAACAAACCTGAATCAAGCAAGTCAACGCCGGGAAGTGAATTCAACAAGCCAACTCCACCTGAAAAAGAGGATCGATCGAAATCCACAGCAGATAATTACAATCTAAGGACCTCCGATGGTGATTTCCGTCAAAGGTATAACCCTAGAACCCATGAATCGCAAAATTTATTAGCAATTAAAGGAAGAAAACTTGAAATCCCAGTCTTTGAAGGATCCAATCCCGATAATTGGATCTTGAGGGCAGAGAGATACTTTGCTTTGAACCGACTCTCAAATGAGGAGATGTTGGAAGTCGCAATTATCGCATTTGAAGGAGATGCGTTGAGCTGGTTTCAATGGGAGAATAAAAGGAGAACAATACGAAGATGGGAAGAACTAAAAGAGATGCTGCTGCTACAATTTCGATCATCCACAGGGCACCTTGTGTGAGCAGTTCTTAGCCGTGAAACAAGAAACCACAGTGAAGGAATACAGGAGGCGTTTTATTGCTTTAGCGGCACCATTAGAGGGTATAACGGATGAGATCTTTGTGGGCCAATTCATGAATGGGCTGAAATCGGACATTCGGGCTGAATTAAGAATTCTTGGGCCAAAAGGATTGCATCATACCATGGAACTTGCCGAGAAGATAGAAGAAAAGAACAAATTGGTGAACAAGAACATGTTTTACAAATCCAATTTTAAAAAATTCAGTGATCAAAATTCAGAAGATAAAAAAAAATTTGAAACAAATTCACAAACTACCGGAAATGAAAACAAAAGTGGGAGTTTTAGAAGACTTTCCGAAGCCGAATTGTTACAAAAGCGAACTCAAGGATTATGTTATCGATGTGACGAAAAGTACAAACCGGGGCATGTATGCAAGAAGAAAGAATTGAATGTGGTGATAATACAAGATGGGGAAGATCATAATGACATAGAAGAGATGGAAATGGAGGACGATAACGCGGAATTAGCAACGGTTATAAAAGAGGGGCATATCGAGGTATCATTGAATTCGATAATGGGGTTGACAACACCAAAGACAATGAAGATGGAGGGTCTTATCGGTAACCAAAAGGTGGTAGTGATGGTGGATTGTGGGGCATCTCACAATTTTATTTCGATCGAGTTGGTGAAAAAAATCAATTTAAAAGTTAACGCCACTAAAGATTACAATATTTCCATGGGAACGGGTACAAATGTGGGCGGCCAAGGATTGTGTAGGGATGTCTCATTATGGGTGCAAGGCATTGAGATTAACGAGGAGTTTCTACCCATCAAATTGGGTAATTCAGATGTTATTTTGGGTATGCAATGGTTAGTGACGTTGGGAAAAACCGAAGTTGATTGGCAAGCACATTGAAATCTATGATAAAGACCATACAACAAGAAGGCCAAGGATTACTTATTGAGTTGGGTAATATCGAAGAAGAAAATAACAAAAGTGAAGAATGTCCCTTAATGATTACCGAAGTGCTAAACGAATATGAGGAAGTGTTCAAGACACCAAAAGGCTTGCCACCAATAAGGAATGCGGAACATGGTATCTCACTTAAAAATGGGGTAGAACCCATTAACATTAGACCTTATCGGTACCCTCAATTCAAAAGAACGAGATTGAAAAATTGGTGACGGAAATGTTGGAAACGGGTATTATTCAAAACAGCAAAAGCGCTTTTTCGAGCCCCGTTTTACTTGTGAAGAAGAAAGACGGAAGTTGGCGTTTTTGTATCGATTATCGGGCACTCAATAAAGGTACAATTCCCGACAAATTTCCGATTCCAATTATAGATGAATTACTAGACGAATTACATGGGGCACAATATTTTTCAAAATTGGATTTAAAAGCGGGTTATCACCAAATTCGTATGAAAGAAGAAGATGTTCCAAAAACCGCTTTTAGAACACATGAGGGACATTACGAATTTTTGGTTATGCCTTTTGGCCTCACAAACGCACCCGCTACATTCCAATCGTTGATGAATGACATTTTCAAACCATTTTTAAGAAAATTTGTTTTAGTGTTTTTCGATGATATCTTGATTTATAGCCAAACTCAAGAAGATCACGCTAAACATTTAAAACAAGTTTTACAAGTGTTGAAAGATCAAAACCTCTACGCGAACAAGAAGAAGTGTGAATTCGCTAAACGGAAAATAGGTTATTTGGGTCATATTATTTCACAAGAAGGTGTTGAAATGGATAACATGAAAATCAATGCAATTTTGACTTGGCCAAGACCCAATAACATAACTCAATTACGGGGTTTTCTTGGATTAACGAGATATTACCGAAAGTTTGTTCGCAGATACGGGAACTTGGCAAAACCGTTAACCGAATTACTTAAGAAAAATAACTTTGTTTGGAATGAAGATGCAACATTATCATTCGAACTTTTAAAAAATGCGATGACGTCGGCACCGGTGTTAGCATTACCGGATTTTTCCAAAACCTTTGTTATCGAGACGGATGCATCGGGCGGCGGCCTCGGCGCAGTTTTAATGCAAGATAATAAACCAATCGCTTTTTATAGCCAAGTTTTGGGTACACGGGCACGACAAAAGGCGATATATGAAAAAGAACTCATGGCGATCGTTTTTGCTATTTCTAAATGGAGACCGTATTTGTTAGGGCGGAGATTCGTGGTCAAATCCGATCAACAAAGTTTGAAATTCCTCTTAGATCAACGAATTATTGAACCTCAATATCAAAAGTGGGTTACTAAATTACTTGGGTATGATTTTGAGATCATCTATAAGCTGGGTATCACCAATAAAGTTGCGGATGCTTTATCACGAAAAGATCTTGAGTTGTCGGTAATGGGAGGGCCACAATGGCGGGATTGGGAATTGTTGAAAATCGAGACCCAAAATGATGCATTACTAAAAAAGATTAAAGAAGACATAGATTCCAATTCCGCAAAACACCCGGGTTTTGAGGTTCGCAATGACTTACTTTGGTATAAAAATCGGTTGGTGTTATCGCAACATGAGTTTCATGGGTCTTTCATGGGGGACACTCCGGTATAGAAAGAACTTTTCAACGAATATCATCGGAACTTTTTTGGGTCGGAATGAAGAAAACTATTAAAGAATTTGTTCTAGCATGCGGAACTTGTCAACAAAATAAAATTTTAAACGGGTCTCCAACCGGGTTATTACAACCGAATGAAATTCCGATGCAAGTATGGGATACGATTACAATGGATTTTGTTGAAGGTTTGCCCAAATCCGAAGGATATGACACCATCCTTGTGACCGTTGACCGATTAAGTAAGTTTGCCCACTTTATACCACTTAAACATCCTTTCACAGCACAACAAGTCGCCGAGGTGTTTTTACAAGAAATAGTGCGGTTACATGGTGTTCCAAGTTCAATCATTACGGATCGAGAAAATATTTTCCTTAGTCAATTTTGGAAAGAAATTTTTAAAAAACAAGGAACCAAATTATGTTATTCAACGGCATATCATCCACAATCCGATGGGCAATCGGAAGTTGTCAATCGTTGTTTGGAACAATATTTACGATGTTTTGTATCCGGAAAACCCAAACAATGGAAAAAATTCTTCATTTGGGCAGAATTTTGGTACAATACCACGTACCATGCTTCACTTCATTGTACACCTTTCAAAGCTTTGTATGGAAGAGATCCACCCAAATTGATCAAATGTACAGAAGGGACTTGTACAGTACAAACTGTGGAAGCTACATTGCTGGAAAGGGACCATTTATTGGATGAATTAAGGTTCAATTTACTTAAAGCACAACAAAGGATGAAATTGCAGGCAGATACACATCGTAAAGATGAACACTTTGAACCTAAAGATCAAGTTTTTTTGAAACTACAACCCTATCGGCTCAAGTATTTACGCAAACACAACAATCAAAAGCTATCTGCACGTTTTTACGGGCCTTTTGAAGTGTTAGAAAGAGTGGGACAAGTTGCCTACAGGTTGAAACTACCAAGTTCTTCAAAATTACATCCTGTCTTCCATGTATCGCAGTTGAGGCGAGCGATCGGGCCTTCTCTTGTTTCAAATGCATTACCCCAGCGTTTATCCGATGACTTGGAACTATTGGTAGAACCTGAACAGGTGTTACAAATAAGAGACAAGGTAGATGGCAATTCTGAAGTTCTCATTAAATGGAAGGAATTACCTGTGTTCGAAGCGACTTGGGAAGATTATACTCTTCTTGACAAAGCCTTTCCGGCCTTTCACCTTGAGGACAAGGTGAAGCTCATGGGGGGAAGAATTGATACACGTCCACCAGTAGTGTTCACCTACAGTAGAAGAAATAAGTAAGGGGTAGTTTGGTCCTTTTGGGGAAAATACTTACTTACAACAGAAGAAAGAGGGGTCTGTAGGTAGTTAAGTAAGTTAGCTTAGAAAGAGGATAAAAGGAGGAGGAGAAGGGGAGAGAGGTGAGCAGAAAATTGTAACTGTGTCTTGGAGAGTTTTCCCCTCTCAAAAGGGGAAGTTCAATATGCAATAGATTCAAGAACTCTTGTCCTAATTCCTGTTTTCTTTTCATTTCTGAACTGATTCCCATCAAATTCCCACCTTGATACGCTACTTCAGTTGAATTCTACATTTCATGAAATTAAAAGTGCATCGAGGTTACAAGGGTTTTAGACAAAATGGTTTAATAAAGCATTGAGATGAGTACACATTATATATCTACTCGTAAAGCAAAAAGCCTATGTATATTTTTGATAGTTGATTCTAAAAACTCTAAACATGATTCTCAAGTAGGGACTTGAAATTATCAACAAATTTACATATGAGGTTTTATGAATAGATGCGGAATTTTTCCCGGACTACATATTTATACCCACATATCGAAAACAACAATGCAAGGCTTAGTACTTTATGAACTTCACTGTTGTGAATACTTATAACCTTAATGAGTAATTCCGTTGGTAAAAACACTTGCAACTCCCAAGAAATAATAGATTATAGTTTTTCATGATTTCAAGTAAAGTGCAGCCAAGTATAACTCATAAGAGGATGCCGCTCAACAAAAATTAAAGATGTTATTACCATAATTATTGACATCATTATACCACATTCTAATATGTAAAGTACACAATTAAAATAATTCAGAACACACAAGAAGCATACACCGAAATCACCGACATTTGAAATAAACAACTTACATTTCGACGTGCCTCTTGAGAAACATTCTGGGGTTCTTCATTATTCTCTAGCCATATAAGAGCTTCTATAAGGGGCATGTACATCATTGGCAGAAATTTAAGCTAAGTAATACATGACGCTATGTATTATGAATATTTTAAGTTCCAGACAAACATTAACACCAAGACTCACCATTGCCACTTATCACGTATTAAAAGTAACTGATTAGAAGATCCACCTATTAAGAAATTCTTCACTTTTACGGTTTTACCAACATACCATATTCTCCAAAGTAATAATTAATAACACAGCTCCAAACAAACAAAGGGACCTCCTCCCGGAGAACGGCTAACGTTGTCATTCCTTTGTGATTGTGGTCGCAGGTCTAGCCCAGGGCGATCAGAATCACCCGTGAAGTGAGAACCAGACAAATCGAGGCCTGATATCGCATCATTAGCGCCATCCGTGGTGTGACACGCAACGAGAAACCACCATTTTAATCTCCGGCAATGACGACTGAAGGACAAACCAGCGATGGTAACAACCCCAGAAGCCCCATACGTTCAATGCCACCTTTGGGCCCAATACTGATAGAAACATTACCAACAACACCGTCGCCACCAAGAACCAACCCTCTTGCACCTCCCTTAATCCCCCAAACACCGGTTCTTTCATCGGCATTTCAACACACTGTAACACCCATACCCTTAAGTACGCCGCCGCCATACATACCAGCTACCCATTCACACCATTTCAACCCTCAACGGGACCACCAATGTTCACCCCCTCACCCACATCTTTCTTCCAGCCATCCCAACCAACGGTAGAACCATTGTTCACAAGTTTTACGACAACACCGTCACCGGGAGGGCCAATACCAATCCCCACACCAGTAAACACACCCGTTTCATCCTTAGGAGGTATACCGACCAGTGCACTCCCTCTGTTCTACACCCAACCAACGATGTACCAACCCGCCACATCCCTCATCCAAACAACAAACAACACAAGCTTACTTCCCCCTCTAGCACACAAGTCCCCGTTCGTCAAAGAAATACACGAGTACGACATGCCAAACACAGCCAAGCTGTCACACTTGAAAACTTATAACGGAACCACCTGCCCAGATAGCCATATCGACACGTACGAATGGCATAAGCAATCGCTAAAGTTGGACGAACGCTTCTGGTGTACGCACTTCCCGACGACGCTGGACGGGAACGCAGGCGCATGGTTCAAAAGTCTTGCGCCAAGCAGCATCAGAAACTTTACCGAGCTCAAGGAACAATTCCTCTCAAACTTCATGCAACTGCGTAAATATAGAGGGGATATTCGAGATATCATTGGCTGCAAGCAACTGGAGTGTGAAACGGTTAGAGCCTATTTTAAACGATTCAATGAAGCAACGCTGATTGTACCAGGGCAAAATGACAACCTGGTGACTGAGCTTTCACACATGGCTTACTGCCAGGTCCATTATCAACAAAATTCTTGGGAAAACCACCAGCCACTCGCCAGGAGATGGAGGAGCGAGTAGAACGTTTCCTACGACAGGAAGAGGGCACGGCCGCCAAAGAAGCATACCTAAAAGCAGCAGCTACTTCTTCATCAAAATCCAGGGAAGGCCACCCACAGTTTCCTAGCGATAGATGACAACCATTCAGAAGAGGTAAACCTCCAAAACCCTATAACAACCACTAAAAAGATGACAGGAGATATAGGCGGACGGACGTTCTGGCTGTCGCAGAAAAAAGCAAGCCTACAAGGAAAACGCCAGAACGCCCGAGAGATCAATCTAAGTACTGCGAGTTTCACAAGTGCTACGGGCATGACACAGCAGAATGCGCCGTGCTGAAGAAAGAACTCGACCAGAGAATACAACAAGGAAACCTAAACGACATAGCCAAGTCAATTCGCCCAAAGAACGATAGAAACGACACACCAGCGAAAAACAAGGACGAGCCAAAAAAGGGGCCAGAGATTCTAGTGATACACAAACACCATCGCAGAGCGCGAGAGCAGACCCCAGACGTTGACGAACAACAAATATCATTTTCCAGCAGAGACAGAAAGCCAGACGGGTGGAATGGAGATGACCCACTCATCATCCAGGCCAGAGTTCGAGACATAATCATCCATCGCGTACACATCGATAGCGGCAGCGCAGCAGACATCATGTTCGAACATTGCTTCCGCCAGCTGCCACGGGAATGGAGGGCAGACTTGCGTCCCCCAGCAGGAAATTTAACCGGCTTCACAGGACACAGCATCGTACCAACTGGGATGATCTACCTACCCATCACGATAGAAGATGACCAACGAAAGAATACTGTTACGCTTGAATTCACGGTAGTGCGGGCACCATCGGAACACAACATCATCCTGGGAAGACCAGCAGCGCTATACTTCGGCATTGTTGCATCGACACTACATGGCATAATCAAGTTCCTAACGGATAGCGGCATAGCCACCGTCCTGGCAACTACACAAAAGACGCTCAAATGCTACCAGATAATGTTACCCACAGACATCGATGGAAAACGGAAGCGCACGAGAGATGAACCTAAAGAAAGCAGAGAAATAATTCACCATGATTACCCGGATCAAAAAATACAAGTTGGCAGCACATTACCACCCGAGCTACGAAAAGATGTAATATCCCTACTCAGAAAATATAAGCACGTGTTCGCTTGGGAGCCAGCGGATATGGTGGGAGTAAAAAGAGAGATCATCGAGCACAACCTCAATGTAACACCAGGAAGCAACATTGTCAAACAGAAACGTCGTGGCCAAGCGGGAGAACGCAACAACGCCATCAACGCAGAAGTCGCCAAGTTAGTACAGGCCGCCATTGTTCGCGAAGCCTTCTTCCCAACGTGGATCGCCAACCCAGTCATGGTCAAGAAAAGTGATGGAAGCTGGAGAATGTGCATTGACTACACCGATTTAAACAAGGCATGCCCGAAATATTGTTATCCACTCCCCGAGATAGACCAGAAAGTAGAATCGCTGGAGGGTTTTAAGTGGAAGTGTTTCCTAGACGCCTACAAGGGCAACCACCAGATTCTCATGCGGAAAGAAGATGAAGATAAGACAGCCTTTTATACGGATCACGGCACCTTTTGCTACCAGAAAATGCCGTTCGGTCTGAAGAACACTGGGGCAACATACCAAAGGCTCGTTGATAAGGTGTTCAAAGATCAAATCGGAAGAAACGTGGAAGTATATGTCGACGACATTGTCATAAAGAGCCGAGCAGAACAATCCTTGCTGCAAGACATTGAAGAAACTCTTAAAACACTCTCCAAAATACAAATGAAACTCAATCCAACCAAGTGCACCTTTGGCGTAGAAGAAGGAAAGTTTCTGGGCTACTACGTCACGCGGGGGGGCATCCAACCAAACCCAGAAAAGATCAAAGACTTCGTCGGGATAAAGTCACCAGCAAGCTTACGGGAAATACAGGGATTAAACGGGAAACTTAAAGCTTTGGTCGCTTCGTAGCAAAGTCGGCAGAAATAGCCCTTTCATTGTTTAACGCGCTGAAAGGCTGCGTCGACAAAAACAATTTTAAATGGACGGGAGAGGCAGAAGCTGCCTTGGTCCATTTAAAGGAAGCAATGAAATCATTGCCTACACTAGCATGTCCAGTCCCTGGAGAAAAGTTATCCATGTATTTGGCAGCGTCGCCAGAAGCGATAAGTGCAGTTTTAGCCGTGGAAAGGGAACGCCAACAGAGACCGGTGTACTTTGTTAGCCGTGCGCTTCAGGGCCCAGAGCTACGTTACCCGAAATTAGAGAAGTTAGTCCTAGGATTAATCTGTGCAGCGCGCCGGCTGAGGCGATATTTCCAGGCTCACCACGTCGAGGTGTTGACAAGCCAACCGATCCGCCAAATACTACTGAAACCAGAGAAGTCAGGCCGCCTGGCCAAATGGGCCATCGAACTCGTGGAACACGACATCGAGTATAAACCAAGAACAAGCATCAAGGGCCAGGCTCTGGCGGATTTTCTGGCAGAAATACCAGAGGAAGAAGAAGCTGCAAAGAGTCAATCTACAAAACAAGAACCAGGTGCACATCCAGAAACCTAGATGCTCCACACGGATGGGGCAGCCAGCAAAGAGAGCTCGGGAGCAGGCCTAGAGCTGACAAGCCCAGAAGGCGAGGAAATAACCTATGCACTGAGATTCGACTTTCAAACATCGAACAATGAAGCAGAATACGAGGCACTGCTCGCCGGAATGCGACTCGCGAGGGAGAACGGGGTGAAGCACCTCCTGGCGCATAGCGATTCTTTGTTGGTGGCAAACCAAATCAACGGGGCTTACGAACTAAAAGACCAACGGATGAAGAAATACGCAGAGGAAGTGAATAGGATAGCAGCCATGATGGAAAGTTTCGCAGTCAAACAAATCCCGCGCTCAGCCAACAGAAAACCGATGCGCTGAGCAAATTAGCATCTGCGGCATTCGATCACTTATCCAAGGAAGTCCTGGTGGAAGTCCTGAAAGAAAGAAGCATTGATGGCCAGAAAATAGCACCAATCAGCACGACTGCTACTACATGGATGACACCTTTGACCGACTACTTGATGCAAGGCCTTCTACCAACAGACGACGCTGAAGCACGAAAGATCAAAGTGAAAGCCCCCCAATACGCAATACGAAATGATACATTATACAGACGAGGACATCTAGAGCCTTGGCTAAAATGCATTACCGCGGAAAAAGGCAAGGCGTTATTGGAAGAAATACACGCGGGCGAAGCTGGAGCGCACGAAGGCGCCAGAGCACTCACGGGAAAAACCCTTAGAGCGGGGGTATACTGGCCAGAAATCCACTCAGACGCAAAGGAATTAACAAGGAAATGCATCGCATGCCAAACTTTTTCGCCATTCCATCACTTGCCAGCCGCCCCTATGACCAGCATTTCAAGCCCATGGCCTTTCTATCAATGGGGCATCGATATAGTAGGTCCGTTTCCAGAAGCACCCGGCCGAGTGAAGTTTCTCATAGTTGCGGTAGATTACTTCACCAAGTGGATTGAAGCAGAGGCCATCGCCTCAATAACGGGACGGAACATGATTAAATTCATGTGGAAGAATATACTAACCAGATTCGTTACCCCCAAAGTCCTAGTCAGTGATAACGGCCTACAATTCGCAGAAGATCCATTCCGTACCTTGTGCACAGAGAGCTGATCAAACAAAAGTTCACGTCCGTTGCACATCCCCAAGCCAACGGCCAAACTGAAGTGTCCAACAGAACCTTGGTAATAGGACTAAAGAAAAGATTAGGGAAAGCGAAAGGTTGTTGGGTGGAAGAATTACCCACGGTACTTTGGTCATACCGCACCACTCCACGAACGTCCACAAACGAAACCCCATTTAAACTGACGTATGGCACGGAGGCTGTCCTGCCACCAGAAATCTTTGTAGGCAGCCTACGCACCACAGAATTCACAGAAGAAAAACAACCAGGACCTCCGTCTTAACTTAGACATCCTAGAGGAGAAGCGAGAATTAACCAACATACGGCATGCATGTTACAGGCATGCATGTTACAAGGCAGCGACGGAAAAGTACTACAACATGCGGGTCAGAGAAAAACGTTTTGGAGTAGGCGACTTGGTTCTCCGAAAAAACGAAGCAAGTCATGCCGAACCCCGAGGCAAACTTGTCCCGACATGGGAGGGCCCGTACAGAGTTACAGAGGCCAACCCAAAAGGATGCTACATCCTAGAAACTTTAGAAGGCAGAGCGATACCACGAACATGGAACGTCCAGAACCTCAAACAGTTCCGAACCTCAAACAGTTCCACTACTAGGAAAACTACTGGATAAACTCGACTATCGAGATCCATGCACCACATCCAAAATTGTAACCACCATATGAGCAAAGTAATGAATGAAAGATGTCGTTTTCGCTTATGCATGTTACAAATGAATAAAATGCCAATGAAAACTTAGTGACTCCTGGTCCTAAGTCTTAAAAACCTTAAGGGTTAAATACTCCCTAGCGGACTCAGTGACTCCTGGTCCTAGTCTTAGTAAGGTTATCCAGGTGAAACACCCTGAAGAAGGCTCAGCGACTCCTGGTCATAGTCTTAAAAACCTTAAGGGCGAAATACTCCCTAGCGGACTCAGTGACTCCTGGTCCTAGTCTTAGCAAGGTTGTCCAGGTAAAACACCCTGAAGAAGGCTCAGCGACTCCTGTTCCTAGTCTTAAAAACCTTAAGGGTGAAATACTCCCTAGCGGACTCAGCGACTCCTGGTCCTAGTCTTAGCAAGGTTGTCCAGGTGAAACACCCTGAAGAAGGCTCAGCGACTCGTGGTCCTAGTCTTAAAAACCTTAAGGGTGAAATACTCCCTAGCAGGCTCAGTGACTCCTGGTCCTAGTCTTAGCAAGGTTATCCAGGTGAAACACCCTGAAGAAGGCTCAGCAACTCCTGGTCCTAGTCTTAAAAACCTTAAGGGTGAAATACACCCTAGCAGGCTCAGTGACCCCTGGTCCCAGCAAGGTCATCTAGATGAAACATTCTAAAAAAGACCTGGTAACTGCTAGTCTTAAGCCTTACAGACCTAAAGGATGAAATACTCCCTAGCAGGCTTAGCGACTTTTGGTCCTAGTCTTACCAAGGTTCACCCAAGTTGGCCACCTTGGAAGAAACCCGCCAGCGCACACTTCCGATTGCAACCAGAATGAGGGACCATGGGCGAAACCTAATCAATCATCCATCTCAATTACGTCTGATAACAATAAACTCAAACAACCACATGAAAAGGAAAAGAGTTTACGACGGCCATCAGGCCCACATCACACATAAACAACCAAACAACGTTGTCCTGCCCGTAAGCCTTACAAAACAAAAACAAAAATCTTGTACAAATGGCCTCAGAAGGACCTTACAACCATTGTTTCATAAAAAAATAACATCAAAGACAAGCAAACATGACAACAAATACCTGCTACGAATGAGAAGGACCGGCAACATTACTCGGGTCCAGCAAGGCTTTCAGGTCGGGCATACCAAGCTACCCAAGTTTGAAGGCCGTGGCATAATCAACATTCATGAAAGCATCCACCGCTTCATCTACCTCCAAACCAAGATCAAGTGGGGGCTCCTCCTCCTCTGCCGCAATCTCCTTGCCCGCCTTCACGTCTTTTATCGCACGAGAGTACCCTTGAGCTTGCCCGGCTGCCATACACACCTCCTTAAGACGATGCACGCCCATCCTGAAATCCCGACTTTCCATGACCAAGTCAACAGCACCTACAACATCGTTGGTCAAAAGCCAGGACATGTCCGCCTCTGCCTCCTCCAGCGCCTGCGTCTTAGCCTGAGCAACTCGGTCACGCTCTGCAGCATCTCTCTCGGTGCTTTCAAGTTGTATGTGCAGACCCTCATTCTCGGACTTCACCCCAGCCAAAGCATTTTGAAGCTCATCCTTCTCCCGTCCAAGCACAGATAGTTGCTCCTTCAGCTGGGCACCCTCTTTTTCAGCCGCCTGTAAAAACGCCAATCAAGATCGAAGGTCCTTAAGCAAGTCCTCATGTTTGACAATCTCAGCGCGAGCAGCATCCAACTCTTGCTGGAAAGAGGGGCGATCAGCGTTGGCAGCCAGCAATTGCTCCAAACGATTCGCGCTTTCACCGAAGAAGCAAGCGCTCTGGGCAGCCGCATACCGGAGTGAACCTACCAAGTCGGCCGGGGAATAACTCCCCATCTCCGAACGAGTACCCGGAGGAAACGCATGCTGCGTGAACTCCAGGGCGGTTTGGTAGTTTGAAAGACGTGCACCCTCTGATAAAGACCATCCGGGAACAAATACTCCGGCAGAAGCAACATGGCTAGTTTCCCCAGAACCTGAAGGAGGGGGTCCCAAAACCGCTGCACCACCACGACGACTAAAACCGCCGAAATCCGGGCGAGGATGTGGAGGCCCAACCGGCAATGAAGGATTGCTTTCCCCAGAACCTTCTCTAGTAATATTCTCGACGACAGGGTGGGTACCGATACGAGCACCCCCACCCTGGTCCATTTCCATGTCCCCGCCCTGCGATACGTCGTCGGCAATATTAATCACAGGAGACTGGGGCGGAACGAAACCCGAAGCTCCACTGCCACTAGCCAGACGGCGAGGACGTAGCCGCCGTGGCAACACCACGCTGCCGGAACTGTCACCAGCGGCAAACAACGCCGCACGTCTCTTCACCAAGGCCCTGGGAGAACTACCCTGTTCATCGCTGGGACCCGCATCAACAATCCGCCCGTCAACAGCTGAAAAAACCAAAGGGCCAGCACTCGCATCCCTCCGCCTCTCTTCCTCTTGCACCGCCGAGGCCCGTGTAATAAAAGCCTCGTGGCGGAAAGCGCATGAGGGAAGTACCCGATCAATCAACGGAATCTCCCGATACCGGAGACTCCCTGGATAGTTTTTAGCCAGAACGTCGGTAAACCGGATATCATACTCCCATCCTGCAACGATGAAAAGACATCAAGCATTTACGTTGTTCAAAAAAAAGGGAGGAGAGGAGAAGGAGAAAAGCAAAGACAACACTGACAAGAACTAGAACTAACCATCCACAATGCTAAAGAACTTGGGCATCTTGCCCCGAAGTCGCCACGAAGTACTCATACCGGCGCCGGCCAGAATATACTCAGGAAATTCCCCACCAACCACACGAAAAGACCGGAGAACCTTTGCAATAGCCTCCTTTGCGAGGAAGAGAGTGAAAGCACGATCGGTGATAGGATCGACACGATGTTTCATTGCACCAACCCGGTGCTCATTCACCCAAATAAAATGTTGAGACCAGTTCCGGGCAGTCCCCTTTTGATCGGTAACAAGGGTAGGGTGATCTTGACGAACGCAGAAAGTATAATTGTTTCCGGTCGAGGCGCGGGTAAACCGGAAAAAGTGACGAAAAACGTACAGATCGGGCTCCAGATGAACAGCCCTAGAGAGAAGTTCGAACGCGATGACCTTGTTTACACCATTAGGGACCAGTTGATGAATATGAACGTGATAGTAATCGAGAACCTCCATGAAGAAGTACGATGTAGGCAAGCGATAACCGGCCTCGAAGTGTTTTAAATACATACCGATTTTCCCCTCAGGCGAAAGAGAAAAAATGGCTCCGTCAGCCGAAAGCTCTACACCATCCTCCAGTTGGAAGCCATAGCGGGCCACTAGCGAATCGAAGTACCGAGAATCGGGACCAACGTCTGATGAAGAACTCATTTTCGACAACAAGCGGAAGAACAGAGAAGAAGGAGAGTGAAGAGATCGACAAAGGAAGAAGAAACCGTAAAGGAACTAACAGCCGGAGAAAAAGGGGAATATAAAGAAGTCGGATAAGGGAATGTCATAAGCGGGAGTTTCAAAATTCAACGACAATGATTAACGCCGTCTGAATAACGGTCACATCAACGTGGGGCAACTTAATGCTAGCCCTAGTCACCATCACTAGCCATGCACACGCAATAATGCCTAAGGCTAGGGAGACTTGGTAGCGTGGCATCTGGCAACCGCTAGCGCGTCCTCTAACGCGCTCCCTGGAGATCTCAATCTCGCCAACCGCCGGAAGTTCCTCGTCGGGAAGCCTCTATTCCAGCCAACGGAAAAACCCCGCCAGAGATCTGACTTAGGCATCGGAGCGTTTTCCCGGGACCTCCTCCCGGAGAACGGCTAACGTTGCCATTCCTTTGTGATTGTGGTCGCAGGCCCAGGCCGATCAGAATCACCCGTGAAGTGAGAACCAGACGAATCGATGGCTGATATCGCATCAGGTACAAACCAGTATCATTAGTTATTATATTACTAATAACTAAATGCTCCACATTAATATTTTACAAAAATAAATAGAATACAAGGATGATAGGCATGTTTTAGCGACTTTGTTCCTCTTTCTTATACCATTTCAAATAAAATAATGAAAAACGGCAAATTACAACCCACACACTACGCAATTGATAATTATATCTCGAATTGGAAATTATTAAACTAGTTCAGGCTAAAAACACGCTACCAATGGGCCAGAATAGGTCAGGGACATGCCTAATTTTCGAAGAGCTATGTTCTTATTTTGAATTGTTTCAAACAACTAAGTATAGTAGCCGTGGGTTTGCTTGTATCGATGAACCGGGGCCTGATTAAAAGGAGGGGGCTTCGATTCCCGCATCTGAATGGGGATGGCTAACCTCGTTCCATCCGGACCCGTTTCCACCCCAAATCACGGGGGCAAGAAACAATTCAAACCTATAGATGAAATTTTAGCAAAAATGTTAGAACCTGTCCGGAAAGGCCTTTTACGGGAATTTTCTCCGGCTGCACTGCTTTTGTAAGAAACCCTTCCATCACCCGCCCTCACCATAGGGGATGCTGGAGATGTCGAGGAGATAATCGCGTAGAAACTAGAAAGAGAGTCAAGTGGAGTGAAAAGAGAGAAGACTGAAGACTGGAGTGAAAAGAGAGAAATATGGTGTAAATTAGGGTTTTTTTTTCGTCGTCACAAATCAGGATTAGGCTTAAGTGAAAATTCTAAATTTTTTAATAGGAAGAAGATCTCAAGTTTATAATATTTTATTAGTTTTATTTAATTTAATTTAGGGCAAATTATGAAAAAAAACATTATATTTTCGCATTTTTTCTAGTTTAACCATCAATTTTTCATTTGTTCTAATAAAACCACCAATTTTTAGAAAAAATTTCAACCAGACCACTATGACCTGAAGAAGCCGGTAACAGTGGCTTCAATGAAACTTTTTACCAAAAATGGTGGTTTTTCCAAATCTTAAAAATTGGTGGTTAAACCGAATTTTTTGCAAAATATAGTGTTTTTTTCGTAATTAGACCTAGATAATGTTTACACTTTAATTTATATAATTATGGAAAAAAACACTATAATTCATTAGTTTTTCTGCTTAAACCATCAATTTTTCATTTGTTTTAACGAACCACCAATTTTTAGAAAAAGTTTTAGCCTAACCATTATGACCGGAATAACCGGTAATAATGGCTTCAATGAAACGTTTTACCAAAAATTGGTGGTTTTTTCCAAATCTTTTAAAAATTGGTGGTTAAACCGAACTTTTGACAAAATATAGTGCTTTTTCATAATTAACCCTTTAATTTAATATGTTTATTTAGTGTTTATATACTTAAAAATGTAATAGATGCCCTATATAAACATCCAAATATTCAACTTAATCTTTAAATATCATATAGATATTGTTATAAGCTTCTGAAATATAATATTTGTCTAATATAATCTCTTAATATACTCTATACTCGTTATAAAATTTCAAAATATCATATTTGCTCAATGTAAAACAAGTATATATTTTTAAGAGTAAATTACACAAATTGTCCTTGCAGGTTGTGATAATATGTGCGCTGAGTCTCACGGACGGTCCCTGTCGTTTCGTTTTGTTGCGCGTTTGGTCCCCTAATAGATACAAAAATACTATATTACCCTTACCGATATCATTTTTAATTTATTTAATATTTCTTTTCTTATTTATAATTAAAAAAGAAAAAGAAAATGGTCCCCATCATCTACACCCACCCTACACACCCCAACCTCTTTTTATTATTGTAATGCCCTCTCTCTCTCACCGGGAAGCCTTCTTTCTTTCATGCCCCTATCACCGACTGTTCACTACATAAACTCTAATGAAACCCCCGACAACCCACCCACCCTTGTCCTTCCAAAAATAAGTGAGTTTTTCAGCCACAATCTAAAATCAATGCAAAGATAAAATCGTAAACCCAAACCTAAAGTAATTAACCAGAGATGCAGAAAAAATCAAACCCAACGTATCTTTTTTATTTCTATGATCTTTAGCTTTTAGCTCGTGAGTAAGATACTCACGATTTTGCACATTACAACTGTGAAACCCACAATCACACATACAGACACATAATATATAATAATACATACAATACAGATCTTGATATGGGTTTAATGTAGGGTAGCATCAGTGGTGCAGCGGTGCACAAAGGAGAAGATGATGGATTCAAGATCAGATTTATTAACTAAGTATCGTTGGATGTGAACAAGTTTCGTTGCTAGAAGTGAAGGAGCAACGTTGAGAAAGCCGGTGGAAGAAAATGTGAAACAAAAAAGGGGTGAGACACACTGTGAGAGAGGAGACCAATTGAGACGGTGAGAGATTTGAGTGTTTGGCAGGGGTTGGTCCTATTGATTTCTTACACTTATTAATTTAAAATAAATGAATAATAAATTAATTAAAAAATAAATAGAAAGGGAAATATAGTCATTTTAAGTCGGTGTGGGACGAATCGTGCAACAAAACCAAATTATATGGACGATCCGAGTTAAAAAAAAGTTAGGGACCAAGCATGTAAATCACCCCAAAACACAAGCATCATTTGTGTAATTTTCTCTATTTTTAAGCATCTTTATAATCATTTTTGTAATTTAAAATCATTATAAATATAAGAAAAATATGGAATGATTGAAATACCCCTACTTTTTTTTGTTCTTTTATTTGTTGGAATACTTTCAAATTATTTTATTTGTTGGAATACTTTCAAATTATTCAATCAGACTTCTCACACAATCAAGTTGTTGGAAAGTGGAAACATAATCATCAGCACCGATTTCCATCTTCAGATGATTATCGACGACGACTAAGTATGACAGATGACAAATAAGTACAGCAAACGATGGAAATCAGTGTGGATGTGGTATAAGTCAAGAAATAGAAAATATGAACACCTAAACCAATGTGACATGCCATGGGAGTTTGAAGTTGCAACACATATCTTGTAGTCCCTGTGAAGTTGGAGGACAGCTTCATCTACATGATCTCAACACAATTCTTTGTTTGGTATTAATCCTGCATTGAGTTTTTAGATTTATATAATTTATCAAAATCTAAAATGTTCAGAAAAACACCTCAACACATATTCTCTTATTTTATCTCTACATATTGTTTTACACTTTCGTGTTTGATCAATGTTAGACAACATTATATAACAACATACGAACTTTGAGTTGATTTCTGTAATCAAGTATACCCTCGGTTGATGTCTACCGACCATTTTCATTTGACAAAAAAATCTTGTGTTAACATTTACTTAATAGATTTCATTATTGAATATAAATATGGGTAAGACAATACAAAGTGTAATATAAATATAGGCTAGGCTAGGAGCATTAATGCATTAGTGAAATAGAGATTTACCCTACATAACGATGAAACCCCTTTAAAGAACCTCTTGGATGCTTGCATTTTATTCAAAAATATACGTAGCCTTCACATATAATACCTATAAATAGTTATCATGCATGTTCCATTTTGTGTAAGATCTTTAACCATATGCATGTGCTTTTGAGATCAATAGATAGATATCAGTTTAATTTGAAACTTGTTAAAAAGCCAAAGTTCTCGGGATATACCCTCCATAGATTCTTTACAAGTTTGAGAAGCTTCTTCTACCTATTTATTTCTTTCAATGTGTTCAAAAGATATTGAACAAGAGGCAAAAATCACGAATGTATATAAAATAACACAAACATTAAAAAAAATGGAACTTTGTTACTATGTAATGAAATTGTTTCAAATATATGTTGCCATATCATATGTTCACATCAACAACAAATCTGGTGATGTCACTTACTACACAATAAGTAATAAGTTGAAAACTACATAATATTACATACACATAACAAAAATGAAAGTTGAGCTTTTTAACTTATGAAAACAAAACCTTGAGAAATCAAATACAACCCCAAAACATAGAGTTTGCAAACCTTCAACGTTTACACATGATACGATAACTATCATAATCGTAATCAGAGAGCAAAATTCTAAGAAACTTGTGTTTTCATGAGAATATACAAACAATGAATACACCAAAATATAGAAAATAGAATATGAATATTGTTGGATATATTCCTATTGTTATATTAAGTTGATGATATTACTATAAATAACAAAGTCCTTTTGGGTTACATGCAATATATGATTTGAGCATCAAATGACAAAAGGAGGATACTAAGGGTCTATATTGTTAACTCTTATTGCAAGTAGCCCCAAACCACAGGGACGAATAATGTAATTTACTCTTTTCATTGTCTTCATATCGAAGTATTGTTCATGTTGGAGTATACAAAGTAGTCTTCATGAATCTTATCTTAGGTTCCCCACAAAAAATTGTAGATGGTACACGGTTGATGAGAAAAAAGGCAGTAGAGACTACATTAGCGCAAAAAATAATAATTTGGAACTGTCATTTGAAATAATAGTGTTTAAGCTACTTCAAGAAGGAAATGATTTTTTCGTTTAATGACTCCATTTTGAGCCAGTGTATCAACAAAAGAAGATTCATGAAGACTACTTTGTATACTCCGACATGAACACTACTTCGATATGAAAAGTGGTTCTTACATGAACAATATTTTGTGGTGAACAGTAACCCCAACTTGAACAGTACTCCGATATGAACAATGATTATGCCGAAAACAATAATTTCGGCACTCATCGGGTGCTCAACACAAAGTATCCTTAAACCCTAAACCTTGCTCTGATACCATTTAATTGGAGATCAAAATTCTAAGAAACTTGTATTTTCTTGATAATATACAAAGAAGGAATACACCAATACACAAACAAGAGAATATGAACTAATTCCTACAAGCCCATTGAGCCTATATGTGGCTGGCTACTATATACACTTCAACTATAACCAGAATGGCTAGTTATACACTAGTCTCATTAAAAAATAGAGATTATTTCTCACCGAAAGCTCCATAGATAGCAATAAGGCTAGACTTCATTTGCAAGCTATTCCACAGTGGTTGGAATGTTTAATTCATCCCCAGTGATTCCAAATCAATTAACGAAAACTATGGAATTACAAGCTATTCCTGAGGACATTATAGATATACGACAAGTGGGGAATAACAACCAAGCACAGTTTGAAGTTTTAGTCAAGTGGGAAAATCTTTCATATTTTGAATCAACTTGGGAGAATTTAGAAGCTTTATTAGCATCCTTGGGGACAAGGTTTCGCGTTTGGGGGGGGGGGGAGTATTACTAAACCCCCAATATGTTTCACATATGCTAGGACTAAGAGGACTTAGTTGTTTCTGTTGACTGTTTGACTTGAGTTGCTTGTTGTATTAGTGGGTGTTCACTGTTTGACTTGAGTTGCTTGTTGTATTACTGGGTCTTGGTCTTAACAAGGGAAGTTATGTCTTTGGCTATATGTCAGTTAGTTACACACTAACCGGAATAAATAGCAAGCTAAGTCGGTTAGGTTGGTTATTAAGAAAGTGTAATGATCGTGAGATCTTTTGGGAGAGATTGGCCTCTAGAAAGCCAAACTGTTTTGGTTTATAATCATTTAGTTCTTTGAGGAATAAATAGCAAGCTAAGTCGGTTAGGTTGGTTATTAAGAAAGTGTAATGATCGTGAGATCTTTTGGGAGAGATTGGCCTCTAGAAAGCCAAACTGTTTTGGTTTATAATCATTTAGTTCTTTGAGTAATAGAGTAATTCATTACTGATTCTTCATTTTCTGTTACAATTACATCCAATTTGTACCAGAGTTTAAAGAGATAATAAAACCAAACATTGTGATCTTGAAGCATCTTAGAGTTGACTTCTCTATTTTGATCAAAGGAAAAAAGATAAAATGAAATTGGTATGTTGTGGTAAGAATAATGACATAAAATTACTTTATATATGTTATGAAAATATGGAATAGATGAATGGAATTGATAAGTAGATATAAAAGAAAGAATACTTGGAAAGGATTTATAAGTTATAATCAAGAGCGTATTAGAAATGACTAATTAGCTCAAAGCAACTTTGACTTTTTCTAGGAAGTCTAGCTTGGTATTGCAATCAGAACTTTGAAGTTTATGGTTTAATGGATGTTGTAGAGTTGAATTAGTAATATATTCTATGCAATGGAGGATATAAATGGCATCAAATAAGTTAAAAGTGGTATACTAAAATACTTGAAAATGGCTATTTCTTTGGATATGTAAAATAAATATGTATGTCGTTTTAACGAGGACATGATAAAGAATTATTGAAACGGATAAACGGAAATTGAGTGGCCACTTTGGAAAAGTGAATGCAAGTATAAGAAACTAAAAGTATGATTATTGACCCAATTAATTGTGGGAGACAAATAAGGACATCAATAAGAAATGCTTGTACTTAATAGTAAAAGGGTGATTGAATGTCTCTGGACTTCACGATAGGAACATCCAATGTAATGAACTGTTCTAATTTCATATGGATCAATATGCTTTGATATACATGAAAAACAAAGCATACAAAACAACAAATTAATGACTTGTGAGCCGGTTTCTTGAATCAACTACAACACGTACGGTTGATGTATATCAATCATTTTCATCTGGCAAAAATCCTTCGTTAACATTTACTTTTCTAATTTCATAATGCTAGACTTTATTGAATTGGAACCAACATGTCAAAATCTTTATTCTTTAACAAGGTAAAACTAGTCTGCATAAAAAAAAAATCAAATTCAAATTGAACCGAGAGAGAGAGTATAAACCCAAACAAGAAGCATACCATCATACACTTTACATTTCTTGATTTCAATTTTGCCGAACACCGGCCACCATCTCACGCTTGTCAGGTGTTACCCAGACAAGACTGTCAACATACTCCACGATTTTACCTGCGTCATATTCTTCATATGGACAATCATTTTTCAGTATTCGAGCCTGTCTTGTGACCGGATCGTACAAGACAAGACTAGAGTTATCATCAATAAGAAGCTCATTGTAAGATGTGAATCCATACGGATATATATCTTCAGTAAACTGTGAAAAGACATGGCGTTTGACCCATGATTCAGCCACCCCATACTCCTCCATCACCCATACCTCACATGCAGCACCCTCGGCCCATGTGATGACACAAAGCTTTCCGGTCAAAACTCCTAAAGATTTAGATCCGTGATACTTATTATCTCGTGTAGAATGTGGAAGAGGTATCTCACAGAATGTCTCTGAACCCAAATTAAATGCCATAATTGTTTTTGAATCGTCATCGATACAACCCAGCCAATGAAGATAGCCGTCATGGCCATCTACACAAACGACTTCGTTATCATAAATCCATGTGATGTGTGATGGAAACCTTTCAGTGATTAACTTCCAACAACCCTTTCTCATGCTATATATCTCAACGTCCATCCACCATGTAACTTCACAGAAGGATTTGTCGCCAAAGCCTGTAAGCTTAACAACTTTGTAATCGTCCGTTTTTGGATCAATCCCAAACCGGAAATAGTCTTTGATCCACTCATAACTATCACCGGGTGTAGAATATGGCGGAAGAGTCGTGACAGCAGAGAGAGAAGGGTTCCAAATGTGAATGACGGAATCACTGTAAGAAGAGCATATTAAGCCGTTGACGGAACCGATAACCCTGATATCGTTACGTCGAGATTGAGGGTTAACCGGGAGTTTGATGGAATTAGTGAGATGGGGATGGGGGTTAACCAGGAGTTCAACACCAGGTAAAAATTCATTGGAGAAGTGCAAGAGAGTTTGATCGCTTGTTTGGATGGAATGATTGAGGTGGGATTTTACAAAGGAGGATTGAGACAAAAGGGCATTCCAAGGTTTGGAGACGGACCTCATTTGAGCAAGCTGTTTAGCCAATAAGCGGATGAAGATATTTACTAAAACCTCGTCTGGAAGGTTCTCCATAGTCGCTGCCATTGGTGTTTTTGAAAAACACATTTCTTTATTATTAATCAACTTTGAATCTTGTCTCGGTGCTTGGGTATTGGCGATGGTGCTACTAACTTTGTAGGCATTCGCAAGTGAAGCAGTCTCCTCTTCAAGAGCCTGAAAACATTATAAAATAACATACTGCACTTAAAAATCCAATCATGGATTGATAGTCGAGGAACAACAAAATCACTGAAAGAAGTGCACTGAAAATATCACTGACTCTTGAACTTGAAATAGCAGCACGGGAAGGTGACTCCTGGATGGTTCTTGAATACAACACCGCTATCAAGTGCTGGGTTTCAGACCTGTAGAAGAAATATATATATATATAACACATCTGTTGTGGCAAAATAATTCCAAATTATGAAGCACGTTGAATTTTGTCTAGATGGCATGAACAGACCCCATTTAACCTCAAAATCAGGTTTTGGCATGTGAAAACAAATTGAAGCTTATTGAAAAATGAGCACACCTCTCAAGTTCAAATATGCAATATGAAATAAAGATAAAAAGAAGTCACCACCAAGAGAGTAAATAGTGTACAAAGTGTATTAAAAGAAAGACCAACCTAGTAAAGGTCATCCGTTTCAGCATTTGTTCAAGTTCTGATATCCCAAAGTCAGCAGAAATGACAGCAGAATTCCCAATTTGATGAGTGCTACGTTCTGATACTCCACTTGAAATCTGAGTTGAGAAAATCATAGATACAAGTACAAATTATTATTCTACTTTTAATAGTTAAAAGGTTTTTAAATAAGTTGTTGACAACATAACACATTCTTAGCCATATATTAGATTAGATGAATTCAAGGTATCAAATGTGAAGAGAGTGGATGCGGAATTCCACCATCATTAATCATTTTATGAGCAAATCTAATGATATAATAGATTATATTTCATAGCGACTTCAAGCAAAGGGCAACCGAGTCCAACTCAAAACAGGAGACCAATAAGTGTTATATAGAATTTTGGATCCAACCAGCAATACAAGTCATGAGCGAAATACCATAAAGCCGATAAAAAATATATTATTAGTTTGCCCTTCTAGATAAAATTAGTAAAAACTCAAGAAAGAACTTGATTTAAAAAATTAAATGTGTAAACCAAAGGACGTCTAGAAACTCAGGATCGAGCAATAATTTAAGATGTTATTAGCATAACTATTGACACCATCACACAACATTCTAATTTGTGAATCACACAAATAAAATTCAGAACACACAGGAAGCACACACCCTAATCACCTATCATGAAATCAACAACTTACATTTCGCCCTGCCTCCTGAGAAACAATCTCGGGTTCTTCATCAATCTCTGGTAACATAAGAGCTTTTGTAAGGAACATGTACATCATAAACACAAATTCAATACAAAGGCTATTTATTATGGATTTCTTAAGTTCCAGACTGTCAAAGAAACATTTATAACAAGACTGAACATTGCCACTTATTATTTATCATAAGAAACAATGATTTAAAGATACAGATCTGTGAAAGACAACTGGATGCTTAGATTCATAACCTGGTACGAAGACAACAATCGAGGAAACGATGTAATAGTTAGTGTAGTCAAATGTGATGGGTTGACCATTGACAACTATGTTTAATTACCTCATGAAAGCTTCATATGATCCTCCTTATATTTACTCTAATCTCAAATTATCTCATCAGTAAGCATATATACTATCAAAAACTAACGATTAGCACAACTGAAGATTTTAAAAATCCAAATTATGTTAAAGAAAAGAGAGAGGTCAAATGGAATTATTTCGTCCAACACAAAAACTATCAGTAACCCTAAATTGACTAACTACTTATAGAAAGGTAGCTTTCTGCAGCCATATTGAAGAAAACCTTAAGCAGTAGAAACATGCAGCAAGGAGTATTCGACCAATAGAAAATAAACACTTCTAAAGATAAGATAATACCTACAATATAATAAGAGATAATCATAACTTAACGATCAATTATCCCCTACACTATTCAAAAGTGTAGAAATAGGATATTAACCAAGACCAAACTACAACCTACTTGTGTGACCTATGATGTGGTATACTAAACAGCTTTCTACAGCCAAAGAAAAAAAAACATAATCAATTGATAAATATGCAACAATCATCCAATAAAACAAAGAAAAAGCTAATACAAAGCCACGGCAGTTATGATAGCCATAAGAAATACACGTGAATACAGCCAAATAGTAAGCTGACATGGGCAAGAAATAACCAAAAATTGATCTAAGTGAGCAGAAGTGCAGAACCTGGCCTCTTACAGAGCTTTTTTCCATCGCGTGCAGACTCCATAGGGAAGTTGAAGCTGTGGAGACAGAAAATGAAAGGTGGATAGTAAATTAACTATTTTCATTTAATGGTGTTAATTATTAAATTATCATAGCAGGGGCAAGTAATAAATGTGATTCGTAAGCATATTGGCATCGTCTCCTTATAATCCAGTCACAGCAAACATCATTTTAAAAACTCAATCCCATATAACCACTATTCACAGAAGCAATGTTTCAAGAACACAACAAAATACCATAACCACCCCGTTAACAATTTTTAATCAGTTTTTGTGTTTAATGGTTGAATCTTTCCTATAACACAATACTGTACTCTGTTATGAGTTTGCTTTGCATAAAATAATTGTAGCATATTATTTTAACATTAAGTAGACATGTTTACTAGACACACCGGCCAATTATACAAAAAATATAAATTATTAAACAGTTGCTTATTGTTAGAGACATGTTACAGAACACAAATAACAAGAATCGTTATAAATTAGACCAATTAGTTAGTATAGGTTGTGTATTCACTGATAACTAGATCAGATCTCATGAATGTCATTCCTACCATCAGCGTTGATAGTCCACACTCAACAGCCTCACAACGATCATTTTCTAAAGTGAAAAAAAAGAGCATGGCTACTGTGGTTTCTAAGTGTTTCTATATTTATTCTCATTCAGGCATTTTAACGAACACCTACAATGTTTACCAATTGACTAGAGATAATGCTTTTTTTCATAAAAGCAAATCACAAGAACATGCAGAGAAATTAACGGAGCAATGAAATAAAATAATATTTCAAAACTATTCACTTCGATTTCTAGCAACCTTGATAACTTGTTCTGAAACTTGCTTTGTTGAGGCGTTTTTTCAACAGTTCGGCACATGCAAATATAGAAGTGTAGCCAGTTCTCATACTTACATAGATTAATTTATAACAACTGATACTTACCAGATTGACGATCACCTCATTGAGAACTGATGTTTCTGCACAGATTGAGGAGGGCAGATCGATGGGAGGAGGAGAGTAAGATTGATAAGAGCAGAGGAGAGGAGAGAAGAGACGTAGAAGACCTGATGGTTATCGTATAGAAGTTGATACGCTTAATGGTGCTTTTAGTACAAGATTACGATAGAAATTCAAATTCTTTATCCATATCTAAAAGAATGTTAAATCCATTATATACTGGATTTTGATATATCATACGCTTTAATTCTTCCGTATTATTGCCGAATATGTGAATCAAAGACGCCCTAATTAAGGAATGTATTGAGAAATCAAGGTTTGTGTTTGTGCACAATTGGAAGTAATGTTGACTTATTGACTTTCCGTTAAGTTGGTTGGTTAGTGGTTGGTACGGGTAGTTATAAGGTTGTTATCCCTTAGTTAGTTAACTTAACTAGCTTAGTTAGTTGTTAGAAGTCTGGTTAATAGTTAGTTAGAAAGTGTAAGTATAAAGGCAATGTACTTTGTATTCGTTCATTTTCAAGTTTTAATTCAATAAGAACTTGTTCTTCAATCTTTGTTTTTCTCTGATAATATGGTATTAGAGCTTTTTATTCATTTTCCTTCCGCATCATTTCGTTTTCTTATCTCACGATCATAAGATCTGCGTTCTTTTGATTGTTCATAATTCATACTCTGTTTTTCTCTCCTTTTCTTCGATTCTCATTGATCTAATCGTGTTTGATGCAAATCCTGCAATATCGACTTCTGGTACTTCGGAAAATGGTACTGGATCGTCTGATGGTCCATATTATCTCCATCATTCTGATAATCCTGGTGCTTTGCTTGTTACTCAAGTGCTTACATGGGATAATTCCCCAATCACTAATAATTCCCCTATGGCTTTTAATGTTCAAAGCAATTCCTTTTCAAATCAGAAGTTTCGATCATGTGTTCCTAATGCATGTGTTCCGTCAAAATAATTCTATTTCATGTTTTGTTTGTTTGTTTTTTTTTTTTTTTTTTTTTTTTTTTTTGGAGTTTCATCTTTAATTGGATGCTTTTGTTATTGTGATCAATGGATGAATATGGAGTTTAACTTCACACCTTTCGTTTTGACCAAAATAGTCATGGGTATTATAAGGCTCAAAAAGCTTCACCAACAACGCCACCCATTTGATAAACCATAGCAACGCTTCAAGTCCAAATGCTACCGACAATGCACACATTAAAGCCAAAGATCTCTGAATGTATCGTCCATACATTTGTTACAAGTATGAGAAGTTTCATCTACTTCACTCATTGCTTTCAACATTTCGGAAAAAGATATCGAGGAAGAGGCAAAAGTCATGAATGATATGACATCTCATAAACATTCAAACTAATGAAAGTGTTTCAAATATCTTGCCATGTCAACTGTCAGGGAACGATTCTGGCTGTGTCATTACCAAACAAGTAAAAATTACGTAATTTCACAAATAGGAAACACATCTGAGAGTTGAGTTGTTTAACATCCTTAAAAAACATGAGAAATTACACACAACACGGAAGCATAGAGTCCGCAAACCTTCAGTGTTTTTACATGATATGATTTTTATCATAACCAAGATCGATAGCAATACATTAGTAAAATAATTTATTAATAAAAGACTACTTAAATAGAAATAATTCTAGGCATTTGTTAAAATCGAACCAACAAGTCCGAATGTTAAACATGGTATACTTGTCTGCATCAGAAAATTAAATTAAACAACAATAACAAGATGTAGATGTAAGACATTAAAAACGGATACTTGACATAAACCTAATTAAGAAACATAGATAATATCATACTTGAAATCTCTCTAATTTCAATATTGTCATGCATCCTCCAGCATTTCATGCTTGGCAGGTGTCACCCAAACAAGACTGTCAACATACTCCACGATGATCTGTGCACCGTATTCTTCGGGACAATAATTCTTCATGACTTTCTGCTTGTTTGCAATTGGATCGTACACAACTAGATAACCGTCATCTTCTATAAGAAACTCATTGTGTGATGTGAATCCAAACGGACATGCACACTCAATAAACTGTGAAAAGACATGGCGTTTGACCCATGATTCAGCCACCCTATATTCCTCCATCACCCACACCTCAAATACATTATCACTATAAAGCCGTGATGTCAAACAAAGCTTTCCGGTCAAAACTCCTAATTCATTCGAGCGGTTGTGATCTACTGTAGAATCTGGAAGTGGTATCTCATAAAATATCTCTGAACTCAAATTAAATGCCACTATCCTTTCTGAATCAGTCTCCTCATGGGTATAACCAAGCCAATGAAAATGGCCGTTACGGCCATCTACACAAACATGATCACCATCGACAATCTCTCTGATGTGTGATGGAAACCTTTCAGCGATCAACTCCCAGGTGCCCTTTCTCATGCTATAAATCTCAGTTTGCAGCCACCATTTAACGAAATGCGTAGGTGGTCCGGTGAGGCCTGTAAGCTTGACAACTTTGTAATCATTTGTTTTGGGATCAAAGCCAAAACGAAAATAGATTTGGATTGGATCAGAACCAGTAGAGGGCATGGAATATGGCGGAAGAGTTAAAAGGGTTCCAAATGTGAATGACGGAATCACCGTAAGAAGAGCATATCAAGCCGTTAACAGAACCAATAATGCCGATCCCATCTGTATATTCAGGTGTGGGGTTAACTGGAAGTTTGATGAAATTAGTGAGCTCAAGACAGGGAGATCGACAGGGGAATGCTGTGAATGGCTTAAAGTTGGAATAAGATTCTTCATGGTAGTAGAAGACCAAAAGGATTTGATCGTTGTTATGGGTGGAATGATGGAGGTGGGAATTTATGAAAGAGGATTGAGATAAAAGGGCATTCCAAGATTTGGAGACGGACCTCATTTGAGCAAGCTGTTTGGCCAATAAGCGAATGAATATGTTTACTAAAAGCTCGTCTTGAAGGTTTTCAATAGTCGTTGGGTGTTGTAGTGAAGCCAATACCACTGATGCTTTTGAAATGCATGTTGCATTATTATTAAGCAACTTTAAATCTTGTCTTAGTGCTTGGCTTTTGTACGCCTTTGCAGGCTCAGCAGGGGAAGCATTCTCTTCTTCAAGAACCTGAAGACAATCTTTATAATTATACATTGCACTTGAAAAAATGCTAAGAAACTGTTGTACTTAGAAAAGACTGAAAAGATGAGCATGAAAATATCACTCACTCTTGAAATAACAACGGAAGCATGTAAGTTATCCCTCACATCTCCATGTTTATGTCTTTTCAATGAGCCACTTGTTGATGCTTCAAGCGTTAAAAGAGGAGTTGCTGACTCCTCGATGGTTCTTGAATGCAACAATGCTATCAAGCGCTGGGTTTCAGACCTGTAGCAGAATAATTCAAGAGGAAAATTGAATGCACTAAATACCCTTACTGGATAGGTACACTTTCAACAGCAACATCAATTTATTTGTATGTTCATGTCATGACTCATGAGAACGTGAGAAAACTTACATTACATATGAAATTAACCACCATATAAATACTAAAAACAGTGTCATTTCTGTCCATTTTGATTAAATTTACTAACTGATTAATCCACTCGATGTTTCTAATACCTCAAAAGAAATTTCTCAACATGTATGTCATGTAAAAACAAATTGCAGCCATGTTTATATATGAGGTATGAAGTAAAGATAAAAAAGGGTCAACACCAAGAGCGTATATAAAAACAGAGTGGGACTGTAATGAAAGAAAGACCGACCTGGTAAAAGTCATCTGTTTCAACATTTCTTCAAGCTCTGATTTCCCAACAGTAAGAGAATTGCTTTCAAATTCTCTACCTTCCTCAGTGCTTAGTTCTGATGCTGCAGTTGAATTCTTCAGTTCTAGAAATCAAAAGTGCAACCAGGTTACAATGGTTTCAGACAAAATGGTTGGATAAAGCATTAAGACAACTAGAAAAGTACACATCATAAATCAACTCGTAAAGAAAGTACTGCTGACGGCAATTAATTAAGTCCCCTACATCTACTTTTGATAGTTAACTGTAATGACTCTCGAAACTAACAGGAGAGATTTTTAAAATAAGTTGTTGTCAACAGAAAACAGACTCTAAGATACATACTCTAGATGATCTTATGATATAGATGTGTGAGCTTAAGAAAACCAAGATAGCACAGTAAAGTGTTCAAAGAATTTCACCCCTCCAGTATTGTGAATATGTATCACTATATGATAAATTCCAGTAATAAAAACATTTGGAACTCTCAAGAGACCATATATTATATTTGTCCATGACTTCAAGTAAAAGAACATCCAAGTTGCACTCAAAACAGGGACGATATATAGCAAGCACAATCAAACCAGCAGTATATGTTATGAAGAAATAAACACAATAAAAAATACTACTATTTGCCCTTTTAACTAAAATTAGCATAATTCAAGAAAGAACTTGCTCTAAAAATAACATGTGAAAACCAAAGAAGTTTGGAAACTTGTGATTAAGCAAAAAAATTAAGATGCTATTAGCATAGATATTGACACCATTCATTCTAATATGCAATGAACACAATTAAAATGATTGAGAACGCACCGGAAGCTTGAAATAAACAACTTACATCCCGCCCTGCATCCTGAGGAACATTTTGGGGTTCTTCATAAATCTCTGGTCACAAAAGAGCTTTTGTAAGGGACGTATATGCAGAAATAGAAGTGAAGTAATACCAAGGATGTCTATCATCAATATCTTAAGTTCCAGACATACAAAAACATTTACAAGACTGACTCATTGCCTTTATCAATTATTACAAAAAGATGATTTAAAAATGCATATCTACGAGAGAGAGTATAAAGACAACGATCCATGCAATGATTAAATGGTTAGTGTAGTCTAATGTGATGGTTTCGCCACATGATAACTATGAATACATTTCAAATAATCTATTAATTTAGATAATTACTTGCAACTTAGAATGAATGGTGTCAATATCTATGCTAATAGCATAGATATTAACCATAAAGAAACTAAAACCTACTTGGATGACCTATGGTGCTGTAAAATGAATGCCTTTCTACACCCGAAGACAATAACCTAATTAATTAAAAGAGAATGCAACAATCATCCAATGAAACAAAGAAAACCCTAAGGCAAAGTCACATTGATTAATTATGAAACCCTAAAATAGCCATAGGAAATAGTATCTGAATACAGCCAAATAGGCCCTAACTTTTAAGCTCACCGGGTAAAAGAAAATTCAAATTTGATCTAACTGAGCACAAGTGTTGAACCTGGTCGAGAAAGCCTCTTACGAAACTTTTCTTCAGCTCCGTCGCTTTCGTAGGGAGGCCTTCCATCACCCGCCGTCGCCATATGGAACTGGTGCTGTATAGAATCGCGTAGAAAGAGAACGTGAAAGTGAAAAGAGATGGAATTGACTAGGAATTGGGGTTTCTATTCCCAATTTTCGCCCATATTGGACTTATGACGGAATGATGTGGAACGGATGACGCGTAAAATAAATGGTTTTGATTTACTCAAAATAATATAATAAGTTATTTAAAGATATTGTGTTTTATTAAGGGTTTATTTCATAAAAAACCCTATATTTTCAACTTTTTTCTGTTTAAACCTAAAATTTTATTTTTTTTCAAAAAAGACCTAAATTTTGGAGAAACTTTTTAATTTAGACCCTTAACCGGTTTTACAGGTTATACATATTTTTTTTTCAGAAAAAACCCTAATTTATTTTCTTTTTTCCGAAAAAAACCCTCAATTTCAGTGATTTTTTCACAAAGAAAATTTTTTCTTCGTTTTTGTAATTGACATAACTTTCATATACGATGTCCAAATTCTACGAACTTTATATCTCTGGAAAGGTCGTAAGTAATACTACAACTTTGGTTTACTGACTTTTGTTTGAATATGTTCAGATATTTTGCTACACTGGCTTGTTTTCTTATAATAGTTGTATCTTTTGCATACGAGCTCCGTTTTCGACGTTCTATAAGTCGACGGATTCGTAAACACGAATACATCGTGTAATGAATATTATTTAAACCAAAATATTATTTGTATGATTTATCGAATTTTACGATATTGTAGTCTATTATTCGAAATTATAGCGTTTACTCGATAATTGATTCGAAATAGCGTATTGTAGTATTATAATTTCCAATAATACATTAGAAAAGTTTTGAAAATTACATTTCAACGTATTATCCTAATTTGCGCTCTAGTTGACCTTTGTTGACCAAATTTGACGGATGTCACAGACGGGGTCGCAAGAAAGTGACGACGTGGCACTTATGTGGTTGGAGTTTGAACTGTACAATTTAAACCTTCACGAGCGGATGGAATTTGAAAAGAAAAAGCTTACGAAGACAAACAATGAGCTCACCATGATCGACAAACGAGTCCGTGAATAAAAATAACGACTAAAAGACATAAAGTTTTTGTCGTCGAATCCGGAGGAGGGTCTCGAAGGGGAAGCACTCGAGATGGTTTATGTTTGTCGTTTTAGTTTATGTTTCTAATTTGTCGTTTGGATATCTTATATGAAAGATATGCCAACTACAAAAACGAAGAAAAATAATTTTCTTTGTGAAAAAGTCCCTGAAAAATCGTTTAACTTGCGGATAAACTCGTAAATGGCCTAAATTAAAAAGTTTTATGAAAAGTAAAAATCGAGGGTTTTTTCGTAAAAAAAGAAAAACAAATTGGGGTCTTTTAGTCGACGACAAAAACTTTTTCTTTTAGTCGTTGTTTTTCTTCGCAGGCTCGTTGTCGATCAAGGCGGGATCGTTGTTTGTCTTCATAAGCCTTTTTATTTCAAATTTAATCTGTTTGTGAAGCTTTAAATTGTACCGTTCAAACTCCAACCACAAAAGTGCCACGTCGTCGCTTTCTTGCGACCCCGTCTGTGACATCCGTCAAATTTGGTCAACAAATGTCAACCAGAGCGCAAATTAGGATAATACGTTGAAATGTAATTTTCATAACTTTTCTAATGTATTATTGGAAATTATAATACTAAAATACGATATTTCGAATCAATTATCGACTAACGATATAATTTCGAATAATAGACTACAGTAGCATAAAATTTGATAAATCATACAAATAATATTTTGGTTTAAATAATATTCATTACACGATGTATTCGTGTTTACGTATCCGTCGATTTATAGAACGTCGAAAACGGAGCTCGTATGCAAAAGATACAACTATTATAATAAAACAAGTCAGTGTAGCGAAATATCTGAACATATTCAAACAAAAGTCAGTAAAGCAAAGTTGTAGTATTACTTACGACCTTTCCAGGGATATAAAGTTCGTAAAATTTGGACATCGTATATGAAAGTTATGTCAATTACAAAAACAAAGAAAAATTTTTTTTTTGTGAAAAAATCACTGAAATTGAGGGTTTTTTTCGGAAAAAAGAAAAGAAATTAGGGTTTTTTCTGAAAAAAAAAAGTATGTATAACCTGTAAAACCGGGGTAAATGGTCTAAATTAAAAAGTTTCTCCAAAATTTAGGTCTTTTTTGAAAAAAAATAAAATTTTAGGTTTAAACAGAAAAAAGTTGAAAATGTAAGGCTTTTTATGAAATAAACCCTTTTATTAATATAAAACATTAAATAAATTTAATTTAATAAGTAAAAAAGAAATGTTATTTTATAATTAATATTTTGTTTAATATATATATATATATATATATATATATATATATATATATATATATATATATATATATATATATATATATATATTATTTCATTCAAAATATATGTTATATGCTATGCAAATACTTGAAAAAAATTTATCTATAAATTAATAAAGCTACAAAATAAAAAGAACAAGATACAATAAAATCTTAAAATATAAATATGATCAAAAACATTGTTTAATTTTTAAAAGGTAAAAAAATATTTAAATGAAGTTTTGAAATTTTTAAAAAGATTAATATTTATTGAATATTATAAGAAAAAATAATTTATTTGTATTATATATTATTCTAATTCCCTACGAGTATGAAAAAAAATATCCCTCTCTTATGCAATGAAGTTTAGCCCAAGAGAATAAATCACATTCCGTAAAAAAATGTTCAATTCTATTCTTTCGAACAACCCAACATGATATTTTTCATTCCGACAAAATGCTCCATTTCATTCTCTATTCAATTACTGCATATTAAACACTACCTAAATACTATTTTATTTTATTTCATTTCATCATATGAGCTCTTATTCCCAGGTATGTTTGGTATGGAAAAATAGAATTAAAGTAGATATTGGGAATCCAAATGGTTAAAAAAATCGGACATAATAACCGCACCAAATATATGCAGTTAATAGCCGCACTCACAACCGCATAAAATAATTGCACCACACTATTAACCGCACCATTTGGTTATTGAAAATTTAATAACCGCACTTGCGATTAGTGGTACGGTTTTGGCCAATAATCGCGCATAACCGCACCACACTTACCCATTTTATCCACGAATTTAATATCACCCTTCTTCTTTCCCTTTTTTACAATTTTAACCCAAAGTGTATTAAATTTAGATTTTTTTACAATTTTAGCCTATTTTTCAAAAATATATTTAAGAATATTTTAAAAAACTTAGAAACGGTATATATATATATATATATATATATATATATATATATATATATATATATATATATATATATATATATATATATATATATATATATATATATATATATATAAAAACAACACTAAAAATGTATAGATACAAATACCATTAAACATTCAATATCTGTTATCATTACGAGATTTAATAAGAAAAATAAACAAGTCCTTACTCATTGCTTTTAAATTTCGGAAAAGAGGCAAAAGTCATGAATGATATAGCATATCATAAACATTCAAACTAATCAAAGTGTTTCAAATATGCTTGCCATGTCAACTGTCACGCAACAATTCTAGCCATGTCACTACCTAATAGTTAAAAGTTACGTAATTTCACAAATAGGAAACACATATGACAATTGAGTTATTTAACTCCTTAAAAAACTTAGAGAATTTACGCACAACACTGAAGCATAGAGTCGCTAACATTTAGGGTGTGTTTGGTTGCGGAAAACTGTTTTCCGTTTTCTATTTTTTATTTTCAGAAAAATGAAATGAGTTTTCATTTTCATTTTCAACAGAAAACGCATTTGGTTAATCTAATTAAGTTTCATTTTTTGTTTTAGAAAATAAGAAAATGCGTTTGGATGTGTATTTTCTGTAAGTTTTCATTTTCTATTTTTTTATTTCAAATAATACACTATAACACATATTTGAACACATACAACCACCCACCGCCCACCATCCACACTCACCCCCACCCCTACCTACCCCCACTCCACCCTCCACACCTAAATGCAAAGGAATTGGAAGTTAATGAAGCTTAAATGGTGAAGTTATGACTTTTGGATCATCTTTGTAAAGGAATTGGAAGGCTAGGGACCAAAATGCAAAGTTTTTATAACAATTAAATGTATATTATATGATATTTATTTTCCCCTATTATTGAAGAAGCCAGTAGAAGTTTTCAGAAGGCACGAGAGAGAGCTAGAGAGAACGAGAGGAAGAACACGGGAGATCAAGAAATTTGCCAAGGAATCAAGAACTAACTTTGGAATTGGTGATTCCAAAGTAATCAAGGTAAGATTTCCTTTGTTTTAACCTAGGTTTTGGGTGTATGCTTGAATTGGTGCTTGGGTGGAATTGAAACTGCAATTTCAGTCATAAATCATGTGGGTTAAGTAGCTAATGCTTCCAATAAGTCATTAGTTAAGAACTTAACTCAAAAACATGGAAGTAGATTGCTATTCTTGAGAATTTTCAAGTTTGGTCAAGAACTTCAATTCCTGCATTTGATTGATTGAAACGATTTTAATGGACTAAAACCTTGTATTAATGGAAGGTTTTAGTCAAGGAACAAACCCCATACGATTAAGAACAGAAATAAGTGCTTAATGGGTGAAAACTGCGTGCTACAGTGCACAAATCGCGACTGATCAGGACACTGCCCAGGCGCTAGGCGCAGTGCGCCCAAGATCTGGGCGGGGTGCGCCCAGGCGCAGTGCGCCCTGAGCCTGGCGCGGTGCGCCCTCAGACAGGGACCAAAAATGTTAGAAATTTCAAATGCTAGAAACCATAGCTAGACATGTCCGTTTGGTCTGAAATTTTAGCCATAACCCTAAAATGGTATGAGAACATGTCGGGAATTGTCAAATCCGTAATCCGACCTTGCGGAAAAGTCACTGTAGCGGCAGTGGCTAAACTTCAAGTTTATGCCAAAACTTGATTTTTGGAATTTGAGCTAGACTTGTCCAATGAACTCCAAATTTGAAACACAAGTCTAATATGGCCTAAGATTTCATGGAAAAGAGTCGGAACTGAAATACGACCCCTCGGGGGTACTGTAGCAGAATACGCGTATTTCGGAGAAAACTATAAAACGAGTTTATTAATGGTTATACATTTATTATAACCCGGAGTTGTGTCATATAAGACTTTAGCATTATAGAGTTAATTATATTGAGTATTTATATATACTGATTGTATAGGTGGTGCTTCGAACGTTGTTGAGCACGGAAAAGGGAAGGGTGTACGAGAAGCCTAGTGACCCGTAGTTACACCAAGGTGAGTTTTATGAGGATTTCTATAGTACATAGCAAAATGTTATTTTCAGAAAAGTAAGATTTCCAAATGTTTACAAATACTAAAGTTTGGAAAATAGTTTTGAAAGAAGCTCTATACAAGGGCTTAGTGTTTTAAACAGATTTTTAAGGAGTATGATTTGCAAAGTATTTCGAAAGAAGTTCCTTATGTGAACTAAGATGTCAAAACCAATTTTTGAAAGTATTTTCAGTAAAGAGTTATAAAATGTTAGAGTATGAGTTGTTTACAAATTGTGTCCCATTTTGACCAATTTGAGATGTAATGAGATAAGTATTAAAGAAAGAAAGAAGTAAGAGCCAGTTGTCCGGACTAGGATCACCCACATAATCGGGGGATCAGAAGACACTACTGGGATGGTACCTCCCGTCGCGAAGTAGTTGTCTAGCTTAGTATACCCTTGTGCTTGAATTTGTTCCAAGTCACAAAGGGGAGACAGAATGAGCATAACCGAGTGGGCGGATCTGTTCTGTCCCGCGAGGGGAGCTAGTAGAATGAATTAAAATAACTTAATTCATGAGTTTCAGTTGGTCACAAGAAAATGAGAAAGAAAGCAGTTTTGTGAAATAAAGTATTTTTTTTTAAGTTTGAAAGTAAAGAAGAAAAGACATTTTGAAATGCTATGTACTTAGGTGAAAAGAGCGAAGGTTGCAGTTGGGACCAGTTTGTACACTGTAAGTTTAAATTATGGTTATCTGAATTGAATCTGTAATACCCCCTTAAGTTCAAGTTTGTAAAATAAAAAAAAAATTAAGTGGCTACTTTATAGTCACAAGTTGTAAAATATGTTTGTAACATAAACTGTATTTGTATAAAAATATGGTTTGAGAAAAGGGGTGTTACAATTTTGGTATCAGAGCCATAGTTTAAGCGAATTAGGTTGGAATACCATCCTAGGCTTAAGCTAGCAAGAGTGGTAGTAAGGTGCCTTAGTAATATAGAGGTACACTTAGATTTATAGACGTTATAGAGTGAGTATGACTGCTACAAAAGTGCAGTCAAGATAAGGAGATAACATGCTACTGCTTACCAAATACTATATAGAATTGCGTATTAAACAGACATTTTGTTTATCTATATAGTAATGGAAGGCGAAAGACAAGCTGACAGGGGTGAGGGCAGTCACACTTCTTCAAGAGGAAGTGGACCACAGGTTATTCGAAATGATGGGGCCGAGCCAAACCCACCACCACAACCTGTCACCATGGAAGCTATCCAGTATTTGATCAATAACTTACGAAACGAGCTGAAGCAGGATGTGAATAACATAATCGATAGCCGAATGGGTGAACCTAATGCCCATTCTTCACAAGAAGTCTCTAAAAAGACGACCGAGGAAGAAGCTAGCGGAGAAAATAGAAGGAAGGAGAAGGGCTGTTCTTTTAAGTCCTTCATGGCTTGCAAACCACCCGAATACCATGGCGGTTTTGAGCCAAAGGTGACAATGCGATGGGTCCGAGAGATCGAACAAGTGATGCAAGCAAGCAAATGTGGAGAAAAAGACCAAGTCAACTATGCCTCCCGGCAGTTGAAAGACGATGCTCTAGTATGGTGGAATACTAAATACGAGAGTTTGGGAAAAGATGTTGTATATGGCTGGTCATGGGCGGGGTTTGTCTCGTGTCTTAAAGATAAATTCTGTCCCACGCGAGATTTGGAGAAAATGAATGAAGATTTCTTGACAATAAAGAAAGGGGACTTGACGGTGGATGAATATACGAAGAAGTTTTGCGACATGTTGCCTTTTGTGGGGGAGTCTTACCCCAGTGAGCGGTCCCGAATTAACCGCTATGTCCGGGGTTTGCCATGGAATTATGAGTTAGAAGTAAAGAAAGCTGAAACATTAGATGGGGCGATCAACGCTGCCCGAACCGTGGAAGATGTTGGAAAACGAAGAAAGGAGGAAGGACCTGGTTTTAGTGACAAGAGGAAGACAATTAGTAGCAGTGGGAACATAAAGAAGAAAGGGAAGATAATTTCAAGTCAGAGTCGACAGGGAAGTGTAAAGAAGTGTGAGAAATGTGGGAAAGAACACAGTGGCGAGTGCCGAGCGGGATCAAACGCCTGCTTTAATTGTGGCGGACTCGGTCACAAAGTGAAAGACTGCAAAGCCAAGAAAGCCAGTGAAGTGGAGTGCTTTTCATGCCATCAGATGGGGCACTATAGTTTCAACTGCCCAAATAAGGGAGGAGAAACTGTGGTGTCAACAGCTCAGAAAAAGACAGAACCTCAGAAAGTGAAGACTAGAGCTTTTCAGATCACCAGGGAAGAAGCGAGGGAGACGCACGATGTGGTCTCAGGTATACTACTGATCAACTCGACACCTGCATATGTGTTGTTTGATTCCGGTTCTACATATTCATTCGTGTCCCATGGGTTTGGAGCCAGATTGAGAGTTCCATTAGAATTGTTAGATCTAGTTTTTGAAGTAGAAGTGGCGGACGGGAAATTTGTGGAAGTTCAGCATATGTACAGAGATTGTGAACTTGACATTAACGGCAAGAAGTTCCGACTTAATCTCCTTCCTATTGGAATTAAGTCCTTTGATGTAATAATTAGGATGGATTGGCTTGGTGCAAATGATGCGAAGATAGCTTGTGGTCAGAAGAGGGTATCTGTTAAAACCCTAGGAGCTAAGGTGTACGTATATGGGGAAAGAAGAAAGCATGTGCCCAGTATCATCAGTGTAGCTAAGGCCCGAAAATGTATCAGGAAAGGGTGTGTATCTTTCCTAGCCTATGTAATGACTGAAGACAAAGTAAAACAGACGTATAAAGACATAGAAGTAGTAAAATAATTCCCAGAAGTTTTCCCAGATGAATTAACAGGCTTGCCACCAGAAAAGCAAGTTGAGTTCCGAATAGATCTTGTTCCAGGAGCTTCCCCAATAGCCCGAGCACCGTACCGGTTAGCACCAACAGAGATGCGGGAATTAATGTCCCAGTTGCAGGAGTTACTAGATAAAGGCTTCATCAGGCCTAGTTCTTCTCCATGGGGTGCTCCAGTTCTGTTTGTAAAGAAGAAAGACGGATCAATGCGGATGTGCATTGATTACAGAGAATTGAACAAGATTACCATCAAGAACCGTTACCCGTTGCCCAGAATAGATGATTTGTTTGATCAATTACAAGGAGCAGATTATTTTTCAAAGATTGATTTGAGATCAGGCTATCACCAAGTCAGGGTGAAAGAAAGTGATGTAGAGAAGACAGCGTTCCGTACACGATACGGGCATTACGAGTTCCTAGTAATGCCATTCGGTCTTACGAATGCACCAGCGATTTTTATGGACTTAATGAATCGGGTCTGTAAACCGTTTCTAGACCGATTTGTTATAGTGTTCATAGATGACATACTGATATACTCAAAGAATAAAGAAGAGCATGTGAGTCATCTGCGGTTAGTACTTGAGACTTTGAAGCGAGAACAATTATATGCCAAGTTCTCCAAGTGTGAGTTTTGGATGCGTGAAGTGCAGTTCCTTGGGCATGTAGTTTCGATCCAAGGTATAAAAGTTGATCCAGCAAAAGTTGAAGCGGTGATGAAATGGGAACCACCCAAGACGCCAACTGAAGTTAAAAGTTTTCTCGGTCTTTCCGGGTATTACCGGAGATTCATTCAAGATTTCTCCCGTATAGCAATGCCACTTACACGACTAACCCGGAAAGAAGAGAAATTTAGATGGCAAGAGGAACAAGAAAGAGCTTTCGCTACCTTAAAAGAGAAGCTGTGTAACGCGCCTGTCCTTACATTGCCAGATGGGACAGAAGACTTTGAAGTATACAGCGATGCCTCGCATCGGGGGCTTGGCTGTGTGTTGATGCAAAGAGGAAAGGTTATAGCATACGCTTCCAGACAGTTGAAAGATCCAGAGAAAAAGTACACAACCCACGATTTAGAACTTGCAGCGATCGTGTTTGCCTTGAAGATTTGGAGACATTACTTGTATGGTACAAAGTGCAAGTTATTCACCGATCACAAGAGTTTGCAGTATGTGTTCACTCAAAAAGAGTTGAACATGAGACAGAGCAGATGGCTAGAGCTGATCAGTGACTATGATTGCGACATTGTATACCATCCGGGTAAAGCAAATGTTGTAGCAGATGCATTAAGTAGAAAAGCTCCTGAGAAAAGAATCAAGGCAAGGTCGATACGCATAGAATTGGTGTCCAGCATTATAGAACAGATTAAAGCAGCTCAGCAGAAAGTTGAAGAAAGTGGAGACTTAAAAGATGAAAAGCTAGGAAAAGACATGCAGTTTGAGACCAACAGTCAGGGGTTGAAGACTTTCAGAAACCGTATTTGGGTACCAAAAGCAGGAGGTTTGAGAAAACTAATTCTAGAAGAGTCGCATGAGTCAAAGTATTCCATACATCCAGGGAGTACCAAGACTTATCAAGATCTGAAAAGACAATATTGGTGGCCTGGAATGAAGAAGAGGATAGCTAAGTACATCTCCAAGTGTGTAATTTGTGCACAAGTCAAGGCGAAACATCAGGTCCCGCATGGAGATGCTCAGTCATTACATATTCCAGCCGGAAAGTGGGAAGATGTAACCATGGACTTGATTGTCGGGTTACCGAGAACAAGAAGAGGTCATGATAGTATATGGGTCATAGTGGACCGGTTGACCAAGAGTGCACTATTTCTAGCCATAAAAGAAACTACTCCAATGGAGCAGTTAGCCCAGTTGTATATAGATGAAGTGTTAAGAAGATATGGTGCACCGTTGTCTATCGTGTCAGACAGAGACCCCCGATTTACCTCTAATTTTTGGAGAGCTTTACAAGATAAAATGGGGACGAGAATTCAGTTAAGTACAGCGTATCATCCACAAACGGATGGTCAGAGTGAACGAACGATCCAGACATTAGAAGACATGCTACGGTCATGCGTAATGGATTTTGGAGGCAGTTGGGATGAACACCTACCATTAGTGGAGTTTGCATACAATAACAACTACCATTCTAGCATTAAAATGCCACCCTTTGAGGCATTGTATGGTAGAAAGTGTAGAACTCCTTTATGCTGGTTGGAGGCGGGTGAGACTAAACTTACGGGGCCAGAAATTGTTAGAGTAACTAATGAGAAGATTGGAGTAATTCAAGCCAACATGAAAGCAGCACAAGATCGGCAAAAGAGTTACTCAAATCTAAAGAAGAGACCGTATGACTTGCAAGAAGGAGATTTGGTGATGATAAAAGTGTCGCCATGGAAAGGAGTGGTCAGATTTGGCAAGAGAGGAAAGCTGAGTCCAAGATACATTGGACCTTTTAGAATTCTGAAAAGAGTGGGGTTACAAGCGTTCAAACTAGAGTTACCACCCGAACTTAGTGGAATACATGATACCTTTCATGTATGCTACTTGAAAAAGTATTTTGGTAAAGAAGAGTTAGTAATACCGTATACCGACCTGAGGGTGGAGACTCCTAGCAAACTGATTGAGGAACCCGAAGCCATCCTAGAAATGCAGACTAAGAAGCTAAGGAACAAGGAGATTGACCTTGTACTAGTCAAGTGGAAGCACCCGTTAGGGTCAAACCTAACTTGGGAGACGCTAGAAGAAATGAAGAGAAGATACCCGAATTTCACAGATTACGAAAAGATTCCGAGGACGGAATCCGCTTAAGGAGGGGTGACTGTAAGAACCCGCGAAAAAGTGGAAAAAGGGTAAAACCGTCTTTTGACATGTTATATGATTATTATGTAAAATACCATGTATTATGTAAAATAATAATATAAGAAATAAAAGATTATATGAAACTTGGAGTTTTACCGCATGAATAGTGGATTATGGCCAAAAAGGGCAAAATGGTCATTTAACATGGAAATGACCAAAATGTCAAGAAAATGTTGAGTTGGAAGTTAATGAAGCTTAAATGGTGAAGTTATGACTTTTGGATCATCTTTGTAAAGGAATTTGAAGGCTAGGGACCAAAATGCAAAGTTTTTATAACAATTAAATATATATTATATGATAGTTATTTTCCCCTATTATTGAAGAAGCCAGTAGAAGTTTTCAGAAGGCACGAGAGAGAGCTAGAGAGAACGAGAGGAAGAACACGGGAGATCAAGAAATTTGCCAAGGAATCAAAAACTAACTTTGGAATTGGTGATTCCAAAGTAATCAAGGTAAGATTTCCTTTGTTTTAACCTAGGTTTTGGGTGTATGCTTGAATTGGTGCTTGGGTGGAATTGAAACTGCAATTTCAGTCATAAATCATGTGGGTTAAGTAGCTAATGCTTCCAATAAGTCATTAGTTAAGAACTTAACTCAAAAACATGGAAGTAGATTGCTATTCTTGAGAATTTTCAAGTTTGGTCAAGAACTTCAATTCCTGCATTTGATTGATTGAAACGATTTTAATGGACTAAAACCTTGTATTAATAGAAGGTTTTAGTCAAGGAACAAACCCCATACGATTAAGAACAGAAATAAGTGCTTAATGGGTGAAAACTGCGTGCTACAGTGCACAAATCGCGACTGATCAGGACACTGCCCAGGCGCTAGGCGCAGTGCGCCCAAGATCTGGGCGGGGTGCGCCCAGGCGCAGTGCGCCCTGAGCCTGGCGCGGTGCGCCCTCAGACAGGGACCAAAAATGTTAGAAATTTCAAATGCTAGAAACCATAGCTAGACATGTCCGTTTGGTCTGAAATTTTAGCCATAACCCTAAAATGGTATGAGAACATGTCGGGAATTGTCAAATCCGTAATCCGACCTTGCGGAAAAGTCACTGTAGCGGCAGTGGCTAAACTTCAAGTTTATGCCAAAACTTGATTTTTGGAATTTGAGCTAGACTTGTCCAATGAACTCCAAATTTGAAACACAAGTCTAATATGGCCTAAGATTTCATGGAAAAGAGTCGGAACTGAAATACGACCCCTCGGGGGTACTGTAGCAGAATACGCGTATTTCGGAGAAAACTATAAAACGAGTTTATTAATGGTTATACATTTATTATAACCCGGAGTTGTGTCATATAAGACTTTAGCATTATAGAGTTAATTATATTGAGTATTTATATATACTGATTGTATAGGTGGTGCTTCGAACGTTGTTGAGCACGGAAAAGGGAAGGGTGTACGAGAAGCCTAGTGACCCGTAGTTACACCAAGGTGAGTTTTATGAGGATTTCTATAGTACATAGCAAAATGTTATTTTCAGAAAAGTAAGATTTCCAAATGTTTACAAATACTAAAGTTTGGAAAATAGTTTTGAAAGAAGCTCTATACAAGGGCTTAGTGTTTTAAACAGATTTTTAAGGAGTATGATTTGCAAAGTATTTCGAAAGAAGTTCCTTATGTGAACTAAGATGTCAAAACCAGTTTTTGAAAGTATTTTCAGTAAAGAGTTATAAAATGTTAGAGTATGAGTTGTTTACAAATTGTGTCCCATTTTGACCAATTTGAGATGTAATGAGATAAGTATTAAAGAAAGAAAGAAGTAAGAGCCAGTTGTCCGGACTAGGATCACCCACATAATCGGGGGATCAGAAGACACTACTGGGATGGTACCTCCCGTCGCGAAGTAGTTGTCTAGCTTAGTATACCCTTGTGCTTGAATTTGTTCCAAGTCACAAAGGGGAGACAGAATGAGCATAACCGAGTGGGCGGATCTGTTCTGTCCCGCGAGGGGAGCTAGTAGAATGAATTAAAATAACTTAATTCATGAGTTTCAGTTGGTCACAAGAAAATGAGAAAGAAAGCAGTTTTGTGAAATAAAGTATTTTTTTTTTAAGTTTGAAAGTAAAGAAGAAAAGACATTTTGAGATTTATGATATAAATCAGTTTTGAGCAGTTTACTTGTAATATTTCAAGTTTTAAACAGAAAAGTTTTGGGTCTAAACCCATATTACTCACGAGGCTTTATGTCTCACGTATACTATTTTTGAAATGCTATGTACTTAGGTGAAAAGAGCGAAGGTTGCAATTGGGACCAGTTTGTACACTGTAAGTTTAAATTATGGTTATCTGAATTGAGTCTGTAATACCCCCTTAAGTTCAAGTTTGTAAAATAAAAAAAAAAATTTAAGTGGCTACTTTATAGTCACAAGTTGTAAAATATGTTTGTAACATAAACTGTATTTGTATAAAAATATGGTTTGAGAAAAGGGGTGTTACACTACAACCCCTAACATACACTACCCGCACACACCCACCAACCTAAATCGTTTAAGGGATGGAGTTAGCTAGGGTTGGGTGGGTTGTCTAGGGTAGGGTAGGGGTAGGGTGGGTGGGTAGGGTATGGTAGTGGGTGGAGGTGGGGGTGGGTGTGGTTGGTAAGTGGGGTGGAGGTGGGGTAGGGTGGGGTGGGGTGTGAGGCGTGGTATGGGTGGGATAGGGTGGGTAGGGGGTGAGGTAGGGTGGAGGTGGGTAGAGGTTAGGTAGGGTGGGTTTGGGTAGGGTAGGGGTGGGTGTGGGTTGGGTAGGGTGAGGTCGGGTAGGTAAGGGTAGCTGGGGTGGAGGTGGGTAAGGGTTGGGTAGTGGCTGGGTAAGTTAGGGTAGGGGTAGGGGTGGGGTGGGTAAGGTGGGCTGGAATGGAGGTAGGTAGAGGTGGGATGGGTGAGGCAGGTATATGTGGGTGGGTAGGGTAGGGTGGTGGGTATGGATTAGGTGGGGTGGGCAGGGTTGGGTAGGGTAACGGTAGGGTGAGTTAGGCAGGGTGGGGTAGGGTGGTAAGCTAGTTGGGGTAGAGATGGGTAGGATGGGTGGGGTTGGGGTAGGTTCGGGTATGGGTGGGCTGGGTGGGTAGGATGGGCTAGGGTGGAGGTGGGTGGGGTGTGGTGGGGGTGGGTGAGGCTGGGTATGGGTAGGTCGGCTAGGGTGGGGTTGGTTGGTGTGGGTGGGGTTGGTTGGGGCAGGGGTGGGGTAGGGGTAGGGTGGGGTGGGTAAGGTAGCTCGATTGGACGTGGGATAGGGTTAGGTAGGGGTGGGTTGGGTAAGGGTGGGGTGGGTGAGGATGGGTAGGGTAGGGTAAGTAAGGTGTAAAGGGATGTGGTGAAGTAGAGGTGGGTAAGGGTAGGGTGGGGTTGGGTAGGGGTATGGCTGGGTAGGGTAGGGTTGGTTGGGGTGGAGGTGGGTAGGGTGGGGTGGGGTGGAGTGGGTGAGGCTGGGTAGGGGTGTGGGTGGGTTGGGTTTGGTTGGGGGTAAGGCATGACTATGGTGGGGGTGGGGTTGGTAAGCTAGTTGGGGTGGACATAGGTAGGGTGCGGGTGGGGTGGGATGGGGTGGGTGAGGCTTGGTAGTGGATGTTGCTGGGTAGGGTAGGGTAAGGTGCGTAGGGTGTGTAGGGGTGGGGGTGGGGTGGAGGTGAGTAGGGGTTGGGTAGGGGTGGGATAGGTAAGGTAGCTCGGGTGGAGGTGGGCAGGGTGGGTGTGGTGTATGCGATGAGGTAGGGGTTAGGGTTGGGGTTGGTAAGGTAAGTTAGGTGGAGTGGGATAAGGTTTAGGGTGGGTTGGGTGGATACGTGTGTAGGGATTGTATTATTGGAAAAATTTGGAAATAGAAAACTTTGGAAAACTACAATTTTGAGTTTTCCAAGTTCGATGTTATTTTAGTAAACGGAAAATTTTCATTTTCTAGAAAAATTTTGGAAATTTTGATTAACCAAACGCGTTTTCTAACTTTTCATTTTCTTGGAATTTTTTTTTTGAAAAACTAGAAAATTTTCCGTAATCAAATGGGTTGCGGAAAACTATTTTCAGTTTTCTAAAAAACATTTTCAAAAAAATGGAATAGAGTTTTCATTTTTATTTTTAGTTGAAAACGCGTTTGGTTTAACTAATGGAGTTTCATTTTCTGTTTTAGAACATTAGAAAATGTCTTTTAGAAAATTAAAAAACTGTGGAAAACAACAATTTTGAGTTTTCCAAGTCTTTTGTAATTTTGGAAAACGGAAAATTATCATTTTCTAGAAAAAATTTGGAAATTTTGATTAACCAAACACGTTTTCTAACTTTTCGTTTTTTTTTAATTTTTATTTTTTGAAAAACTAGAAAATTTTACGTAACCAAACGCACCCTTAGTGTTTTTACATGATATGTTTTTATCATAACCACGATAGATAGCGATACATTAATGTCATGAAAATACAGTAAAATAATTTATTAATAAAAGACTGCTTAAATAAATAAATAGCAGTAAGTCTAAGCATTTGTTAAAATGGAATCAACATGTCCAAAATTTGTCACGCATCATCTGCCATTTCGTGCTTGGCAGGTTTCACCCAAACAAGACTGTCGACATACTCCATGACTATATGTGTACCATAATCTTCAGGACGATGATCCTTCAAGAGTTTCTGCTTGTTTGCAATTGGATCGTACACAACTAGATAACCGTCATCTTCTATAAGAAACTCATTGTGTGATGTGAATCCCAACGAACATGCACCTTCAAGAAAGTGTGAAAAGACATGGCGTTTGACCCATGATTCAGCCACCCCATACTCCTCCATCACCCACACCTCAAATACATTATCACTATAAGGCTTTGACGTCAAACAAAGCTTTCCGGACAAAACTCCTAATTCATTTGAGCGGTTGTCATCTACTGTAGAATCTGGAAGTGGTATCTCATAAAAGATCTCTGAACCCAAATCAAATGCCACTATCCTGTCTAAATCACTCTCCTTGTGGGTATAACCAAGCCAATGAAGATGGCCGTTATGGCCATCTACACGAACGTAATCACAATCGACAATCTTTCTGATGTGCCATGGAAACCCTTCCGCGATCAACTGCCAGGTGCCCTTTCTCATGCTATAAATCTCAGTTTGCAGCCACCATTTAACGAAATGCGTAGGTGGTCCGGTAAGGCCTGTAAGCTTGACAACTTTGTAATCATTTGTTTTGGGATCAAACCCAAACCGAAAATAGATATTAATTGGATCATTAGCACCAGAAGGCATGGAATATGGCGGAAGAGTTAACACGGCTGACAGAGATGGGTTCCAAATGTGAATGACGGAATCACCATAAGAAGAGCATATCAAGCCGTTAACAGAACCAATAATGCTGATGCCATTTGCATATTCAGGTTGGGGGTCAACTGGAAGTTTGATGAAATTAGTGAGCTCGAGATGGGGAGGTCGACAGGGGAATACTGAGAATGGTTTAAAGTTGGGAAAAGATGGTTCGTGGTAGTAGAAGACCAGGAGGATTTGATCGTTGTTCTGAATGGAACGATGGAGGTGGGAATTTATGAAAGAGGATTGAGATAAAAGGGCATTCCAAGATTTGGAGACGGACCTCATTTGAGCAAGCTGTTTGGCCAATAAGCGGATGAATATATTTACTAAAAGCTCGTCAGGGAGGTTCTCCATGGTCGTTACCACTGATGCTTTTGAAAGGCATGTTGCATTATTATTAATCAACTTTAAATCTTGTCTCGATGCTTGCCCACTACTGCTGGAGCTACCTTTGTTTGCCTTTGCAAGCTCAGCAGGTGAAGCATTCTCTTCTTCAAGAACCTGAAGACAATCTTTATAATTATACATTGCACTTAAAAATAGGCTAAGAAGCTGTTGTAGAAAAAACTGAAAAGATGAGCATGAAAATATCACTCACTCTTGAAATAACAACGGAAGCATGGAAGTTATCCCTCTCGTCCCCGTGTTTATGTCTTTTCAGTGAGCCACTTGTTAATGATGCTTCAAGCCCTAAAAGAGGAGTTGGTGGTTCCTTGATGGTTCTTGAATGTAACAAAGCTATCAAGCGCTGGGTTTCAGACCTGTATCAGAGTAATTCCAGAGGAAACTTGAATGCACTATATACCCTTACTGGATAGATACACTTTCAACATCAACATCAATTTACTTTTATGTTCATGACATGAAAACTTGAGAAAGCTTACTTTACATATGAAATTAACCACCATAAAATATTAAAAACAGTGTCATTTCTCTCCATTTTGACCAAGTTTCTGCTGTCTCTCTTTTTAAAATAAATTGGCAAGATATATCACTATAGTTAAACTTATACTGCCGAGTGAGAACACCCATCAAGTTCGTATATGCGGTATGAAGTCAAGACAAAAAAGGTCAACACCGAGCACATATATGGAAACAGTGCAGGACTGTAATGACAGAAAGACTGACCTAGTAAAAGTCATATGTTTCAACATTTTTTCAAGCTCTGATTTCCCAACCGTAAAAGTATTGCTTCCAAAATCTCCACCTTCCTGAGTGCTAAGTTCTGATGCTCCAGTTGAATTCTTCAGTTCAGGAAATCAAAGTTGCAACGAGTTTAAAATGGTTTCAGACAAAACGGTTGGATAAAGCATTAAGACAGAACACATCATGTTCTGCAAGCAACAAAATAAGTCCCCTCCATCTACTTTTGATACTTAACTGCAATAACTCTCGAGTATGAACTTAAAACTATTAACAAACTAACAGACGTGGTTTTTTAAACAAGCTGTTGCCAACAAGATAACAGATCTTAGCTACATACTCTAGATGATCTTATGATGTAAATGTGTGAGCTCAAGAAAACCAAGATAGCAGAGTAAAGTGTTCAAAAAATTTAGCCCCACCACTATTGTCAATATTTATCATTATATGACAAATTCCAATTATAAAAACATTTGCAACTTTCAAGAGACATTAGATTTTATTTGTCCATGAGTTAAAGTAAAAGAGCATCCAAGTTGAATTCAAAACAGGGCGCCGCTCAAAATTACTTTAGAAACGATATATTGCAAGCACGATCAAACCACAAACCTATGTTGTGAAGAAATATCATCAAACCCATAAAAAATATTACTAATTGCTCTCTTAACTAAGATTAGCAAAATTCAAGAAATAACTTGATTTCAAAATAAATAGTAAACCAAAGAAAGTTTGGAAACTTGTGATTAATCAAAAAATTAAGATGCTATTAGCATAATTATTGACACCATTAAACCACATTCTAATATGAGACGAACATAATTAAAATGACTCAGAATGCACGGGAAGATTGACATAAACAACTTACATCCTGCCTCGCATCCTGAGAAATACTTTGTGGTTCTTCATAAATCTCTGGTCACATAAGAGCTTTTGTAAGAGGCATGTACATAGAAAGATAATTTAAAGGATGTTTATCATCAATATCTTAAGTTCCAGACATGCAAAAACCAAGACCGAATCATCACAGTTATCAATTTTTACAAAAAGATGATTTAAACATGCATATCTACGAAAGAGTATAAAGACAATGGTCCGTGCAATGATAAAACGGTTACTGTAGTCTAATGTGATGGTTTGACCACATGATAACTATGATTACTTTTTTAGAAAATTTATTAATTTAGATAATTAATCGCAACTTTTTAGCTTTCAGCTATTACCTGTACACATTAAATGAGTAAAAACTATCATTAACCCTAAAATTGACTGTCTACTAGTACAGAGTGGCTTTCCGCAAACATACTGAAGAAAGCCTTAAGCAGTTGAACATGTAGCAAGGAGTATTCGACCAATAGAAAACAAACATGTCTAAAGATAAGACCTACAATGTAATAAGAGATAAGCATATTTTAACGGTCAAATTAACCCCTGAGCAATTCAATGTTGGTGATTTGTAAAATTACCAATATGTATTTAAGTGTAATGGATTAACTTTGTTGACCAAATGTGATCTTGACAAACATTAAACAAGTAAGGAAGGTGTGGAGTACACACTTGTTTGAATTTGATCAAGTTACAAAGTAAACTGTCAATAAGAAATTCAATTTTCCAAAAATAGTCTGACACGACCCGTGTCAAAACTACACGACCCGTGTAATTTACTGCATTTTGACAGAAGCAAGTTTGAGGCATTACACGACCCGTGTCAGAATTACACGGGCCGTGTAAGTCATTACACGACCCGTGTCAATATTACACGGGCCGTGTAATTTGCTGCATTTTGTCAGAAGCAAGTTTGAGGCATTACACGACCCGTGTCAGAATTACACGGGCTGTGTAAGTAATTACACGACCCGTGTCAATATTACACGGGCCGTGTAACGCGCCCAGTGACAGTTTTTGACAGGTTTTATAGCCGTTTTTGGTCATTTTCTGGGTACGAAAAACACATCTTTTCTCTCATTCTCTGTTCTAGAACAACCTTTGAAGATTATCCAATCAAAGATTTGATAGTACCATCAAAATACTTTGATTTGAAAGTGATTTACACGATTTTCAAAGGATCCAAGCCATTGTTCATCCCCATTTCTAACAAAAATCAAAGTATTTTCTGCAACAATGGCAAATGAAACTTCAGTGAAAGATATGACAAGCAAATTTGACAAGTTAACCAAGTTTGAAGGCCAAGACTTCCGGAGATGGCAAAAGAAGATGCACTTTCTTCTCACAACCCTCAAAGTGGTGTATGTTCTAAGTACTCCCATGCCTGAAGTTGTTGAAGATGAACCCCTGGAGGCAACAAGAAGGAGATCAAAGTGGGAGAACGATGATTACATATGTCGTGGTCACATTCTCAATGGTATGTCTGATTCTCTGTTTGATGTTTATCAAAATGTTGAATCCGCAAAAGAACTATGGGATTCGTTGGAATCCAAGTACATGGCTGAAGATGCTTCTAGTAAGAAGTTTCTTGTAAGCAATTTCATGGGATACAAAATGATTGATTCCAGGCCTGTGATGGAACAATACCATGAAATGTTAAGGATTTTGGGACAATTTGCTCAACACAATTTGAAGATGGATGAAGCCATTTCTGTGGCTGTCATCATTGACAAATTGCCCCCATCCTGGAAAGATTTTAAACACACTTTAAAACATAAGAAGGAAGAGTTGACTCTGGTTCAACTTGGAAGCCATTTACGGATTGAGGAGTCTTTAAAGACTCAAGAACTCGATAACAATCCTAAAGGCAAGAACCAAATTGGTTCTTCTTCTGTGAATATGGTGGAAGGTGAGGGATCTAAGAATTCCAATAAGTCCAAAGGTAAAAGGAAGTTTAAAGGGAAAGATGACAAGTCTTCAAACAAAAAGGCTAAGTTGGTTTGTTGGGGTTGTAACAAACCGGGTCATCTCAAGAAAGATTGTCGCCTCCGTAAGGTGAACAAGGACAAGGATGTGGGTCCAAGTGGATCTAAGGATCCGGACAAGCAACAAGGTCAGAAATATGATTTTATTCAAAATCTTAAATATGTGCAGAATTATGTTTCTGTGATTTCTGAAGCATTCTATGTGCAGGATGATGATGTTGCATGGTGGGTTGATTCGGGTGCAACAAGTCATGTTTGCAAGGATCTTCGTTGGTTCAAAGACTATCAACCAATTGAAGATGGACCTGTTGTAAAGATGGGGAATGTTGCTACCGAACCAATCAAGGGACTAGGATCTGTTTTACTTAACTTTACTTCTGGAAAATGTTTATCTTTAGACAATGTATTGTATGTACCGGGGATTCGAAAGAACCTCTTATCTGAAATTGTATTAAGTAAGTGTGGTTATAAACAAGTATTAGAAAGTGACAAGTATATCTTGTCAAGACATGGTACTTTTGTGGGATTTGGATATGTATGTAATGGTATGATTAGGCTTAATCTTAATTATCCTTCTTATGATAATTCGATTTGTATGGCTTCAACTAGTACTAGCAATAGTTTGAATAAATCACAATTATGGCATGCTAGACTAGGACATATTCATTACAAGAGATTAAAAGACATGTCCAAAATGAGTATGATTCCTGCTTTTGATATGAATATTGAGAAATGTAAAACTTGTATGTTGACTAAAATCACTAGACAACCTTTCAAAGATGTTGTTAGGGAAAGCAAGGTGTTGGAACTCATATATAGTGACTTGTGTGATTTCCATGCAACACCTTCCCTAGGAAACAAAAAGTATGTTGTTACTTTTATTGATGATGCATCTAGATATTGTTATGTCTATTTGTTGCATTCTAAAGATGAAGCTCTTGATAAATTTAAAATTTATAAACAACAAGTAGAGCTACATAAGAATGAGTTAATAAAGGTTTTGCGTACGGATAGGGGTGGTGAATATTATGATCCGGTTTATTTTGAATCTACCGGAATAATACACCAAACCACTGCTCCTTATACACCACAACAAAATGGTGTAGCTGAAAGGAAGAATAGGACCTTGAAGGAAATGGTTAATTCCATGTTGTCCTATTCTGGTCTTAGTGAAGGATTTTGGGGTGAGGCTATGTTAACAGCCTGTTATATTTTGAACCGAACTCCAAACAAAAAGAGTAAGGCTAGTCCTTATGAACTTTGGCTTAAAAAGGTGCCAAATTTGAGTTATCTCAAGGTTTGGGGTTGTAGAGCTGTTGTAAGACTCACTGAACCAAAAAGGAAAAACTTGGGAGAAAAGGGTATAGATTGTATCTTCATTGGGTATGCTGAGCATTCCAAGGCATATAGATTCTATGTTATAGAATCTAATGATTCGGTGTCTGTGAACACTGTTATAGAGTCAAGAGAAGCTATCTTTGATGAAGAGAGATTTACTTCTATACCTAGACCAAGGGACTTGATTCAGCAATCTTCTAGCAAGAACACAACTCAAGGAGAAAATGTCTCTACTGGTACAAGTTCTGTATCTGAACCTAGGAGGAGTACTAGGACAAGAAAAGCCAAGTCTTTTGGATCTGATTTTCAACTTTATTTAGTTGAAGGAACAAGAGATGAGACCATATCTGAACATCAATATTGTTATATTATTGAGGAGGATCCAAAGACATTTAGTGAAGCTATGGCTTCAAGGGATGTTCATTTCTGGAAAGAAGCTATTCAGGATGAAATAGATTCTATCATGCATAACAATACTTGGGTATTGGCTGATTTACCTCCTGGATGCAAGGCATTAGGATGTAAATGGATCCTCAAAAGGAAAATGAAAGTGGATGGCACAATAGATAAGTATAAAGCCAGATTGGTTATCCAAGGCTTTAGGCAAAAAGAAGGTATTGACTTCTTTGATACTTATGCTCCTGTGGCTAGAATATCTACTATTAGATTGTTGTTGGCTCTTGCAGCTATACATAATCTTGTAATTCACCAAATGGATGTGAAAACTGCATTTTTGAATGGTGAATTAGATGAGGAGATTTACATGAAACAACCTGAAGGGTTTGTAATGCCTGGACATGAAAACAAGGTTTGCAAGTTAAAGAAATCATTGTATGGTTTGAAACAAGCACCAAAACAATGGCATCAAAAATTTGATGATGTGATCTTGTCTAATGGTTTTGCATTAAACCAAGCTGACAAGTGTGTATATAGCAAATTTGATACTTCTGGAAAAGGAGTTATAATTTGTTTATATGTAGATGATATGTTGATTTTTGGTACTAGTCAAGATGAAGTTGACAAAACCAAGAAATTCTTATCATCTAGTTTTGACATGAAAGACATGGGGGAGGCGGATGTGATTCTTGGTATAAGAATCAAACGTGGAAACAATGGTATTTCAATCACTCAATCTCATTATGTTGAGAAGATATTGAAAAAGTTCAATTTTGAGAATTGTTCTCCTGTTAGCACTCCTATAGATCCTAGTCTTAAGCTACTACCTAATAAAGGATCTCCTGTGTCTCAACTAGAATACTCAAGGGCTATTGGTTGTCTTATGTACGCCATGATTAGCACTAGGCCTGATATTGCTTATGCTGTAGGAAAGCTCAGTAGGTATACTAGCAATCCTAGTTCACATCATTGGCAAGCCATAAATAGAGTATTCAAGTATTTAAAAGGAACCATGGATTATGGTTTGACATACAGTGGATACCCTTCGGTATTAGAAGGTTATTCAGATGCTAGTTGGATTAACAATTTGGAGGATCACTCCTCTACAAGTGGTTGGGTATTTCTTCTAGGAGGAGGTGCAATTTCTTGGGCATCCAAGAAACAGACTTGTATTACAAGTTCAACCATGGAATCTGAATTTATAGCATTGGCTGCTGCTGGAAAAGAAGCAGAGTGGCTAAGGAATTTGATTTATGAAATTCCATTATGGCCTAAACCGATATCTACAATTTCTATCAGGTGTGATAGTGCTGCAACTTTGGCTAAGGTTTATAGTCAAGTGTATAATGGGAAGTCTAGACATTTAGATGTTAGACATAGTATGATTCGTGAACTCATAACGAATGGTGTGATATCTGTGGAGTTTGTAAGGACTCAGTTAAATTTAGCCGATCATCTAACCAAAGGGTTAGCGAGAGATCTTGTGCACAAGGCGGCTGTAGGGATGGGTTTGAAGTCCACCTAAAAATCTTTGATATTGAGATACCCAATTCTCATCTAATTGAACATTAGATGCTGAATTCAATGTGGAAAGCTTAATATTTGAAGATTGGAACACATTATTGTTTATATCATCCCAAGGTATGTGTTCAGTACTGCAAGTGAAGGAGGTTGAAATTTATTTTCTTAATAGTTCTTTGAAAAATTGCATATGCAGGTGCAAGAATAAAAGAACTACCTATATAAGCATGAAGTTTAGCTGCTTCAAGAAGCTTGGGACTTAGCTTTGTTATGCTTATTGAAGGATAGGACACAAGCTAGTAAAATATAGTGTCAAGTTAGAACTTATGAGAATGTAAACTGGTGTGTGTTATTATCTTCATGTATTCACTATGAATAGAAAGGGTTCAATCCTTAGAGACACCCTGATATTCGAATATTTGGAATGTGTAATACACTAATGTGAAATTCAATCGTCACGATATTTCATTTATGCATCAGTTTTGTATAGTTATGTTTTGTTTAAGTTAATCAAGATTACACTTAAATGGGGGAGGTTTGTTGGTGATTTGTAAAATTACCAATATGTATTTAAGTGTAATGGATTAACTTTGTTGACCAAATGTGATCTTGACAAACATTAAACAAGTAAGGAAGGTGTGGAGTACACACTTGTTTGAATTTGATCAAGTTACAAAGTAAACTGTCAATAAGAAATTCAATTTTCCAAAAATAGTCTGACACGACCCGTGTCAAAACTACACGACCCGTGTAATTTACTGCATTTTGACAGAAGCAAGTTTGAGGCATTACACGACCCGTGTCAGAATTACACGGGCCGTGTAAGTCATTACACGACCCGTGTCAATATTACACGGGCCGTGTAATTTGCTGCATTTTGTCAGAAGCAAGTTTGAGGCATTACACGACCCGTGTCAGAATTACACGGGCTGTGTAAGTAATTACACGACCCGTGTCAATATTACACGGGCCGTGTAACGCGCCCAGTGACAGTTTTTGACAGGTTTTATAGCCGTTTTTGGTCATTTTCTGGGTACGAAAAACACATCTTTTCTCTCATTCTCTGTTCTAGAACAACCTTTGAAGATTATCCAATCAAAGATTTGATAGTACCATCAAAATACTTTGATTTGAAAGTGATTTACACGATTTTCAAAGGATCCAAGCCATTGTTCATCCCCATTTCTAACATTCAAAAGTGCAGAACTAGAAAATCAATCATAAAGAAACTAAAACCCACTTGGATGACCTAAGGTGTGGTAAAAAGAATGTCTTTCTACACCCAAAGACAAAAACCTAATTAATTAGAAGAGAACGCAGGAATCGTCCGATGAACCAAAGAAAAACCTAATACAAAGTCACGTCTATAAAGCCCTACATTAGCCATAAGAAATAGTATCTGAATACAGCGAAATACGCCCTAACTAAGCTCACCAGAGTAAAAGAAAATTTCAAATTTTATCTAACTGAGCACAAGTGTTGAACCTGGTCGGAAAAGCCTCTTACGAAACTTTTCTCCAGCTCCGTCGCTTTCGTAGGGAGGCCTTCCATCGCGCGCCGTCGCCATATGGAAACTGGTGCTCTATAGAATCGCGTAGAAAGAGAACGTGAAAGCGAAAAGAGAGGGAATGGGCTAGGAAATTGGGTTTCTATTTGCTTTAGTATTATTTTCGTTGATAGATATTTATAACATGTGTTATGTAAGTCATTTAAACAAAAAATATTTTGACTGTTAAACCACTTTATGGAGCAAACTGGAAATATTCCTAATGTGGTCTGTCATTTTATTCTAGTTAAAGTCCAAAGAACAATTTTCTCTAAAAGCATGTGTTTGTTGTCGGTTATTTTTTATGAATTTGAACTCTCTATTTAAACTTCCTCACTTTCCAAAAGTTAACTAAAATAGCTATTGTGTTTATGACACTATGTTATGTATTTTCATCATTTTGTATCGTTATAGTTTTTATATGGCCCCTACACATTCCCGCTCCCCAAAACCAATGGACGATTAAAGATGCATTGTGATATTGCCATAGTAATCAACACGAGCGTTTGAAAAGAGCGAGAAGACATATAATTTGAATATCAAGCATGTCCTAACGGGAGAATCCTTTTCTTTCGTGACTTTCTTTGTAAGTCGTTTTTACACAATGAATTAAGTAAAAAACGCATATATAGTTTAGTGAATTAAATATTGTCTTCGTTAAATTCATTAAATCTAATAATTTATACATTAAGTGCAACATATAGTTACCTACCATGTTTTTTCAATTTTAAGGTGGGAAAATGGCTATGAGGTCCTTGTATTTTCCATATAATTACAAATAAACATCAAGTCCAATGATTTTGATGGGAGCAAATGCCCACCTTGTCCAATTTCTGGATCTACCCTTGGTTACACACAAGTCTGTACTAGACGACAAGGGTTTTCTATGGCTATTTATGATGATGAAGAGGAGCATACTCATATCTTTTGCATAGACAAAAGATATCGAGTAATTCCCTACCACACCTTATTCCACATTTTCTAATTAAAAAATTGTAATTTTTTTCTCATTTATATATATCGTAATTCAATATACACAACTGCCATGTGTAACAAATGGGGCATAAAGTGACGAGCGAAAGAATATGAATAGAATCATAATTCAATGAAGTTATGAGCATCTTCAAACTATTTCCATAATAATGACGGTGTGTGTTAAAACTAGTACAAATGTTTAGTATGATGCATTGATGTACATTGTGGGAATTTTAGTACCGGTACTCAATATCAACTGTTGGTTGTTAGTTGTTAACTATTAGATTAGTCAAGGCAATTAAGCTTCAGTTGGTAGTTAGTTAGCAATTTTCAGTATAAATAAGTTATTGTACCATAAAAACTCAATTCAATTAAAAAAGAAATCTTTAATTTGCAATACCTTTCCCTAATTATCTTTTTTCTTCTCCAAAAATAGAGCATCCATATGCAATAAATCATAGCCATGAACATCTGCCTCAACATCCATGACTATTTGTCCCACTTATATATTTTTTATAATTTGTTTTCATTAGGTTATTTAGTTGCTATTATTATATACCAAATGGCAGCACGCCTCCAAACACTCCCCCCCCCCCCCACCCCCCCTCATCTCTCTCCCGCGTCGGTCTTCGTCCCATTTCTTTCCTCTCATATAGAATTAAGATCATAAAATATGATGTAAGTTCCTTTTTCCATCATATTTTCTTACAGGTTTTGTAAATTAAATAAAACTTGTTACTCAACAAGCAACATTGATGCTAAAGTTACATCATCACAAGGTGAAGTAATAGTGTTGCATGCACATGTTGAACACCTCAGTCCTATTGCCTTGTGTAGACCTGTTGGCCTTCTTAGTTTCACTTCATATGTCAAGTATCCAATCTACACACTTTACATCTGACCCTAAGATCACAACCCTCTGTTTTTTGTGGAGTTCAATGAAAATCCAAAAGGTTAATGTCATTAAATGTAACCACGTTTCATGACACAGACCCCGAGGAATGCAAAAATCAAAGATAGATAGCAAGAAAGCATTAAGCTTCATTCGTGTTGTAGAAGGTAAAAAAAAATATGGCAATGTTGCAGTACCAGTGCTAGTTACCGACTCATCTAAACCGGACATAATGATCAACATCCACTAAAATGAAATGTTGAGGGACGAAGCAACATGCTTTGAGACCAAAGCATACAAACCAACATATGAAATTATGAATTGTGAGCTAAACAAATCTTGATTCAAAATATAATTCCAGTTGATTGCAAATCCTTTCTTAACATTCAAAAGAGAAAGGGGATGGAGTGAGAAATTAGGGTTTGTAATTGCGTACAAATCAAGTGGAATTTGGAGATCGGTACAACATTTTATTTACTTAATATTATTATTCTACATAATCAGTGAATATAGTTTTATAGAGCGAAAGATAAATATGATTAACTCTATTGATTATTGTCTAAAAAGAGTCAAATCATAATTAAGGCTCATATTTTTGATACACTTTATGGAATTTGGAGATCGTTTATCAAATCATCTCAACAGCTACCGGAGTAGCCGGTGGTGATGGTGGTGGTGGTTTCCGTTGGGCTCATAATAGGATTGGAACGTTGGATATTCCCTCTAATACGAAGTAGAGAATTTAGATCCTTTACAAATCAAGAGCCTGATCGCAGAAGTTAGTGTAATTGGAAGAAGACGAAGCAGATGGCGTAGACTTCATTGTGTTGCGTCTGCGCACTGAATCCTTTGTATCTGCACTCCATTGGAACATGCACGAAAAACAAAATAAGAACTAGGATTTAATTAGCGAAAGTGATGTATCACGGTTTCTGTGGTGACTTATAATACAGAGAGTTATATGCGCAAGACGCTTATCTTCCGTCAGAGGTTTCATCCGAATCCGATGCAGTCACGACTATTAGCGCTGTAAACGAACACGAACGAATGCTTGTTCATGTTCGTTTGAAAGTTTATGTATTAGGCTAGTGGGAGTACCCATCACATTGCACAAATGTGATGGGCGCCACGTCATCGCCACATAAGATTTTACGCCATCACACTCCATCACATTACACACTTTATACCTATCACATTTCATCACACCACATCATCTTTTTTAATTAAAAAAATCAAAATTAAAGGGTAATGGGAGCAAGAATGGTGTGTACAATATGCATGAAAACTTGTACTTTATTGTGATTGGTTGTGATCAACCGTGATCACCATCACAATACATCACGATCACACCCATCACACCCGACCCGGGATGGTGTTCACGGTGTGATGGGAAGCTGAGTAGGACATCACGGAGGCTCCGTGATACCCACTCCCACTAGCCTTAGTTTATTTTTATTAATTGAACATTCATAGTTTGTGTTGAATATTTGTATCTTCAATTGTTAATTTGTTAATTGTATGATTAATGGATAAAATTTCCAAAAGAAATGTATCAAAAACCAGTAGTAACAATGATCAATCTTCAAAAGTTAGTAGAAAAAATATTAACGAATCCGATAATATTGTTGGTGCTTTTAGTGTCACCAAGTCATTTTATGTAATTGGAACTAACATGTAAGCTAAGGGGCTATTTAGTTTGTACTCTAATATATGTTCGGGTATGTACATAGTGCACGCATGTATAAGATCGAATAAATAGTCGGTTCGACGACAAGTCAGGGGGTCCGGGGTTCCAAAGGGGCAACGCCCCTAGCGGGTTTCCAGGGGCAGAGCCCCTGGTTAATTTCGTCAGTTTTGGAAACCATCGGTTCCTCATTAATTTGTGACTTGTTCCCAAAGAAACCCATGATGACAACCCTAAAGCCCATAACGGCTAACCCTAGACAAAATACTATCACTAGTTTATAATATAAACGGCTATCCTCTTTGAGGTCAGAAACACCTTTTAGCTCTTGTTTTTCATGCAAACTCAGATCTCATAGCAATTTGGCTTACGTTTTCTATGCCTAGATTCGTAAGTGTCCCATTGGGATTATCCTGGGCTGCATTTCTTGTAACCCAGGCATAGGGTAGAAATATCAGTTCGGAAAGTGTTCACACGATCCAAGGGGTATCCAGATCTCCACTCAAACCCTACCCAATTTCTAACAAATATGACATAACCATTAACCACTAACACAAATACAACCTCACCCGCAACCACAAACATAAACACAACCCCAGTTAATAAGGATCCGCTTATGCAGTGACCCACCCACTCTCGTGAACCCAAATCTATAGTCCTTCATCAATTCCCCAAGCCCTACCACCCACCCACTCTTCCCATCCCCACCTACTACCACTCACCCACTGAATGTCCTTCAAGGATAACACAACTAAAATCATATGTAGTTGTATGAACAATTGTCTTAGTTCTTAAAATGACTTTTTAGGAGAACCCGAATCTATAGTCCTTCATCAATCCCCCTACCAGCCACCCACTCTTCCCATCCCCACCCACTCACGTGAACCCAAATGTCCTTCAAGGATAACACACTAAAATCATATGTACTTGTATGACCGGTTGTCTTAGATCTTAAAATGACTTTCAAGGATAAATACAACTATATGTATTTGGTGTGGCAATTCTTTAGAAGAAAGGACCTGACTTTGCTTCTTTAATTTGAAGATCGTTAAAATCATACACAAACTTTGCTCCTATTCTATATTTTGATTAAATCAATAGATGATGAGGTAGAATGAGGGCTTCTCACAACAATAGGTATTTTTTCCATGGTTGAGGCCTTTGGGGCTTGGGGTCTTAACATTACATTTGATACGGGACCAAAACTCAAGCCTGATATAACCTTAATATACAATGAATACAATTGTTGCACTGAACTATGAAGATCATATTTAAAGATATGAGCATTTGTCTTAGTTATTAAAATGATTTTCAAGGATAACACAACTAAAATCATATGTAGCGGTTAACTTAGTTCTAAAGATATGAGCGTTTGTCTTAGTTCTAAAGATATACGCGTTTGTCTTAGTTCTAAAAGTTTATGTTCAAAATACTAAGAGTGACAATTAATAATTTTCAATTCAGTAGTAGAAGCAACAATGGCGAGAACGAAGCAAATTGCTAAACAAAGTTCTTCCACGCGCAAACCGGTGTGAACTCTATTTCTCTCCGCTGCTGATTTGAGGCCGAGTCACTATTCTTTGATATTTTATGTTTTCTATTTTGCTAAAATTCCACCAAAACTTCAAGAATACAGCCCTAATTCAAAATATCTTGATAGATTTTGGGTGATTTCAGAACCCACCCACAAATTCTTCTTTGAAGCCAAAGATTGGTGTTGTTTCCTGAATCCAATGCTATTATATTAATAGCTGATTCGTATATTACCTTCAACAACAAAAAGAGCACCACTTTTAATTTTTAGACGAGGGACTTTCCTTCTTGCTTCATCGAAAATGGTGTTTAAATTGCCGATGCTTTGTCTTCATCAATGATGAACATGTTTCTAGGTTATTGAAGGAAAACAAATGATATGAATTTAAGAAAAAAACCGCAATCAATCTAATAGTTAAGTTCATCTTTTAAATTTAATGAAAATACCACTTGGTGTAATATCATAGATAACTTTTGCATAAAAGAGGCTTAAAATGATAAAAATGAAAATACCACTTGGTGTAATATCATTGATCTTGTTTATTTTATGTATTTGTTTAAAAATGATGAAAGTAACCTTTTTTATAGTTTTGGCGGTATATCATAAAGGTGCCATGTCATTAGGATAAAGAAAAGAAAGATAAACCGTTGGAATATGAAACAAATTTTGGGGAAAAATTATATATACAGGTCAAACATCGCGACTTTTCAATGTAAACGATCGTGATGCTTCAATTGGATGCTTCAAATTGACGGTTACTTTCTAAGAGACTTTAATTACTTAATTATTCCTAATAAATACTAATTTCTAAAAGACTAGATTAATTACCCTTAATTTCAACATTATATTGATAGTCGTATCTCACCTTCAACAACAAAAAGAGTACAAATTTTTTTCATTTTTAGACGAGGGACTTTCCTTCTTGCTTCAGCGAAAATGGTGTTTAAATTGTCGATGCTTCGTCTTCATCAATGATATGAACATGTTTCCTGGTAGTTGAAGGAATACAGATGATATGATAATTCTAGAGGTAATTATTTCTCAAATCCGTTTTTTAGACTTTCTGCATTTATGTATTCTACCTCAAATGTTTTCTTCTTTTTTAAATATTTCATGCTGTTTCTTCAATGGATGTTTTGGAACAGCCATAAGATGTGCATAAGATGTACACCAACTGTTCGTTATTTTTTCCTCATATATTTCCAATGATTCAACATAGAAGAGCTTAATAGAGTTGACATAGAAGAGTTTAATAGATTTGATCAAAGATAGAATGGCTTGGAAATATGTTAATACAGATCCGATAGATGGATATGTTTCTTTCATTTGCAGGTGCTTTAGGATCCATTTAGCCCATCTTTTCAGTTAAAAAACAATATGTTTGTAGCGACTTAGGGCATGTTTGGCAAAACTAGCTGTAAGCTGGTAGCTGGTAGCGGAAAGCTGGTAGCGGGTAGCGGGTAACTGGTAGCTGGAAGCTGTGACTTTTAGTTTGTATATGACTGTTCGACAAAAATAGCTGGAAGCTTTTAAAATATGTAAAATTACATAAAAGGACATCTGCGTAATTATTGGTTATAGTTTTAAGGGTATTCTAGTAATTAATGGTATAATTGATAGAGCTTTTTGTTAAACGCTACTTCAACTAGCTTTTAAAATAGTAGCGTTTAGTTTAAAATAAAAGCTTCAAGCTAGTGTCGCGGAACGAAGCTTTTGATTTTTATTAGAGCTATTTCCTAAACGCTAGAAGCTAGAAGTTCTCAAACGCTCCCAAAAATTCCGTGCCAAACACGCCGTTAGAAATTTTCTGTCTCTCTCTATCTCTTTTTGTCTCTCTCTCTCTCTCACTTTCTTTCTCTCTCTCCCTCTCTCTCTCCCATGTCTCGTCTGTTCTCCATTATAATGAGAAAGATAACTTTCCCTCTTAAAATCATTTATCAATGAAGGGTGTTGATTTGGAGAAAGAAGAGGAAATCATCGGCCGAATGAAGGGAAACCACTCTCAGAATGAAGCATCATGTTCTTCCAAGTTATGTAAATGTAACCCTAGCTTTTCCTAGATTGCTTCTTTAAATACCAACCATCGAGTCCTTGTCTTCGCCACCGGTCAATATCTCCTCTCGATTTTGACTAATCCAAGTCCTTGTTTCGTAGTTTTGAAGTGTTAATATGTCACTCACAGACCCGTCAATATCTTCTCTCGAATCGGCCCCATGCTCACTTTCTCAGAAATCAATGCGTAATAACACGATTGGGCGGTTAAAGTTGTTCAAAGATGCTCTTGATCAATCGTAATATGCAATCGATTGGGCGGACGAATTCACTGAAAGTCTTCACGTTGAGATTTCAAGCTAAGTGATAAAGCTTAATTGATGTTCAAAGCTGTTCTTTATCATATCATTTTATTTCAAGTATCCCTCGTTTGGAAAATTTATGTAGTTTGTTGATTGTTATAGATTCAAAAATGGTGTTTGTGTTTGAACTCAATTTGCAAGTTTCTAATGTGTGTGTGTATGTAGAGAGAGAAAGGGGGTGGGTGAGGTGAGAACAGTTGTCCAAGAGAAAGAGTGTTAGCGACGGGTACGGCAAGAATAGCCGCGACGAGAATTCCGACAACATGTGTTCAGACGAAAGAAAAGAGAGATGAGAGGAACGAGGTTGGGATCGGCGGAGAGAGAGAGAGAGAGAGAGAGAGAGAGAGAGAGAGAGAGAGAGAGAGAGAGAGAGAGGCTGGTGGTTTTTATTTTTATTTTTAAATTAAAAAGCCATAAAATAAATTAATAGGAAAAAAGAAAAAGAAAACAGTAAGGGTAAAGTTGTCATTCTAAGTATTTTTTTTTTAATTTGGACCAAACTCGCAAAATATCAATTTTTTGGATTTGTGGTGTTAGTCCAAAACTTTTTAGACCAAAGTAGCAATTTTGAAAAACCACAGGGAGCAAAAATGCATTTAACTCTATACTCTAGATTACGGGTTCATCCATGTTTTACTAGAGTACTAAATACACCCTAAGACCGGAAGGAGTACATCGTGATGGGGGGCCGTGATGGCCACATAAGGCTCCATCACGGCGTGCACACCGCCCCGTGTGACCGTGATGGGCCGTGGTCGTGGTCACCCGTGTTCCCTTTCACGCTCTATCACACCCAATCAAAACAAAAGGCTGTTCTCTCTCTCTGTCTCTCTCTTCTCTCTCTCTCTTCCTCTCTCTCTTCTCTCTTACATTTTTTAATTTTTTTTAATTAAAAAGATGATGTGGTGTGATGAAAATGTGATGGGTATAAAGTGGGTAATGTGATGGAGTGTGATGGGGTAAAATCCTATGTGGCGATGACGTGGCGCCCATCACATTTGGGCAATGTGATGGGTACTCCCAATAGCCTAACCTCATCTCCTCATCTTCTTATAGTTCTACTTCATCTGGGTATAGGCCAGACTTCACCAAGTTACAATAGACCAAATGTACACATATAGACCAAATGTACATAATAAGACCATATGTTAGTCCGACTTCACCAAGTTATCGCCATAACTAATGCCTATAGACCAAATGTACACAATAAGACCATATTGTAGCTTTACAATTGTCGATTCATAACTAACGCCTATAGACCAAATGTACACAATAAGACCATATGTTAGCTTTACAATTTTCGATTCATAACTAACGCCTATAGACCAAATGTACACAACTAGCTTTACAATTGTCGATTCATAACTAACACCTAACCAACACTCATATTTTTGGTTGTATTAGAAGTTGAGACATCGAAATCAGTAAATCACAAAATGCATTGTTGACATCAGGGTGGTTACTCTACAAGTAATATTGACTTTTAGAATGTCATACATCTTAAAACTTAAGTTATGCAACTTAAGTTATGTAATTGAACATCATAGTAGAAAGACACACGAGTACACATTTATCCTTATTCTTGGAGCAAGTATGGACAACCCAAAATCTGAAACTCTCCCACATGAAAAACAGTATTAACTACCAAAAAAGATATCCCTCGACATCATTAGTTATTAGGGTAAATTTGACATCAGGAGAGTTTATGGAGCAAGTAAGCTTTCAAAATCGACGCTACGCAAGAGCTGTTAAATTCTTTACCAGAATATAGCACTGAACACTTTAAATTCTAAAAAGGCGAACTTCGCTTCACCAACTCGTCTTGAAATAAAGAGAGAATATGAACAACGGACGAGGAGAGCCGAATGGATTTAGCAGTACGTATGGCACAAAACAAGGAGAGCAGGCCTTCAAAATTTCCTTCCTGGTGCATATCGCCATATTGACCGAAATCAAGGACAATGGTATCAAGAACATGAAGACCCTCATATGTTCTGAACTGTGGGAAATCATACCCTTCATACTCGAAGAATCTGAGTTTTGGAGTTGTGAGCTTTAAATAATTGAAACTCCAACAGTTTGTGATGGTTAAATATGAAAGATTATGAGCGTGTACACTGAGAGTTTCCCCCTCTGTATTAATATTACAACAAATCAATGTCAACCTCTCCAACACCGGAAACCCTAAGAATGGTTCAAGATCAGTTATAAGTGCCCCATCCAGATATAAAACTCTAAGATTCTTCAATGATCCCAATATTGGCCCCGTAAAAGGGCTGACTTTGAGTTTCAAACTTGTCAAGGTCTTGCAAGAAGTGGGGAGATAAATTGGCCAGTCACAACAGTTATAAATATAAGGTATGACAACTTCCAACTCCTCCACAGAATGTGTAAATGCGTAATCAAGAACTTTCTTTATGAAGTTTACATTGACTGGCCTCATACCGGTGAAACTTAGCCAGTGTAACCTAGCCGATTGATCACGAAGACACAACACCTTATTGACGAACTCTTCTAAATCATAAAGACAAGTAGAGTAGTTGAATTCCAGAACTGGGATTGAAGTCCACAAATGAACCCAACCTTTTGACAAAGTCAATGTTTGGATCGCGTATTTAGGGTTAAGAAAAGAGAGAATACAAAGTTGCACGTCTTCGGGCAAGTTACTGAGTCTGTCTTCCATTGTTGTGCTTTTCTTCTCAACCTCTTCTTCACATAATTCCCTTTTAGACGCCATCACATCCGCTGTAAGAATACTTTTCTCTCACTTATTGTGTACAACTGGTGTATCATACCATATGATATATATATATATATATATATATATATATATATATATATATATATATATATATATATATATATATATATATATATATATATATATATATATATATATATATATATATATATATATATATATGGGTAGATTGTATTGTAAAAATGCATATAAATGGGTGACAGATAATGAACTTGTGAAAAAAATATTTGATGATGTAACTTGAGTTATTGAGAATTTAATATTTTATGATAGAATATATGATGATGTAAATTGGAAACGGACAACAAATAATGAATTTATGAAAAAATATATGATGATGTAAATTGAGTTATTGAGTATATATGTAAAACTTAATTCGTTTGATATGTCTCTTTTTAATAAGTTTTTTTATTAAACTTACTTTTCGTATTAATGCTTTAAAAATGTCACTAATTTGTATGTAAAATATAGAATGGTCGCTTAGTTAGTAGAAACGGATAATGAATTTGTTCATTTATTTCGTTTGATTCGGTTTTTATGATTATTTCAATTTGTAAAAGGTTGTGCATTGTGGAATAATGAATGTGTTGTGTTACAAATTACCACACACGCTCCATCAATAACCATAAACCCGAATTGCCACATCATCTTTCACTTACAGTGTCAAATTAATGTGTCAGTTAACCACACACGTTTTATTAATAGACCATAAGGAAATGATATGCGTTTTCATGGACTAGCATACATTTTCACATTTTCCTATTTATCTAAACGGAAATTTTGTTTGGATAATTCTTAAGTTAATACTTTTAACTTGACATCAACTTTGTTTGGACCCTTTTGGTAACTCCATTGGTCCACACAAATGGCGGTGAGCGAAAAGGACGCTCATTCAACGGTCATTTATAGGCCGTTTCTTTAAACCATCTTAGGGTGCTTAGAATGGATGAGCCTAGTTTTGATCCAAGTTGACGTATTTAATCTTAGTTATACATATAATATAAGCTATTTTTTTTTTGGAACGGCAAACTATCCTAGTCCTACTCCTAAACTACACCTTAATACCACCTATGTCTCCAAGGAGACTTGAACCCTCGACCTCATGTAGGGAGGGCAACACCTGATGCCGCTGGGCTAGAAGACCTTTGGCAATATAAGCTATTATATAATGTATAAAGTATATTTTAAACTTTTTAAAATTACCGGTTGTTTGATCATATTAATTCAATTAACGTATGTGTTCAAATGATAATATTAAGTCACCATTTAACTATTCTAATCATGCGAGGACACATGCTAGTAATTAACATCAAACAAGCAAGGCACCCATTTAGGATCAAAATTGAACTAACTAATTAATCATAATTATCCATGTATAATTAAATGACAATAATTAATTACTAATTAAATACTCAAATCATGTGAGGACACATGATAATTATTAATTTTAATTCAATTATCCAAAAGAATTTTTAAAATAATTTAAACAATTTAAATAACCTATTTCCTTAATTTAACAAAAGGAAATAATTTCAAAAATTCAAATAAAACAAAGGATAAATAAAGCTTTTGGAGATAATCACCAAAAATATTTTAAAACACTTTAAAAATATAAAACTCCAAAAATTTCGATTTATCCATGCATATTTACCATGAGCATTCCAGCAGACTGTGGAAGAAGCTCGTGAGTAGACTAATATGGTCTCAGATATCATTGTCTTGAATATAATCCCCGTATATGTTATATTTGATCCATGAAGCTATGCTTTGGATCGGTGACATTGATGTCATGTCTGAATATTTCATCAACGATTATGGATGAAATGTTGGAAGTAGCTATAGCAGTTAGCAAATATGTTCAAAATATTGAACACCTGGAAAGTAGTCTGCTTAGGATTTACGAGATCATTTTTCCCTATAAATCTGAAACCGATGACTACAAATGAATCTGAAGAAATTGTGTACATGAATTGGTTAGCAATGAATGATGCTAACATGAATTGTAGAAAATAAACATGATGGTTCAAAAATCAGAAGTGAAACGAATGAAAATTCAGAATAAATGACCGTTGTTGAGAATATCGGTTACTTCACTTTGCTTAAACTCGGAGAAGAGTTAGTAAAGGAATGATGTTGTAGTTGGCATACGTGGTATTGGCCAAGTTAAATAAAGCAGTGATAGTAGTGTACTACTTTAAATAAATTCTCGGATGTTTCTTTTGAAAAGAACTTCCAGGATTTCTGCCAGATTGGCGAGAAGAGTTTATGATTAAACTAATTTTGGGAGTCGTTTTTGGTATACAGGCTCTGAACTGATTAACATCTGCAGAGATGGCAGAGTGGGAAAACAACTAGAATAAATTCTTGAATTGGGTCTCTTATGGCCGAATGTGTCATCATATGGAGCCTATCTTGTTTTAAAGGAAGAAAGACGAGTTGATGTGTATGTGCACTGACTACTGAGAATCTGATATTCTCGAAACCAGACTGAATATGAGGTACATTTGTACCAGATATTGGAGTTACTTCACTGAGTTAAGTGATATGTGAAATTCTCCAAGTATGAAAAATTTGGCTAAAAGAAGTTTCATATTCTTTGGGCATGTATTTAATGCCGAAAATGTTAAACTGGATCCAGTAGAAATGATGCTGTGATAAAACAGAAACCGCCTTGGAATTTGACTGAAATTAGTAGTTCCCTTGGATTGGCGGGTTACTATGGGAGAGTTGTAGAAAACTACTCCTTGATTGATGTCTAGTTGACTAAAGTTGATCAAGAAAAGTGAAAAGTTTGAGTGGGTATAAAGACCACAAGTAACTTTTCAAAGGTTGAAACAAACCTTATGTGAAGCTCCGGTGTTAGCATTATTGCTAAGCGGAGAAAATAAATTAGATTATAGAAATACATCCAGAGTTGATTTTGGATACATGATATTGCAGTAGCAATTATGAATTTGACATTGAATCTTTGGAGACACTTGATAGGTGTATTAATATACACCTTTTATCACGTTTATTTACTTCATTTGACATCGTATTTCACCAATAAAAGCATGCTATATGCATGTTTTCGTACTAATGTGTTTATTTCGGAGTAATACCATTTGTTTGGGTAAAATGGTATGTTTTGCAGGTATTTTGAGACTTGGAACATTAATTATATAACAATGGGAGGCTACACAAGAAATTTCAGAAGAAACGGAGCTCAAACGAAGAAATTGCAAAATTCTCATTCCGAAGACAGTATTGTACACGGCCCGTGTAACTTTGTGGGCAAAAGTTACACGGCCGTGTAACTTTGTTATGCCACGTATGATGCCACGTCAGCTCAAGGGAAGTCCAGGAGAATTGCAGGATTACACGACCGTGTAATCTTGTCCCAAGAAGTTACACGGCCGTGTAACTTTTCCTGGTGACCAGATCTGCTTTTTGGCCCACTTTGAGTTGTTTATTCCTTCTTGTGTTGTCATCCTCATGCTACACGACCAGATGCAGATCCAACCTGATTTTGAGGCCATGTGATGAAGAAAGTGGGTCTTGGAATGATGATATTTGCCATTGTCCAAATTACCATTTTACCCTTGGTGTGTTAGTATAAATAGATGTGCTTGGTTAGCCTTAGAACCATCCCTTATTCCATTAACTTCTGAATACTCTCTAGATACATTGTGTTTGTGTTTGTGTGCAACTTCAAGTGTGGATTATCTTCATTTTGTAAGTTTATTTCTCTTTTACTAGTCATGAGTGGTTAGTAACCTTATTATTCTGGTTTTGTATTAAGGATTATGATTGTGATTTAATATAAAGTTTGATGTTTGATTTTATATCTTTCTAGTGATATGATTTTGAGATTTAACAAGTGTTTGGTTTTTATTTATTTCATATTGGCCATTTGATCTCAAATAATAATCAATCTAGTCATACAAATTATAAAATCCGTAATTGTTTTATAAAATGTTATTTGTGATAATCATCTTTAATTAGGTGAAAATCATATCTCATGTTTTAACGCTTCAACGCTTGTTTAGGAGTATTGAACATTGTTGGGAACATTCACATAAAACATAATGCAATCTTTCATTCAAATTCTACGATGGTGTATGTACGAGCTTTCGACATACACTTGACTAATCTAGATTTGATTAGTAAGATTAGTCTTAGTTAACGAGCTTCTCTTGACTAAGGTACATTAGGTGAACGGTGTATGTGCGAGCTTTCGGCATACACAAAGTACCAATTTAGAAAGATTAAAGTTATAAACATCATTCTTATTGTTATTTCCAATCATATGACTACAAATACAAAACCAGAATTCGTCCCCAAATTATAAAAAAAAAAGCAACCATTCTATATTTTGTCCCAAGTTATTTATTCTCAACATTTATATAATTGTCTTCCAACTCTTCATCAAAACCCCCCTTTTTGGTTACTTTCTTTACAAGTTTAACTTCCGTGAATCAAGGTATAACCCATTAGACCATCGCTCCCTGTGGATCGACCCTGCTTGCCATTTATACTACATAGTTAGTATTTATAACAAGTAGTGCAATCACGAAATATTGGTAATTAACAAATCATTTTAAACCATATTTCAACTCTTTTATTTTGTTGGTTACGACACCCAACAACACTACTTATATGGTGTAAAGCTTACTGTTTATATGGATCATAAAAGTTGAAGTACTTAATTGATCAAAAAGAAGCTAAATATGAGATAGCAAAGATAGATGGGTTACTTAAAGATTTTGGTTATGAAATCTTGTACCATCTCGGAAAGGCGGAGGTGGCTATAGATGCCTTGAATTGAAAGGAAAATATCCTTTGAAGATGCATCCACATGTATGAATGTGGCGAATTGATTACCTGAATGATTCGGGTAGCACAGAAAGAAGTGTGCAAGTCTGAATACGTGAAAAGTGAATGAATGATTAGCTATTGAAAGAAACTAGTTAGAAACTCACGGCGATTGAAAACCCTTGGTGGTTGTATATGTGAGTTCCAAAGCAAAGTGAAATATGAAATCTACCCTTAAAAGATGTATATTGGGGTAGATATGCAAAATGCCCGGGACAGTACCAAACTGTGTAGGATGATATAACCTATGTATTGGTGGCCGGGACTAAAGAAAGACATTGAAAGACATGTGAAAAGTGTTTGACCTGTGTGTAACTACAGTCAAATCATTAGAAGCATACGGAAAATTTTAGCCGTTGTCAGTCCCAAAGAATAAAAAAGGGACGATATAATTATAGACTTTGTAATAAAGTCTTTGCAAGTACCGCATGGGTATGACACCATATGGGTAATTGCAGAACGATTGATGAAATCAGCATAAATTTATACTGACTAGGGAAGAAATTAAAATCGAAAAGTAGTGAAAAACTACATAGAAAGAGTAATTTGTCGACGTGAGTTACCGGTGTCGATGGTATCGGGTCGAGAAAATGGAATTATTCACTGCTTTTGGAATAAATTCCAAGAATACTTAGTTCAAAAGTACTAGTAAGTACTGTAGATGATTTGCAGATTGATAGACAAGGCGAAATAATGATGCAAACTCTAGAAGATATGTTCGAAAATTTTATAATAAACCTTGGTAGAAGATGAGGAAATCATCTATCCTTGATAAACGTTACAGATAATAATAGTTTTCATACCAATATTCTAATAGCTCGCACGAAACGTTGTATAGAGTACCGTGTCATGCTCCGATTTATTGGATTGAAGATGTGGAAAAGTCGTTGGCCAGATCCTAGATTATGGCTCAAACTGAAGAGAAGACTTGACGAGTACGAACAAATTTGAAGAATGGTTAAGAATTTGCAAAAGTGGTATGTGGAACACAGAATATAAGTCTTTGAAATTCCAAGTAAAGGAATATGGTAGTACTCAAAGTAATCCTTGGGAAGATTAAAATTTGTTTGGGACGAAAGGAAAGTTAAATTCTTGTTTTATTGGACCTTTCCATAGATTCCAAATAGTAAGAATTGTAATGTAATGATCAAAATTTCTGGATGAATTTCAAGATATTTATAAAGTTTTCTATGGGTCTCATTTCTGGAGAACATAGTGATAGGTGTATTAATATACACCTTTTATCACGTTTAATTACTTCATTTGACATCGTATTTCGCCAATAAAAGCATGCTATATGCATGTTTTCGTACAAATGTGTTTATTTCGGAGTAATACCATTTGTTTGGGTAAAATGGTATGTTTTGCAGGTATTTTGAGACTTGGAACATTAAATATATAACAATGGGAAGCTACACAAGAAATTTCAGAAGAAACGGAACTCAAACGAGGAAGTTACAAAAAATCGTTCCGAAGATCAAGCAGTACTGTACACGACCGTGTAACTTTTGCCCTTGAAGTTACACGGCCGTGTAACCTAATATGCCACATAAGATGCCATGTCAGCTGAAGTGGAGCCCAGGAAAATTATGCAGAGTTACACGGTCGTGTAATTTTGGCCCTGAAAGTTACACGGCCGTGTAACTTTAAAAAGGTGCCCAGATCTGCTTTTTGACCCACTTTGAGTTGTTTATTCCTTCTTGTGCTGTCATCCTCATGCTACACGACCAGATGCAGATCCAACCTAATTTTGAGGCCATGTGATGAAGAAAGTGGGTGTTGGAATGATGATGTTTGCCATTGTCCAAATTACCATTTTACCCTTGGTGTGTTAGTATAAATAGATGTGCTTGGTTAGCCTTAGAACCATCCCATCTTACCATTATTTTCTGAATACTCTCTAGATACATTGTGTTTGTGTTTGTGTGCAACTTCAAGTGTGGATTGTCTTCATTTTGTAAGTTTATTTCTCTTTTACTAGTCATGAGTGGCTAGTAAACTTATTTTCTGGTTTTGTATTAAGGATTATGATTGTGACTTAATATAAAGTTTGATGTTTGATTTTATATCTTTCTAGTGATATGATTTTGAGATTTAACAAGTGTTTGGTTTTTATTTATTTCATATTGGCCATTTGATCTTAAATATCAATCAATCTTGTCATACAAATTATAAAATCCGTAATTGTTTTATAAAATGTTATTTGTGATAATCATCTTTAATTAGGTGAAAATCATATCTCATGTTTTAACGCTTCAACGCTTGTTTAGGAGTATTGAACATTGTTGGGAACATTCACATAAAACATAATGCAATCTTTCATTCAAATTCTATGATCTTATCTAGATTTGATTAATGAGATTAGTCTTAGTTAATGAGCTTCTCTTGACTAAGGTACACTAGGTGAATGGTGTATGTGCGAGCTTTCGACATACACAAAGTACCAACTTAGAAAGATTAAAGTTATAAACATCATTCTTATTGTTATTTCCAATCATATGACTACAAATGCAAAACCAGAATTTGTCCCCAAATTATAAAAACAATCATTCTATATATTTTGTCCCAAGTTAAATTTGTTCTCAACATTTACATAATTATTGTCCAACTATTCATCAAACCCCCCCCCCCTTTGTTTACTTTCTTTACTATTTTAACTTCCGTGAATTCAAGGTGTAATCCATTAGACCATCGCTCCCTGTGGATCGACCCTGCTTGCCATTTATACTACACAGTTAGTATTTATAACAAGTAGTGCAATCACGAAATACTGGTAATTAATAAATCATTTCAAACCATATTTCAACTCTTTTATTTTGTTGATTACGACACTCAACAAATTGGCGCCGTTGCCGGGGAGCACGGTATTACTAATATTTTATGCCAAGATCTTCACATACAGGTACACCTTTAGAGAGCGAGTAAGAAGTTAAAAAAAAAAACAAAACAAAAAGGGCCATGCGTCGAGCCAACGACGTTAAACAAGTGCGCTAACCGGGAGGCAACCCGGGGGTATTTTTGTCAATTTTTGAAAGTGTGAATTTTTGTGTTTTTATAATTTTTCTGTTTATAACTTTCAATTACCTACGTGTGGAAACAATCGGAATCGAAAACGGACTACCGAGGCTCAAGATACGAAAAACGAAAAATGAAAAACGGGACAGTGTGTTACACGGCCCGTGTAACTTTTTACCCTATAAGTTACACGGCCGTGTAAGTTGAAAATGTGGTAAAAAAAAAAAAAAAAAAAAAAAAAAAAAAAAAAAAAAACTTCGTTTGTAACTTGAAAAATCGTTTTTAAGTTACATGGCCGTGTAACTTTTGGCCCGGCCGTGTAACTTGGCCGTGTAACTTAAAAATGTGGTAAAAAAAAAAAAAAAAAACTTTAAAAAAAAAAAAAAAAAAAAAAAAATTCTTTTGCCTAACAAGTGCGCCTCTAAAGAGACAAACCGATTTAGTTTTGATTTTATGGTATTTGTATGTTTAAGTTTTGTGTTTCATTTGATTTTTTTTTAATAAAGTGTTTGGATGTGTTCGAAATGCAAAACCACCTCCGGGTCCGCATTAGACCTTCCGCAAGCATCGAGGACGACGCTTACATTTAAGCTTGTGGAGGTATACGATGTCCGGTATCATCGCATTTTCTTTTTATGTTATTTTTCTTTATGTTTACCGAAAATCTTGAAAAATAAAAAAAAAAAAATTATTTAAAACATTTGTTATTTCTTGCATTTTTTTTAACTTTTGTGAAATCTTTTAATTGTTAAAACATGCTACATCTTTATTTTCAATATTATAGTTTCTTATTTTCCTTGTATTCAAAAATATTTTCACATTGTGAAATTCTAGATTGAATTAAAAGACATTTTTTTTTTTTTTGTTAAATTTACTTAGCATACGCACGTATGATGAAATTATAAGATATCTATTTTAACCGAATCTATTTTTAGCAAGTACAGCAATACAAAGTGCAGCTACCCCGTGAGAACTTCAATGTGTGCAATCGGCTTGGTTAATGTTACAGGTTTTGCCTTCGTAATCATATATTGACCAACACATTTGTTCATAACACGTCAATTACCCGATATTCCCATTTTTGGTTTTTGACCATTTTGGTCATTTTTAAATAAAAAAAAACAAAATTTTTATATTTGTATTTTGAGTCCAATAAATGGTGAAATTCCAGAAATATTTTGTTTGGTTCTAAAAAAAAATGGTTTATTAAAAACAATTAATAAAAAAAAGAATATTAAAAAAAAGAAAAAAAAGAAAACCAAGAACCAAACATGTGTGTTTAAAGAAATTAAATTCCAAAAAAAATAGAATAAAGCACGTTGCTTGTTCAAAAGTCATCAAATGAAATATCTTACGATTTTTTTTTACAATTCTTTCCATATAGAGAATTGTTTTACTCATTTGAAAGAAAATCCAAAAATAGAGTATTTATTTTCTTTTGTACTTGTATTCTATTTATCGAGTTGTAATTTCATTCTTGTACTTTAATTCCGGGAAGATCATTCTCTTAATTGACAAGTTATGACAAACGTGAACGGTATGATAATTGAGGCAAAGTCATATTAACACGAGTCCAAGTACGATATCCGAGTGTAAACACCACCCTATTTCCATATGAGTGGCGGAAGACATTTGTGAGTCGCAATCAGCGAATTGTGTGCATATATGAGGAGAGCGAACAATTGTGAGCACTGACTTTGTATTGTGTCGTCCTTGCTAAAGACAGTGAAAGTCGCGGTAGTGTTTTTATAATCGATATATGACGTGGCTATGCTATTGTTTAACGTGTATTTGTTTCTTAGTACAATCTATTGTTTCACAATTGTGAGATTTTAGGCGAATACATGGACGATATGCTAACCATATAATTGCTAGTGATGATGTTGGCACGATTTAACTCAAAAGGATTCACTTCTTTTTATTTCCTTCTTTTTACCCATTAGTCTAGTTCTTTCTTGTTTTCTTTGAGGACAAAGAAGAATTTAAGCTTGTGGATATTTGATAGGTGTATTAATATACACCTTTTATCACGTTTAATTACTTCATTTGACATCGTATTTCGCCAATAAAAGCATGCTATATGCATGTTTTCGTACAAATGTGTTTATTTCGGAGTAATACCATTTGTTTGGGTAAAATGGTATGTTTTGCAGGTATTTTGAGACTTGGAACATTAAATATATAACAATGGGAAGCTACACAAGAAATTTCAGAAGAAACGGAACTCAAACGAGGAAGTTACAAAAAATCGTTCCGAAGATCAAGCAGTACTGTACACGACCGTGTAACTTTTGCCCTTGAAGTTACACGGCCGTGTAACCTAATATGCCACATAAGATGCCATGTCAGCTGAAGTGGAGCCCAGGAAAATTATGCAGAGTTACACGGTCGTGTAATTTTGGCCCTGAAAGTTACACGGCCGTGTAACTTTAAAAAGGTGCCCAGATCTGCTTTTTGACCCACTTTGAGTTGTTTATTCCTTCTTGTGCTGTCATCCTCATGCTACACGACCAGATGCAGATCCAACCTAATTTTGAGGCCATGTGATGAAGAAAGTGGGTGTTGGAATGATGATGTTTGCCATTGTCCAAATTACCATTTTACCCTTGGTGTGTTAGTATAAATAGATGTGCTTGGTTAGCCTTAGAACCATCCCATCTTACCATTATTTTCTGAATACTCTCTAGATACATTGTGTTTGTGTTTGTGTGCAACTTCAAGTGTGGATTGTCTTCATTTTGTAAGTTTATTTCTCTTTTACTAGTCATGAGTGGCTAGTAAACTTATTTTCTGGTTTTGTATTAAGGATTATGATTGTGACTTAATATAAAGTTTGATGTTTGATTTTATATCTTTCTAGTGATATGATTTTGAGATTTAACAAGTGTTTGGTTTTTATTTATTTCATATTGGCCATTTGATCTTAAATATCAATCAATCTTGTCATACAAATTATAAAATCCGTAATTGTTTTATAAAATGTTATTTGTGATAATCATCTTTAATTAGGTGAAAATCATATCTCATGTTTTAACGCTTCAACGCTTGTTTAGGAGTATTGAACATTGTTGGGAACATTCACATAAAACATAATGCAATCTTTCATTCAAATTCTATGATCTTATCTAGATTTGATTAATGAGATTAGTCTTAGTTAATGAGCTTCTCTTGACTAAGGTACACTAGGTGAATGGTGTATGTGCGAGCTTTCGACATACACAAAGTACCAACTTAGAAAGATTAAAGTTATAAACATCATTCTTATTGTTATTTCCAATCATATGACTACAAATGCAAAACCAGAATTTGTCCCCAAATTATAAAAACAATCATTCTATATATTTTGTCCCAAGTTAAATTTGTTCTCAACATTTACATAATTATTGTCCAACTATTCATCAAACCCCCCCCCCCTTTGTTTACTTTCTTTACTATTTTAACTTCCGTGAATTCAAGGTGTAATCCATTAGACCATCGCTCCCTGTGGATCGACCCTGCTTGCCATTTATACTACACAGTTAGTATTTATAACAAGTAGTGCAATCACGACACCTTGAATTCACGGAAGTTAAAATAGTAAAGAAAGTAAACAAAGGGGGGGGGGGGTTTGATGAATAGTTGGACAATAATTATGTAAATGTTGAGAACAAATTTAACTTGGGACAAAATATATAGAATGATTGTTTTTATAATTTGGGGACAAATTCTGGTTTTGCATTTGTAGTCATATGATTGGAAATAACAATAAGAATGATGTTTATAACTTTAATCTTTCTAAGTTGGTACTTTGTGTATGTCGAAAGCTCGCACATACACCATTCACCTAGTGTACCTTAGTCAAGAGAAGCTCATTAACTAAGACTAATCTCATTAATCAAATCTAGATAAGATCATAGAATTTGAATGAAAGATTGCATTATGTTTTATGTGAATGTTCCCAACAATGTTCAATACTCCTAAACAAGCGTTGAAGCGTTAAAACATGAGATATGATTTTCACCTAATTAAAGATGATTATCACAAATAACATTTTATAAAACAATTACGGATTTTATAATTTGTATGACAAGATTGATTGATATTTAAGATCAAATGGCCAATATGAAATAAATAAAAACCAAACACTTGTTAAATCTCAAAATCATATCACTAGAAAGATATAAAATCAAACATCAAACTTTATATTAAGTCACAATCATAATCCTTAATACAAAACCAGAAAATAAGTTTACTAGCCACTCATGACTAGTAAAAGAGAAATAAACTTACAAAATGAAGACAATCCACACTTGAAGTTGCACACAAACACAAACACAATGTATCTAGAGAGTATTCAGAAAATAATGGTAAGATGGGATGGTTCTAAGGCTAACCAAGCACATCTATTTATACTAACACACCAAGGGTAAAATGGTAATTTGGACAATGGCAAACATCATCATTCCAACACCCACTTTCTTCATCACATGGCCTCAAAATTAGGTTGGATCTGCATCTGGTCGTGTAGCATGAGGATGACAGCACAAGAAGGAATAAACAACTCAAAGTGGGTCAAAAAGCAGATCTGGGCACCTTTTTAAAGTTACACGGCCGTGTAACTTTCAGGGCCAAAATTACACGACCGTGTAACTCTGCATAATTTTCCTGGGCTCCACTTCAGCTGACATGGCATCTTATGTGGCATATTAGGTTACACGGCCGTGTAACTTCAAGGGCAAAAGTTACACGGTCGTGTACAGTACTGCTTGATCTTCGGAACGATTTTTTGTAACTTCCTCGTTTGAGTTCCGTTTCTTCTGAAATTTCTTGTGTAGCTTCCCATTGTTATATATTTAATGTTCCAAGTCTCAAAATACCTGCAAAACATACCATTTTACCCAAACAAATGGTATTACTCCGAAATAAACACATTTGTACGAAAACATGCATATAGCATGCTTTTATTGGCGAAATACGATGTCAAATGAAGTAATTAAACGTGATAAAAGGTGTATATTAATACACCTATCAAATATCCACAAGCTTAAATTCTTCTTTGTCCTCAAAGAAAACAAGAAAGAACTAGACTAATGGGTAAAAAGAAGGAAATAAAAAGAAGTGAATCCTTTTGAGTTAAATCGTGCCAACATCATCACTAGCAATTATATGGTTAGCATATCGTCCATGTATTCGCCTAAAATCTCACAATTGTGAAACAATAGATTGTACTAAGACATAGAATGATGCATTCCAACGAATCCCTCATGTTGAAATGAAGACAGATAAGTAGTTAAGATACCCGGGACAACCCAAGAAGGAGTTAGACCAAAAGGTAAGACAGCTGCAAAACAAGAAGATCAGCATGGTCAAAGTGCTTTGGCGTCATCACAAAGGTTCCGACATGACGTGGGAGACCGAAAGTGAAATGAGGGAGAAATACCCTCAACTCTTTGCATGATTTCGGGGACGAAATCTTTTGAAGGAGGGGAGAATTTGTAACGCCAAGACATGTTTTATTATGTAAATATAATAAAAGGGTAAATTGGTCATTTTACCTTAGAAGGGTAATTTGGTCTTTTGGACAGAAAAGGATTTGGTTTGTAATAATATTTTGAGTTGTGGACTTAAAATGTTATAAAAACTAGTTTTTGTCATAAACTTTGTTAATTGTGGCAAAAGTTCAATAAATGCAACTCCAGGGACTAGTTTGTAATTTCTGGAGGTATAAATAGTGGGAAGGTTCTCCCACATGTGCAGAATTTTTGAGAGCTACGGGAGAGGGTTTCTTGAACGATGTTTCCAGAATTCTTGAAGGTTGAGGCTTGGATTTCGAGTTCTAGCTTTGAATTGAAGAATTGGAGGCTTTTAAGGTAAGTATTCCAAGTTCTAGCTTAGGTTGTTCTTGGTGGGTTTTGGGACTAAACTGAAATCTGCAATTTCAGTGAAGTCTATGATGTTTGTACATGATTTATGGGTTCTAACATGATCATATGATAAGCACATACCATTGAAACACTTGGTTTTGATCAATTTGAAGTTTTGAGGTTTTTGGAGTCAAGCACTTTAATTCTTCCTTTTGATGGATTGAGTTGATTTCAATGGATAAAAACCTTGTATTAATGAAGGGTTTTAGTCAGTAAACAAACCCCAAATGATTAAGAACAACAATAATAGCTTAATATGTCAAAACAGCGTGCTACAGTGCAAAATTGCGACTGATCTGGAAACTGTCCAGCCGCCAGGCGCGGTGCGCCCATATCCAGGCGCGGTGCGCCCACCTGGCAGAGAACTCAAACGTGTGAATTTTCGATCGGCTTGTCCGATTTACCTCAAACTTGAACCATAAGTCCATGATGGTTTGAAAAGTCCTGGAAAAATATTAAATTGAGTTTTCGACACCTCGGGGCACTGTAGAGCAATACGAATGTCTCGGTAAAACGTATAATTTGTGAAAAGATGATAAATGGAAAGTTTATCATCTAGACATTGTTTGTAATGTTACAATATTGAACTCTTATGCATTAGAGTCAATTAGAATGATTGTTAACCTATAATTATTATGAAAATGAATGAAATTATAGGTACGGGACAAATTCTTACGAACTACGTTGGAAGGCAAGAATCAACTAAAGCTAGCAGTAGCAAGCATCCAGGTTAGTAATCTCACCTATATCATATATGATATGTATTGATTGGACTGTTACAGATTGAAACAGATTTGGGGGACGAAACTTGACAGTTTACAGACGCATTGAAAAGACAATACCAGATAAGCCGTGAGTCTGCGATAGACAAGAACGGAGCTGTGAGTCATTAATACGACAATACCAGATAAGCCGTGAGTCTGTGAAAGACAAGAACGGAGCTGTGAGTCAATAATAATAAAAGTAAAAAGGACAATACCAGATAAGCCGTGAGTCAATGCAATGACAAGAACGGAGCTGTGAGTCAGTAAAAAGACAATACCGGGTAAGCCGTGAGTCAATGACATGACAAGAACGGAGCCGTGAGTCTAGGCAAAAGCGGGACAAACTCGTGAGCCATAATTGATTTTGATATTTGACTTTAAGTCCAAATGGTGCGGTCTTTTGACTATGATACCGGGTTATTAAGCCCAGCTGGTGCAGCCTTTGGGCTATGACTTGTATATTGAAAATGACATGGTGCGGCTTATATAGCCATGACATATGATGCAGTCCATTGTGACTAAGAAACATGGGACAGAAATGGTTAGACATGATTATATGTGCAAATAACTGACATGGCTTGATAATTACAGGTTATTGTGATTCAGCCTGTAAGGCTACAGATTAGGATGTGAAATCCTAGGAGATATGTGGTCAGCCAGTAAGGCTAGGAGTTTGGATTCGATATCCAGACAGATATATGATTGTATTTTTATACATGTTATTTGCAGATACGATTACTCACTGAGCTTTATAGCTCACGTTATTTGTTAAATGTCCATGGAGGTTAGCATGATCTTGATAAGGGACAAGATAGAGTCCGTGACTAAAGAAGTGGGACTTGTAGATGCTGTTAGTAGCAGCCCGGCTTCAAAGGAGATTACGGTATTTTATACTCTCCTTGATACACTTGTACTCGTTTTTAATCAAATATACCCCTGTTGTTATGGTTTTATGTATTGAAACCTTTGTTAAAAATGAAAAAATTTCAGGGGTGTTTTTGTTTTAAAAGCCGGGTGTTACAGTATGTTATGTTGATACTACAACCAATTAGAGTCGGAGTGGTTCTGTTATCTGTGTATAACAAGAGATGAGTTGCAATCTATATTGAGTATAGTTGATTGTTATTATGAGTAACAATGAGTATATGTGAGAATATGGCCGATTTTACGAGTAGTACCGATTGTGATACTTATGATCGAGTTAATGTTACTAATAATTAGCTAGTGTTTGTAAAGATAACATGTTTGCAGGTTTCAGAGTTAAGAGAAGTTGGATTTGCTAATGAGATTAGCATAATGAGAATGATGAGGATGTTTATTGAGAAGATTTATGGAATGTGATTGAGATTTCTCACTAAGCTTTTTATAAGCTTACACTTGAGTTTATGTTGTTTTGCAGGTATCTGTAGCTGTGATAGGGGAAGGCATGTGATAAAGATTGATGGACAAGTTTAGAGCCTGTCCTTTAGTTGAAATAGATTATTTGTAATGCCTGGTATGTAAGTGAGGACCCTTTTGATGTAATTAATTTATGATGACATCTTGTTCTTCCTGTGTTGAGTACAAGTATACCCACTTTTAATGTATAATTGTTTGAAAATTTTTGGGTGTACTTTGTATGAGAAACTGGATGTTACACGATGTGTTTTTTTATTACTGATGGGATAAAGGTCACCTAACCGTTAGTAAAGTATAATTCACAATATATTTGAATTGGATGATTTGATCAAGAATCTTATGTGATAAATATCACCTAAGCATGAGAGACTTGAGGCATAGATGAGATTAACATGACATTAAACATAAGATGTTTTTGGATCCCATAAAATTCTAAGAATTACATAAGAGTTGTAATTGATTATCGTAACCTACCAATCGACATGATCACTCGTGTTGTGGGTCACCGCCTCAAATGGTTCTGTGTGATGTGAATCTTAGCTTTTTAATCTTAATTTAAAGAGTAATTAATATTAAAATTAATTATATCAAAATGAATCTTATTATTTTGTAGATGACAACCCTAACTGTAACCACCACCTCTCTCACCATTCGCTCCATCCTCGAAAAAGAAAGATTAACCGGACCCAACTTTCTTGATTGGTTCAAACAAGTTAGCATTGTCCTCAAACTTGAGAAAAATGACTATGTCCTTGATGAACCTATCCCGGATGAACTCCCTGCCAATGCCTCTAAGACATTGAAAGACGTTCGAACGAAACATGTGAATGAATCGTTTTGAGGTGGCTTGCATTATGCTTGCCACTATGTCTCCCGAGCTTCAGAAAACTTTTGAGTTTCATGAAATACTTGATTTGGTCAAGCAACTAAAAATCATGTTTCATGTTCAGGCTAAGCAAGAACTGTTTGAGACTTTAAATGCTTTCATAGGCTACAAATGTTGGATCTATATGCTCAAGTATAATTTTAGAATGATGTTTGCCAATAATATATGATCCTATAGGGTCACACCTTAAGCAAGTTGGTACATATTGAATAATTATTATTAATATGATTATTAACAAACTATCAGCTTTTGTATTTAATTAGAGAATAATTATTGTTTTATGAAAATAATAATTAAAAGGGAATAAGCTAGTTATTATATTATATAATATGATTTAATAAGTCATGTACAAGTTTTTGGATACCTTGGGTTCCACTCAACTTTCTAATTACATGAGCACATCTAGTTTGTGAAATTAAATTGTCATTTTGTCTTTTTCCCAACGGTTGGCCGATTTTTTGGTTAAGAAAGTGTAAGATGGGAGGATGTATGTCAACCCTCTTCTTACGCCACCCATGCCTCTTACATGTCATCACTTTGCATTTATTGGAGGTATGGGTGTTAGATCTCACATGTGAGTATATAAGAAAGTGTAAGATCAAAAAGTATGAAGTTTTTCCTCTCATCTGCTTAAAACTTTCGGCCACTTCTTATTCCCTCATCTTGCTTTTCTTTTGAAGCTAGTTGCAAATATAAGTGTTGTAGAAGTGCTTCTCCTTTAGTGCTTAATTTTGTTAAGCACTTAAAGGCTTAAGAAGTCAGAAATACAAAAGGGAACTAGCATTCCATTATGTCTTACTCTTGTTGGTGGATACATTATAGAGAAACTCTATTCTGGAGTATATGTCATCTTCATCAACTCCCCAAAACCAAGTGGGATCAAAGTCTTCAAAGGTTGTTTTATTTACATCCTATGGTTGTTAAATAATCTTTCTATATCATGTAATTAGATTCTCTTAGTGGTTTTGTTAAAATGGTCTTAAAATAATAATTATTTTAAAATTTCTTTCGTTTGCCGCTTAAAATTGTTTTACGTAAAAAAACCGTTTTTAGCTTATGAAATTCATCAATGGTATCAGAGCCTCTTTTACATGTTCAAAAGATTTATTTTAATTTTTTGATAATTTGCTTTTGGAAAATATGTTTGGTATTTCTTTTGGCAAAGAAATCACCAAATATATTTTCTTTGGCAACTCGTAGTTTTATAACTATTATTTTTTATACAACCAAATTTTCCATGCATTTGGTTGTATACAGTTGCCTTAGAAAAAGAAAGTGTTTGTTTGTATATTTCATATGATGATATTGTGTATAAACAAGCCATTATGACCATTATGTTGTGTTTGGTTGATATTTATTCATTCATGAGATGTAATAGATAAATATATATTTTTCATTTTACCAAATGTAACAAGTTAAAGAAATGATCATTTTTAGATGATTTGTTATGTCTTAACCATTTAAGACTATAATCCCAACCTTGAGTTTCTACTCTTGGTTTTGGGCTCAATTATAGTCTTAATGATTTAAGTGTTATTACAACACATGATGCCTTGAAGTTCTTTTGCAAGCAAGAGTTGTCTTGGCAAGTGGGAACTTGAAGACCTTTTGAAGTGCCCATTAAGTTCTTTAGAAATGGCTTAATAATTCTTGTGATGGCTCACAAAAGTTAGTACTAGAAAATGACTTGATTTATACACTTTTTTATGCATGCTTGTGATGTTTAATTTTATGTTGTTATATGTTATGTTTTATGTATGGAAATAGTTTATATATGTTAAATAACATTTTATCATAATTAACATCACTTGGAGTTTGAGAAATAAATATTTAAATTATAACGTAAGACGTTTATAAATGAGTTTTTATTAAAAGCGTTTTAAAACGTTTAAAATTGAGTTTTTCTTGAAAATGGTTTTCATCGTAAAACTTTTAATAGTCAACTTTAAAATATTTAAAATAATTAAAAATATGTTTAAACTAAATGTAAACTACATGTCTTTTATAATAAATAAGAACTTTATTAAAAAGACTAAAAAACGTTTTATAGCGTTATAACATCAAACTATAATACCAGGTGTTATTTTTTACGTCAAAATTTTATATATGATATTGGTTTAACGATTTGTGTTGATATTATGTTTTATGCATGGTAAACGTGATTTAGAACATCATTATCATCAATTGGTTTTGATTTATCAAAATAGGATCCTTTTTAACATAAAATGTATAAAATGAGTTTATAAAATAAAACGTTTTTTTTTAATTCATAAGGTCATAAGATTCTTTATTATTAAAACAAGATTTAAAATAATGATTTTAAAACTCACCAAGAACTCCAAGTATTGTCTATAAAATAAAGTTTTATTAAAAAACTATAATGGTTCGTAAAACGCTATACCGCTAAACTTTAATATAACATATTAGTTTATTATTGATCGCGGCTAAACGATTGATAAAATGATTTTTATTTGGAACCTAAATAACATTATACAAGATATATGATTTTTACAAAAGGATACATGAATTGTTGGATGCATCAATATTTATGAGACCATGTTTTTATAATTATATTTGTAAAACATATATAAAACATTTTCTTAAAATGCAATTCTATGTCATCCTTTTGAATAACACTCACACGTCGTTTGTACGCTTAACCTAGTTAATGTCATCTGCGAAAATATGAAATTCATTTGAAAAAAAATCGTAAATGACCATTTGAGAAAATCTAAATTTACCCTAAAAAATTAGATAAAAAAAATCATATTTTTCACAAGTTTTTTGTATTATAAATTTTTAAAAATCATCAATAAAAAAAGGTTTAATATTGTAGTTTTAACCTACAAAGATAACAAAAGAAAATTGTGCAACATAATAAAGACAAACCCTTTTAAAAAACCATTGATCCACCGTTTCTTCTATATCTATATACAACCCCTCCATAACCAAGATAAAAATATAATGACAAAGTGGATCTCGACTCCCATTGACTAAAACAAAATTATCATGCTCTCCAACCAAACAGTCATTCGAATTTTCATCAACCCCAATATTAACATTTCCATTTTTTTCTTGAATCAAGGAACCCGGATAACTTTAATAACCTTTACAAACGTTGGCTAGTTGCCTTCGTCAATTATAATTTATCATTTTCAACAAGAACTTTATGAAGATAAATTTCCTAAGTTTCAAAAGTATAAACGAGGGAATCAAAATTCCTTTTTACCAAGAGACCTTGGCTTCACCTGGCTTAGTGTAATGCACAAACTTTAATCATCTTTGACACAGCAACATAAATAATTTGGAACGCTAACACAACAACACATTGTTTAAATAAACTTGAGTAGTCATAAACCTAGATAATGAGCCTAGCTTACAAAGTCAAACACAATTATCACATTGACCCTGAATAATGCAAATTGAATTGGCCTTTGTAGATTTGCCGTTCAAAAAAAAAATTGGCCTTTGTAAATGTAGAAAAATGTATGACAATGTGTTGATGGTGCTAGTTATGCCCAACACATTTACGGGGGAAACAATCAACGAAAGACCTCATGAGCAACATCAACCAAAATGAAATTTTAAGAGATGATACAACATGCTTGCTATATATGAAGACCAAAGTATAAAGTACACAAACCAATATATGAATTGTGAGATACACAAACCTTAATCAACAGATCACTCGGTTGACTTCTGAATCTTTCTCAGCATTTAGTTTTCAAATTTCAGGAATAAAAAGAACATGACAAATGTAGACTAGACTAGGCTATCAGCACTTGCTTTTGTAGTATTAAATGAAGATTTAGCTTAACCAATGCAACATGGAAAGATAAGAAGCACACCAACCCAATTAATTGAGATCAATATCCTTAAAAGATAAGCAGCTGCTATCACACTACACATCAAAGCCAAAGATTTCCAAATCTATCATTCCTTCTAGCATCACAAAATTTGTCTACTTACTTGAAGCTTTCAACATTCTGGAAAAGGATATTGAGCAAGAGGCAAAAGTCATAAATAACAAAATCTCAAACATTGGGACAAATGAACCTATGGTACTATTTGATAAAACTGTTTCAAATATGTCACCATCTCATTTATCCGCATAAACAACAGATCTAGCTATGTCATTTACTACCCAGTAGTTAACAACTTAGAAAATACCTAATATCACAGAATAAAACAAAATTGACAGTTGAGTTGTTAAACATCTTCAAAAAAAACCCAGAGATATCAAACACAAACCCAAAACATAGAGTCAACAAACTTTTAACGTTTTTATAAGAAACGACTTTAATCATAACCAAGATCGTAACCATACATACATTAGTATCGTTAAGAAAACAGTAAATAATTTCTTAATAAGGAGCTCCTTACATAGCAGTAAGGCTAGGCATCTGAACCAAAACGTCCGAAAACAAGGTAAAACTTGTCGGCATTAAAATATCATATTGAACCACAACAAGAGAGAATGTAGATGACAAGAGAGCATAACAGCACCAATAACTTTGATACTACTATATTCAGACAAGGGATTAACAACTGTAGGGAGTTTGATGAAATTGGTGAGTTGGCAATGGGGATATCGACACAGGTGTGTTGTAAATTGTTTAGTTATGTGGTAGAAGACCAGGAGGATTTGATCGTTGTTAAGGATGGAACGATGGAGGTGGGAATTTATGAAAGAGGATTGAGATAAAAGGGCATTCCAAGATTTGGAGATGGACCTCATTTGAGCAAGCTGTTTGGCCAATAAGCGGATGAATATGTAGTTTAATAAAAGCTCGTCTGGAAGGTTCTCTATAGTCGTTGGATGTTTTGTTGCATTAGAACTAATCAAATTTGAATATTGTCTCAGTGCTTGGGCGGTGCTGATGTTGCTACCTTTGTAGACGTTTGCAAGGTCAGCAGGTGAAGCAATCTCCTCTTCACGAACCTGAAGACAATATAAATTATAAAATAGTGTTAGTTAAAAATACCAAAAAGATAGTGCATGAAAATATCACTCACTCTTGAATCAACAATGGCTGCATGGAAGTCATCACTTGCGTCTTCATGTTTATGTTTTTTAAGTGATGATGCTGCAAGCCTTAGATGTGTGAACTCAGGAAAACCAAGATAACAAAGTAAAATATTCATCTGGCATACCCAAAGCAATATTGCAATTCTAGTAATTCATGAACTCCACCACTACTGTCAACATTTACCACTTTATGACCAATTCCAATGATAAAAGCACTTGCAACTCCTAACAAATAGATTATATTTTTTTTCATAACTTCAAGTGATAGAAACAATATATGGCAAGCACCATCATGCCAGCAAAACAATCAACACAAGTCATGAAGAAATATCATAAAACCTAAAAAAACAAATATAACTATTTACCCTCTTAATTAATATTAGCAAAATTCAAGAAAATTTTTTAAAAAATAATATATGAAAACCAAAAAAATGTTTGCAAACTTGTGATTAAAAAAACAAAAAGATGTTATTAACATAATCATTCACACCATTAAAATTTATAAATTATACCATGTTCTAATATGTAAAACACACAATTGAAATGATTCAGAACACACTGCAAGCATTAAATAAACCATCTTACATTTTGCCCTGCCCCCTGAGAAACATTTTGCCATTCTTCATTGATCTCTGGTCACATAAGAGCTTATGTAAGAGGCATGTACTCAAAAATACAAGTGAAGTAATACAAAGGATATTTATTATGAATTAATAAACATCTGAAGTTCCAGACATGCAGAAACATTTGCAACTGCCTCTTCGCCCTTATCACTTATTAAAAGAAAACATTGATATATATATATATATATATATATATATATATATATATATATATATATATATATATATATATATATATTTGCATATCTACAAAAGATAACTAGATGCTTAGATTCATACGCTAGTACGAAGACCAGGATCCATGCAATGATTCAATCATTAGTGTAGTCTAATGTGATGGTTTGACCACATAACGACAATAATTTTGTTGCATATAACTTTTTCTCTTTTAGAAATACTCGCAAGTTTTTAGTTTTCTGCTATTGCTTCATAAAAGTGTCATATGTTATCCTCCACTTCTCAGTTTCTCTACTCTAATCTCAAATGATCTCAACAGCAAACAATTTCTACATGTACAAAAATACATGCTGGCCCTACTTCAAGGCTCTTGCACTAAAACTAACAATTTTAAAAAACATTAGCACAGCATAAAAGTTTACTTCATACAACATATATAAGGTTTATATGCACCTATGTACATGTGACCATGACAAGTTTGCTACTCTTCCACATAAAAATATCACAATTGCTCGCTTCGAATATGACAACTTCCTTTTATTCTGGAACTCGTAAACATGCATGAGAACCAAAGTTCCATGAAGAAATTCATCCCAATATGTCTTGGATGATCTCACGTAGCAGGATGTGCATATTCATAGGGAACCAAGAATTTCAAGAGTTATCATTCAGTGACATAAATAATACATTTACTTATGATTGAAATTCCTGCATATTCATAATAACCTTTCAAGTTTCAACTTCATAAATCCTTCTATGATAAAATGAACTCAGGAAAACTCATATTCTCGGTCACTAGAACTGGTGTTCCACCTGGATATTGCCTATCTGTGTTTCCAATTGCTGTACATGAACAGAATTACATACCACGCCTCCATGGTGATAAGGAACATTGACCAACTTCCGCTGTCTTCCTAATACATCCTTCCAATACCCCCCAAAATGTCTATCATGCAAACTAAAAAATTTCAGTGTACAAATTAGATGAATAAAAACTATCGGGAACCCTAAAATTACTGACTACCTATATAGAACTCTTTCAACAGCCGTATGGAAGAAACCCTTAGGCAGTTGAAACATGCAGCAAGGAACATTCGACCAACGGAAAACAAGCAATACTAAACTGCAAAACTCTATTATCAACCAAGAAGAAACTAAAACACACTCGCTTGACTTATGATGTGGTAAAATGAATGCTTTTCTACTGCCAAAGAAAGAATAATAAAAGAATACAATCATTCAATGAAACAAAGAAATATCTAACATAAAGCCACACCAATTTGGATACCGTCCTATAGCCATAAAAATAATATAAATTTGATCTAACTGAGAGCAAAAGTGGTGAACCTGGCCGTAAATGTCGCTTACGCAACTTTTCTCTGGCTCCATCGCTTTCGTAGAGAGCCTCTCCATGGCCCGCCATCGCCATATGAAGATGGAGCTGTATGAGAAAGAAAAAGGGGATGGAGTGAGAAATTAGGGTTTGTAATTGCGCACAAATTAGGTGGAGCCAAATAGCCGATACTACTTTATTGCATTGAAAACATGTTTGGATAAGGTGTTTATTGGATATTTTTTTTGTTTTTTGAACGGCAAATCTATCATACTTTTATTCCTATTCTAATAACCTTAAATCCACCTATTCCCCCTAGGTGAGGATTGAACCATCAACCTCAAGGTTGAAGGGCGACGCCTTACCACTTGACCAAGAGGTCATTGGCGTTTATTGGATACTTGGCTACTTAAAAAGTCAATAAGTTAAAAAATATGTTTGAATAGTAAAAAGTATTTTTTATTTTATTTTTTCCAACATTTTCCAAAAACTGTTTTTAAAAAGTCATAAAATTTTGGTTTTTTAGGAACTTATGACTTTTTGAATAGAAAATGAGATAAATAACCCCAACAACCACAAATCTTATTTCTTTAATGTCTTTTTTGGTCATTTTACATATATAAAAGCCAAATCAAATATTTTTTAAACATTATTATCAACTTATTAATTTTTCCCACCACATAAACTTATCCAAACACTTTTTTAAAAACTCATTTTTGAAAAGCCATAAACTAATAAACAATTTTGCCCAAAAGTGCTTATGAGTAAAATAAGCTTATCCAAACACCCCCTTAGAGATCCCAAACGAAGACACCATCACGACACATAACAATAAGTTTTAGAGCATTATTTATTTATTAATTATTAATTATTATTATTATTATTATTATTATTCTACATAATCAGTGAATATAGTTTATTAGTTTTATTATAGAGAAAGATAAATATGATTAATTTCTTTTGTTTATTGTCTAAAAAGAGTCTAATCGTAATTAAAGATTATATCTCTGTAGATGTTATTGCGGAATTTGGAGACCATATATGAAATCATAAAAAAGCACCGTTTTCATGATCTCGCAGATGATGTATGAAGTTTGCATATGTCATCACTCATCTGCGAAAACATGAGTTTCTTTTGAAAAAAATTCAAAAAACGAAATTGTAGTTGACCATCTGAGAAAATCTAAATTTATTTGCAAAAAATTTAAAAAATCATATTTTTTATAATATTTTTGAAGTTTCTTGTATTAGAAATCTTTAAAAATCATTCATCGATAAAATAAAGTTTAATATTGTAGTTTTAACATACAAAAATAACCAAAAAAACAATATATATATATATATATATATATATATATATATATATATATATATATATATATATATATATATATATATATATATATGGGAAGGTTAAAATGAGAACAATTTTTAAAGTGAGAACATGAGAACCAAATGTAGACCACATAATTTTAAAAAAACGCGCCTATCAAGCCACTCCATTGCAACCACCGCCAAAAAAGATTTTTTTTTATATTTTGATATTTTATACAAGTAAATTAGGGGAATTTTTGCCTTTTCCATTACCGTGAAAACCTGCTTTCCTCTAATGACCAGCACGACCTGCAAGCTTTCCTCCACTAGCGATTAAGGGCCCGTTTGGATGTGCTTATAAAACTCCTTATTGACTTATTGGTTTTTTGGAAAAGTCATAAGCCAATAAGTAAGGGCCTCCTTACTTATTAAAAACTGCTTATAAGCAGTTTTTAATAAGTAAGGGCCAAGCAGTTTTTAATAAGTAAGGAGGCCCTTACTGGCTTTTTCAAAAAACCAATAAGTCAATAAGCAGTTTTAGAAGCACATCCAAACGGCCCCTAAATCTCAATTCATTCCGGTTGAAGCAGATTTGCATGTATCGATTGCACCAGGTATCGATTTGCAGGTATCGATTGCACCGGTTCGACTTGATAGTTACAATTCAAAAGGTATCGATTGCACCAGTTAGATTATTTCAAATTAACAAAATCTGCATCTAATCCATTCACTACGATTTCGATTTCTCTTAGTCTTTGTCTTCTCATTATGATTTTGGAACTCAGTTCGTGATTCATATTCAGGACCGATTGATTACGATTTTAATTTCTCTTCCGCATCTAATCCATTTACGATTTTGGAACTCAGTTCGTGATTCAGGGTATAGCGAGCTTACACAAGACCTGGTTTCAATGTTTGGCTCGAAGGTTTCCCAGTCATTTGGAGTTCCAGATATGACTTTCAACTCCAGTGATTCTACCATAAACGATGGTGGTTTATTGAACCTTCATGTTGTGCCCCACCACTACAAACGTCTCAGCCAATGTGAACGTATCCCAAGGTTTGATATTGTTTCTTTGTTAACATTATTTTCATATTTGTATAGTGTAGTGTGACAACCGTGTCCCGAGTAGGATTATAGATCAAAAGTAAGATCGTTTTGATCTTTAGTGTGACCAAATAACGGTGTTAAGGTCATTATGAGATAAGAAAAATATAACGACCAAAGCCTAGGAGTCAAAACGGAGCAAAAAGCGGAAAAACGAGACCATTTATTTTGTCGGCACGTCGCGACGCGACGGAGCATCTGGTCGAGACGCGACGGCTGTCAAAACCGTCGGTCGAGTGTGCGATGAAGTAAGCGCTTACGTCAGAGATCGGGTCGCGATCTAGGGTTGGATCGCGTCGCGACGGGGCTCCAGAGGCCTATAAATACGAGGCACAAGCCTCATTTTTGAGGCAGAACACACACCAAACACATATACGATATAGGAGAGTGTTCTGGTAAGGAGTATACGTTGAGATATGATAGTGAGAAGTAAGGAGCCAGCAGTAGCTAGCGTCGAGGTGCTCGGGAGCTGTCAGAAGTCTGGAACGAGAACCGTGCCAGGACTCCGGGAAAGCACCAAACTCAGGTGAGTAATCGCTACCGTATCTCGCTAGTAGTTTATGCGTGTTAAACTATAGTAGAAAGTAATTATTGAATGAAATGCAAAGTAGTACAGTTATGATTAGTAGTTATGTGGAAGGAAGGTATGTTATGGTCCCGTTTGACGGGTCTGTCTTACGAGTAGTAGAGTGTCACGGGGTGATACTAGACAGTGTGATTAACCAGTAGTATAGTGTCCTTGCCAAAGGATGACATATGACAAGGATATTGTGTAGATACTGTGTGTCAACTTCGTAGGTTGCACCAGTATTGGTCTGGTAAGATGTAGGGGATATGGATATCCCATAAAACAAGCATAGAAAATCGTGTAGACAGTACCAAATAATGGATTTGGTAAAAGAACAATATTACCGACAGATAACCCGGTGCGGAACCGGTAAACATTTTAACATAAGAACGAATGAGTTGCCACGGTATGTGATACCGTAAGTTAGTAGGTGAGTGATGACAGTTAGTAATAAAGAAGTTACCATATAAGTAGGTAACATAGTAGTAAAATGTATCACAATAAGTGATACCGTTAGTGAGTGACGTCAGACAGCATGGTAACATTATAAGTTACCAAGTAATAGAGGAAAGCATAGTCAGTACAGTAACGTCATAAGTTACCAGATAGTAAAAGAAAGTGCAGAAAGACATAGTAAGAGTGTACGTACAAAAGAAGTGAGTTCCGTCGGGTAATACGGTTGTTTCACAGTATGATGGACGAGTAAGAAAAAGTGATCGTATGACGGTCTGGGGTAGTAAGATGAATCTGTGAAACGAGTGTGGCTATTTAGGCCATACTGTGATTCGATTACTCACTAAGCTTTATAGCTTACCCTTTTATTTTATGTGGTTTTGCAGGTTTAGGTAACGCTCGGCTTGGATCATGGGACGATCCCTGGTGATATTATCTTGTAAAACTCAGGCTTTGGAGAGCCGGGGCGTTACATGTAGGGTCTTGTAAGTTTGAATAAGATGATTAGAAGTTCTTATATGTTTGATTCAATTACAGGTTTTTGTAATGGATGAAGCTATATCAAGAAAATGCATAGCAAAAATGGATGAATGTATATGCATACAAGGTGTTCGATCATATGCTTGAAAGAAAATGAGGTTCAGACTCTGTTTCAAATGAATTCATAAAAGAACAACAGTTGATTTCAGGAAGACTCGGTGGGTGAGCTGGAGAAAGTAAAAAGGGAGATGAAGTCGATGGAAACTACACTTTTAGGAGCTGCTAAACAAGCTCAGGTACACAATTTGAAAAATTATAAAAACATTTTTTTGCAACAATTATTTTTAATATATTATTGAATTTTAATCTATTAGTTATCTGCCTTACTAGGCAAAAGCTAATGAAGTTGCAAAGCTAATGAATGAGAATGAGCAACTGAATTCTCTACTCGAGGATCAAATGGTAGGCGGACATTTATACTGCCTGAAATTTCTTAAACTAAGATTCTCTTTTGTAGTTCTTAGTTTCTTTTAGGCAAATTGCAAATAATATCTACTTTACTATTTCTATTGATATGTGCAATGTACTTTATCTTCGTGTTATTCGTATATGAATATACTCAAATAGAATATATTTCGTGGATTTGATATGTTTTTTGTTCAATCACATGTGATTAAACCTTGTTATTCACATATGATTAAGCTATTCACATATGATTAAAACATGTTATTCATATGTAAATATGTACATAACGAATTTTTTATTTTTAAATAAATTTTCTATTATATGTATTTAATCACATGTGATTAAAACATGTTATTCACAAGTGATTAAAACCTGTTTTTCACATGTGAATATGCACATAACGAATTGTTTATTTTTTAATGATTTTTCTTGTTTTATATATATATATATATATATATATATATATATATATATATATATATATATATATATATATATTATCACATTTGATTAAACCTAGTTATTCATATGTAAATATGTACATAACTAATTTCTGATTTTTAAATAATTTTTCTTATTATATGTATCTTAATCACATGTGATTAAACATTGTTGATCACATATGATTAAGATATTCACATGTGAAAAAAACCTATTATTCACATGTGATTCATATGTGAATACACACATAACGATTTTTTTTTATTTCTTAATACTTTATTCACATTCGATTAAAACATGTTACTCACATGTAATTATTTCTTAATACTTTATTCACCTTCAGAGCATGCTAATTTCCAATTATATATATATATATATATATATATATATATATATATATATATATATATATATATATATATATATATATATATATATATATATATATATATATATATATATATATATATATATATATATATATGACGGTATCCAAATTGGAAATTAGCATGCTCTGAAGGTGCTTTCTTTGTTAACTTGAGTTGTCATGAAAGTAAAACCTACCACACAAATAAATGAAAGACCAATGTGCCATATCCAAACAAATATAGTGTATATATTCAACAATGAGTTTTTGAGGTCTTTTAACTTTTAGTTTTTTTAAGAATAAATTGAGTTAAATAAAATTTTCATTCGAGAGTATAAGCTTAAAGATTTTGTTTGAAACAAAAAACGTCCAATCCAAAAGTTACTTCAAGTAGATTTTATAAGCGTTTACCATTTAGCTTTAAGTCAAAAGCTTACAACTATTTTTGTTGAACATCCTTATAATATTTGATAAATTTACAGTTATGGTTTTTTGAATGGCCGAATTTTATCAAAACCAAAACTTGCAAGGGAATGAAAGAGTTTACAAACTAATAGCCAATATACGACATTGCATCCGGTTAACCCTGTTGATTTTCTATTTTTAAAATCTATGAACAAACCAAGTAAAAGAAGATATTACAATATTTTCAAAAATAAACTCTCTACGAAACTATTTAAAGCCAAAACATTGTATTCCAATACATTCAAAACACCCAATAATACACAAACAATATCCTGAACCATTTTTTAGAATTCAACAAATGATGATTATGAGTCAAATAGTGATCGATACTCAAAATAATCATATCGATCTATCTAGAGACCTTCTCATATACTCACATCACTATCTGATAGTCAATGAACACTTGCTTCAATTCTTCCACTTCAGTAAGACAAGTCACACATAAAGTTGTATCCAAAACGAATACTTCTTCGACCCAGATCAGCTCTGAACGGAACTCTGAACGGAAATGATCCAACATCACCTCTCCAAATAAAAATCTTAACTTTTTTCGGGATAAAGCAATTCCACTTGGAAGGGCGATCATAATATAATTACGCATAGAGCTAATCGAAAACTCTTTAGAGGTATCCAAAGACCACACCCACTTTCCATAACACGAGTAGGAGAAAAAGAAGTCAATCTAGATGTATTGACTCATCTCAGTGTTAGTGTATCCCACATTGTTGCGACACGGTCTTATATGTTGGTATATATGTTGGAGTCTCACCTCTCTCCATAAGGGCTCTTTTGGAGAGACAGTCTTGGGCTCCACATATATTTACATGGTATTAGAGCCGGCATCCCGCACCCTGTAACCTCTTTAAGCCTACGTCTCTGAGGGGGAGTGTTAGTGTATCCAACATTGGTGCGACACATTCTTATATGTTGGTATATATGTTGGAGTCTTCCCTCTCTCCATAAGGCCTCTTTTGGAGAGACACTCTTGGGCTCTACATATATTTACACTAGGGCCCTCCCTTAATCAGTCTTTGCACGACCAGTCCCACCCAAGACCTTCAATTCAATCCATGCTAAGACAATCTTAATCCAACTCTAAAAGAAATAGTCTGGTAAATCGTTGCGTTAGGGGAGTCCCATCAATACACTTGTCTTTCCAAAAATAAACTCAAGTACCATCCCCCACTCAGATTTAGAAACACAAATGAGAAGGCATTCCTTTATCAAGTAAACTAGGCGTATTCCCGCGCGTTGCGCAGGAGTAAATTAATATAGTAAAAATATATTGACCAATCAAATATAAACATAAACATTTTAGATTTATTCAAAATATGAAAAACAAAAAATAAATCAAACATATGACATATGTATCAATAATAATTTTTCATCCAAACATCGAACAAAAAACATAACACCTTTTTTGGAGTTAATTATTATAGATGGTCCAACATTAAAAATATATAGAAATATATTTACATAAATTGTATCCGAATTTGAAATAAATATAAAATAAAACATACCAATAATAACATAAATAAGAGTCTAAAGTAATTATTGTATGTTGTCAAGTCGTATTTTCCTCCATCTTATTTTCCAAACTCTACCAAAATAAGCTACCTATTATATGTGAACTATATATATCTTTATATTAACTAATGTGTCATAAGTAACAATTAAGTTCTTTATATTAACTAATGTGTCATAAGTAACAATTAAGTACCATAAGTTTAAAAACTTTTGGGTTGTAGTGGTTAATTAGTTGAAATGTGAAGAGATTGCATATTAAAATAAATTAATGGTATTGGTAATAGTAGGAAGTTGAAGTGTTGAAAGTTTCAAACATATATTATATATTTATAAAAAATATATCTTCATATAAATATATAGATTGTTAATTGATTTATAACTACATATGAAAATTTTCAATTATTATAAAAAATAAATTATATATTTTTTTAGTTAGATTTAGATTTCAATTTAGGTTTTATATTTTACAGATTGAAGCCTTTTAACTATTTTGAAAAAAAAAACATTTGATCATTGTCTAAGTTTAGTTTATATTTTGATTTTGGTTTTGCATTTAGACTATCTTTCGATTAACAAATTCAATGTATTATATTGTCAATTAAAAAGTTTAACTTTGGTTTTGTATTTAACACCATACATTAATTAACAACTTAAATATAGTATATTAATAATTCAAAAATTCGATCACCAAGATGATATATTTTATATTTAATAAATAACTTAATCTTGGAAGTTGAATAGTTAAGAGTTTCAAGTCGATATGATGAAAGTAAAATGCTCTAATATTTAATAAATAACTTAATGTTGGAAGTTGAATAGTTAACAGTTTTAAGTTGATATGATGAAAGTAAAATGCTCTAATAAATGTAAAAATTATTATAAATCATTCATCGTAATCAATATTTAGTGATATAAAATCTAGATTTAAAATATATATGAAAAAATGAGTCAGTCTTTAAAAATCGATAATTAAAATTATTGAAATATAACCAAGTCTAACATGTATTAAGTGCTTAGATCATTTGAAGCGTTTTATAGAAAAAGATACTTTATTATTTTAATAATTTAATAATTCAATTTCATACAATAATTATTTGTATGTCAAACTTCTATGTATTCGAGAATTGTAAGTCTTGAGTTGAATACATTATAACTTGTTACTCAACTAACAATATAATCATCTATTTTAAGTCAATTGTATATAGACAATCCAATATTAAAAATATAACACATTAACATAAACTACATTAGAATCTAATACAAAAAAATAAAACGTACTAAAAATAATACATATATTATCTTTGAGGAATGTATTATTGTAGATCGTTTCTTCGTAAAACTTGTAGGTAAAATAAATATAATTTAGCCTTGTCAAATAACGCTAATATGAAAAAATATTATATGAACCAAATGACCACTAAATACTTTATCAAACAACATAAGTCCACTTATTCAAACAATATACAACCATTTTGGTGAATATGGATTAGAAAACGTTACAATGAATAATCAATCTATTATATATCTTCCTACCGTTATGTTGGGGTAGAACCAATATGCATTTTGTTTCTTGTCTTGCAACTTGTAATTTGCTTTAGCTTCTTCACATGTCTCCTTCCCAATACAATATAAACATATGTACCTTCGAAATATGTGTTCTCAACCATGCCGTTTTTCTCTTGCCTTGCGACTTGTAATTTGTTATAGTTTCTTCATGTTTCTCCTTCGTAATACAATATAAACATATGCGACTTCAAAGTGTGTGTTTTCTCAAATCATCTTTTCTTCCATCATATTCTTCATGCTAGAATCTATCTTTTTTTCCATCATATTCTTCATGCTAGAATCTAATATATATGTGAGTTATGTATAACTCTTATATTAATTAGGTGTGATAACTAACAATAAAGTATCATAGGTTAAAAAACTCTTGAGTTGTGGAAATATGAAAAGACATAAAAAGTTAGAAAATCAATGGAAATATGAAAAGTCATGGGAGTTTCAAATGCATGTGGTGCTTTGAAATATGCCTCTATTATAAGATATATAGATGTTTAAAACTCGCCACTATGTCCCTTCGTTTTTATACTACTATGTCTTGTTTGAAACCTACCATCATTTCCATGTATAACTTTAGTGACTTTAACCCATAAATAGTTATCATCATCAATAAAATGCTAATGCCATTTTAAAAGTATCACATCATTAAAATGTTACAGACTACCAACCTCGAGACCCCATTCTTTTTAGAATTCAAAATCAAATACCATTTCATCTAACTTATCTTTCTTTTACCCATATCTACCCCCCCCCCCCCCAAATCTAATTGATCCTAAAATACGATAAATTGTTTTAGGGATTTTTATATATAGAAACATAAAATAAATACCTAAGCTTCCCAATATTGCCTTTCAAAAGAGTTAACAACCTACAATAGACAACACATATACATTACATTTAGAAAGTCTTTTCATGAATCTATCAATGGCTACTCACCAACCCTCCACTCAAAACGTATTTGAGGCAACCGATAAACCTAAATATTTATGCAAATAAAGGTGCAAACCAACCCGTGTTCACCACCATTTCTTCGAGCATAGCCGAGGACGTCTCATAACCAAAAAAAATTGGATTTGTTGAGACTAATTTTTAGTCTCAAAACTAAAGAAAAACAACTTAAAATGAGAAAAGAGCATTGTTCGCATAAACATTCGAATAAAAAAGGTGCAGCATAGTAAATACAACCACTCTCAGCAGTAACCCCTTTAACAAACTCGTGATCCACCACTTCTTCCAAATCTATATACAACCCTTCTGGAACAAGATAAGAATCAAGTGTACAGTTATGGTCTCCACCCAAATGGTCATTCGAATTTCCATTTACCCCAATATTAACATTTCCATTTTTTCTTAAATCGAGGAACATGGATAACTTTGGTAACCTTAGAAACGTTGGCAATGTAACACCCAAACTTTAATCATCTTTGACAAGCTAAGGAAGTAAACAAGATGCACTCCGACATAAAACAATGTGGAACTCTAACGCAACAATACATTGCTTTTTAGTAGATAAATTGTTTAACATGTATAATTTTACAACGCAATCGAGGGTAAACGTGCAACAAGCTGCGCCACTAGCCCTTTCTGAATAACAAAACAAAGACATGTAAACACAACATCCATAAATCTGGGAGTCATAACATTAGAATACATAACTCGTTGGACCCTTGTCAGGACCTCCACAACCTATGGCGCAAGAAAATCGATGGTATCGGACGCAAATGAAATAAACACATGGTCGTTATTATTGCACGGTTTCTCGTGCTTAGCAACTTTACTGAAAGCAACTTTTAAAGCAGCATGTCTCATAGTGAAACCTCCGCCCCTCAACCACACTCGTATGGTTGAGGTGGAAACCCATGTCAGATCCACGCATGCATGTTTTCCACTTACCCACCCAAACACCAGCACATTAGCAGGACGAAGGGTAGAGCTACCATCACCTGGTTCAGTCAAGAAGTTCACAACTACTTCTTTCATAACAGAGACCCCAGCTTGCCTAAATATGTCAAAAAAATCGTCCCTAACTAAATCATAGCGGTACTTGAAACCGGGTAACTCTCTACGGTGCACATCATGTTCTCCAAAAGAATCCAAACATACGTTGCTTAAATAAACGGTTAAGTAGTCATAAACCTAGATAATGAGCCTAGCTTACAAGGGCAAACACAATCATCACATTGATCCTCAATAATGCAAATTGAATTGGCCTTTGTTCATGTAGAAAAATGTATGACGATGTGTTGATGGTGCTAGTTATACCCAACACATTTAAGGGGGATACAATCAACAAAATACCTCATGAGCAACATCAATTGAAATGAAAATTTAGAGGATGAAACAACATGCTTGATATACATGAAGACCAAAGTATAAAGTACACAAACCAATATATGAATTGTGAGATACACAAACCATAATCAACATATCACTCGGTTGACTTCCGAATCTTTCTTCGCATTTAGTTTTCAAATTTCAGGAATAAAAAGGAGATGACAAATGTAGACTAGGCTAGGCTAGCAACACTTGTTTTTGTAGTATTAAATGAAAATTTACCTCAACCAATGCAACATGGAAATACAACGAATATTCTAAGCCTCAAAGCCTCCCATTTGATAAACCACACCAACCCGACTAATTGAGATCAATATCCTTAAAAGATAAGAAGCATGTTGCAGCTTAGCAGTTGCTATCGACACTACACATCAAAGCCAAAGATTTCCCAATATATCATTCCTACGAGCATCACAAAACTTGTCTACTTACTCAAAGCTTTCAACATTCTGGTAAATAATTTATTAATAAGAAACTCCTTACGTAGCAGTAAGGCTAGACATCTGTTGGATTCAAACCAAAACGTCCGAAAACAAGGTAAAACTAGTCCGCACTAAAATATCATATTGAACCACAACAAGAGAGAATCTAGATGTGATGCATTAAAAACATATACTAAATCTAGCTAAGGAACATAGTATCACACTTGACAAATCTCTTGATTTCAATTTTGTCCAGGTGCCACCCAAACAAGACTGTCGACATACTCCATGATTGTATTTGGGCCATGTTCCCAGGGACAAAAATTCTCCAAGATTGTCTCTTTGTTTGAAATTGGATCGTACAAGACAACATGACCGACCATGTGAATAAAAAACCCATTGTGTGATGTGGAAACAAATGGATATGTAGCATACTTATCAACGACATGTGAAAAAACATGGCGTTTGACCCATGATTCAGCCACCCCATATTCATCCATCACCCATACGTCACATCCAACAGCCTCATCCCATGACAACACACAAAGCTTTCCGCCCGAAATTCCTAAACATTTCGAACGCTTGCAATTGTAAACTGTAGAATGTGGAAGAGGTATCTCACGGAATGTCTCCAAACCCAAATCAAATGCCACTATCGTTTTTGGATCATAGCTCTCACCAACACCACAAAGCCAATGAAGATGACCATTATGACCATCTACACAAACAAAATTTTCAAAGTCAACCCATGTGATGTGCGATGGAAACCTTTCAGTTATCAACTCCCAGGTGCCCTTTCTCATGCTATAAATCTCAATTTGCAGCCACCATTTAACGAGAGATTTGGGTGGTTTCGTAAGGCCTGTGAGCTTGAGAATTTTGTAATCATCCGTTTTGGGATCAAAACCAAATCGGAAAGATATATGCATCGGACCAAAATCACGGGAGGGTGTAGAATAAGGCGGAACAGTTAACACTGCCGAGAGAGAAGGGTTCCAAATGTGGATGGCAGAATCATTGTAATAAGAGCATATTAAGCCGTTAACAGCACCAATAACTTTGATACTACTATATTCAGACAAGGGATTAACAACCGTAGGGAGTTTGATGAAATTGGTGAGTTCACGATGGGGATATCGACACAGGTGTGTTGTCAATTGTGTAGGGTCATATTGAGAATAGAAGTCGTAGAAGACCAAGAGAATTTGATCGTTGTTATGGATGGCACGATTGAGGTGGGATTTTATAAATGAGGATTGAGACAAGAGGGCGTTCCAGGATTTGGAGACAGACCTCATCTGAGCAAGTTGTTTGGCCAATAAGCGGATGAATATTTTTACTAAAACCTCGTTCGCGATGTTCTCTATAGTTGTTGGGTGTTTTGTTGCATTACAACTAATCAAATTTGAATATTGTCTCAGTGCTTGGCCAGTGCTGATGTTGCTACCTTTGTAGAGGTTTGCAAGGTCAGCAGGTGAAGCAATCTCCTGTTCACGAACCTGAAGACAACATAAATTATAAAATAGTGTTAGTTAAAAATACCAAAAAGATAGTGCATGAAAATATCACTCACTCTTGAACTGACAACAGCAGCATGGAAGTTATCCCTTTCGTCTCCATTTTTATGTCTTTTCAGTGAGCCACTTGTTGATGATGCTTCAAGCCTTAGAAGAGAAGATGGTGACTCCTCCATGGTTCTAGAGTGCACCAAAGCTATCAAGTGTTGGGCTTCAGACCTGTAGAGAATGAGGCGCCAAATACACTTTAAACACCAACATCAATTTACTTTTATGTTTATGTCATGAAAACACCATATGATACTAAAACCAGTGCCATTTCTGTCCATTTTGACTAATTTTCTGCTCCACTTTTTCTAATTATATTTGCAAGGAATATGAGTGTAGCAACACTGCCAAGTCTACTAACTGATTGATACACTCACTGTCTCTAATACGTCAAAACTTGTACCAAGTTTTTGGCATGTATGCCATACGGAAATATATTGCAGCCTAGTGACAAATGAGCACACCCCTCAAGTTCAAATATGCACTATCAAGTAATAACAGAGTAGAACTGTACTAAAAGAAAGACCAACCTAGTAAAGGTTGTCCGTTTCATCAATTGTTCAAGCTCTGATAATATCATTATCCTAGTGGCAGCAGAATTCCCACCTTGATGACTGCTAACCTCTGATACTCCACTTGAATTCTTCAGTTCATTAAATCAAAGTGCATCAAGGTTATAATGATTTTAAACAAAATGGTTGGATCAAACATTGATACGAGTGCACATTATTAGTAAGCTCATTAATAAAAAAGTATTATGGCATAAACAATTTAAACTAAGTCCCTTTCATTTAGTTCTGATAGATTGTTTTAATGACTCAAGTATGGACTTAAAACTATTAACAAAGTTAACAGACAAGGTTTATAACAGGTTCTTCGCCACATATTCTAATATGTGAACCATACAACTAAAAATGGTAAAACACATAGGAAGCATGAAATAAACAACTTACATATTGTCCTGCCTCCTGACAAACATTTTGGTGTTCTTCATAAATCTCTGGCCAAATTAAAGCCTCTGTAAGGAACATATACACAGAAATACAAGGGAAGTAATACAAAGAATATTTTTTTATGAATATATCACAATTGCTTGTTTCAAGCATCATGACAGCCTTTTACTATAGAACTCGTAAACAACCATGAGAACCAAAGTTCTAATATGAACGCCTCTTTTAGAAATCCATCCCTCTATTTCCCAGGTCTCATCCTGATGACTAAAATTTCTGATGTACAAATTAAAAGAGTAAAAAGTATCACTAACCCTAATTTGACTGATTACTTGTACAAAAGTGGCTTTATGCAGCCACATTGAGGAAAACCCTTAAGCAGTTGAAACATGCGGCAAAGATATTCAACCAATAGAAAGAAAAAAAAATTCTAATGGTAAGAACTACATATAAGCATATTTTAACTAATTAACCGTATCGACTAAGAAGAAACTAAAACCTACTTGCATGATCTACGCTGTGGTAAACTGAATGCCTTTCTACAGCAAAAAAAAAAAAAAAAAAAAAAAAAAAAAAAAAAAAACCCTAATAAATCTAAAAAGATTGCAGCAATCATCCAACGGAACATAGAAAAACATAATAGAAAGCCGCAATTACGATGGCCATAAGAAATAGCATCTTAATACAGCCAGATAGGCCCTAACTACATGATTAAAAGTTGATGTAACTGAGAACAAAAGTATTGAACCTGGAACGAAAGGCCTCTTATTGAACTTTTCTCCGGTTTCGCTGCTTTCGTAAAGTGCCTTTCCATCGCCAGTCGTCGCCATAGGGAAGCTGGTGTTCGAGTCAAAGTGGAGAAAGAGAAAGAGAACGGAGTGCCAGAGTGGTATAGGTCTTTTTTGCACACATATTTTTATTTCTATCGTAATTTTTAGGAATTTTATTCCTCAAAAGCACTGTGATTTGCCAATTAGCCGTGCATTGTGGATACAATTTAGATCCGTTTTTGGGTATAATCCGTCTGGTCAACCAGTAAAGATAATCGATCAATTAGATCGAGTTATATTAATTTTTGACTTGTTTTTAACTGGTTGGATTTCTTAAAATCACGTCTGGTCAATTTGGACCATTGACATAAAACAATTAAAAACCAGATTGAAACAAAAAATTTTAATTTGGATTTCAAAAACTAGGCTAAAAAGTTCAAAACTTAAACTTCTGAAATTAGTCCGGTATTAGTTTGTCAAATTTAGTAAAAAATTTCTATAGAAACTTGAAGAAATTTCTACTCGGTATCAAAAAGGTGAAAGTATATTTTTTGTTTTATAAATATATAATTATGATATATATATATATATATATATATATATATATATATATATATATATATATATATATATATATATATATATATATATATATATATATATATATATATATATATATATAGGGTCCCGTTCCGGTGAAGGCTCTTTTTTGGTAAGGACTCGTAAGGACACCTCAAAAAAATTGAAAAAAAATATAAAAAAATACAAATCATAAAATCGAGAATAGTACTATATCATGATCCAAAAAAATTTGGATCATTGAGAAACAGAAATGATCCACAAAAAATTTTATTTTGTTGATCATTGTTTCATTATAAAAAAAAATAATGATCCAAAAGTTTTTTTCCGAATTTTTTTCTCCAATATAGTACTATGATCCATTTTATTATTTATATTTTTTATTTATTTTTTTAAATTTTTTTAAGGTGTCCTCACGAGTCCTCACTTTAAGAAAAGTCCTCACCCGATCGCTTATATATATATATATATATATATATATATATATATATATATATATATATATATATATATATATATATATATATATATATATATAATGTATGGAAATTTTGAAAACAGGTTGATTCCGTGATTGAACTGGTTGACCCGATCATGAAACTAGGTGAACTAAAAACACAGGTTTTAAAACATTGCAGTTGACATGGCTTTTTAATTTATTATTTATGATGTACAAATTAAATTGGATTTGTTGAGACTAATTTTTTGCCCCGAAACTAAAGAAAAACAACTTAAAATGAGAAAAGAGTATTGTCCCATAAAAAAGGTGCATTCAAATAAAAAAGGTGCAACACAGTAAAGACAATCATCATCAACAGTAACCCCTTAAAAAAAACCCGTGATCCACCGTTTCTTACGACCCCTCCATAACCAAGATAAAAATATAATGAGAAAGTGGATCTCCTTGTCTCGGCCCAAGTTTGAACTTACTAGTAGGACTCCCATTGACTAAAACAAAATTATCATGCTATTTACCCAAATAATAATTCGAATTTTCATCAACCCTAATATTAACATTTCCATTTTTTCTTAAATCGAAGAACCTGGATAACTTTGATAACCTTTAGAAACGTTGGCTAGTTAATTCCATCAATTATAATTTGTCTTTTTCGACAAGAACTTTATGAAGATCAAATTCCCAAGTTTCAAAAATACAAACCGGGGAATCAAAACTCTTTTTTACCAAGAGACCTTGGCTTCACCTGGTTTAGTGTAACACACAAACTTTAATCATCTTTGACAAGCTAGGGTAGGTAACAAGATGCACTCCAACAACAAAAAAAATTGGAACTCTAACACAAGAACCTAGATAATGAGCCTAGCTTACAAGGGCAAATACAATTATCACATTGACCCTGAATAATGCAAATTGAATTGACCTTGGTAAATGTAAAAAATTGTATGACAATGTAAAAAATTGTATGACAATGTGTTGATGGTGCTAGTTAGGCCCAACACATTTAGGGGGGCTACAATCTACAAAAGACCTCACGTGCAACATCAACACATTTACGGGGGATAATTTAACTATAATATTTTTTTCCTTTTTTTAACAACGTGCCCACATTATGCCGTTTAGACGACTCCTAGTTATTCAAGCGATAACACTCCTATAAACTCTCAAGGTCCAAAGGAGGGTGAATTTCAAGGTCCTTCGGAGGATGAGGACGAGGCTCTTGGTTCTTTGATATAGTGGCGTACCTAGAGAAAAAACTCAAGGGTAGCAGACATTTTTAAGGGGTAACACTACTAGAAAAAAAAAGCTAATTTCCAACGATAATTCGGGTAAAAAATCCATCACTAAAATGTTTTACCGACAGATTTACACTAAATTTACTCGACATGTTTTTTTTTTACGGAATTGTGACGAATTTTCAACGGTATTTTGACACAATTCCGATACATTACCACGACAAAATTTTTTGAGGGGTAGCCCATTTTACCCCGGGCAACCACATAGGTCCGTCCATGCTTTGATGGAAGATGCATTTCAAGATTTCTCTTTGGCGGAGGATGCAATAGGTCAAACAAACACGAGGGATGTAGCAGCTTAAGTGAACATGGTGGTAGGAGAAACAAGCTGTGAAGAGTAAGACCAAAAGCCTATGTAACCCATATTTATCACTGATTTTAGTTTTGGCTGTCATTATATTACAAATCCTCCAATACCTTTCTTTCTGTCATTTTGCAAATGTAGTGTTACTGTTGATGCCGCTTTGTTATGTTAGATGTTTGCTGCTAGGATATTCTTGAAGTTCCAACATAAATCCGATTTAAAAGAAGCTGCTACAAATACTATATTTCGGAAAGTCGTTAGTTTTTTCTTCGTCGCTAGATGTGATACATTAGCATGGCGAATCTAGAATCGAAATTCACGTGGTTCCCTATTTAAATAAATCGAAAAAAATGAAAGAGTAAAAAATACTAGTAGTGGGTGGGGTTGGGTCAGGTCATGTCTTTAAAAAATCAAACATAACTTCGGTAGTTATATTAAAGTTCTTACAATTGTATCCGACGAGGTTGTATATCTTGAACTATTAGACAAACAAATAAAATTGACTTGTTCTTGAATATTGAACTTGTTCAAATTCTGCTATTGATGATTGTACAATTGAAATCAAATGCAAACAATTGAAACAAACCTATTAGTTGTGAATATGAGGCATGGAAGGGCCTAAGCGGTGGCCGGACGGCGATCGGCGGCGGCGAGAACTGTAGCAGTTGCCAATCAGGCGACAATCTTGAACGACGCAGAAGCAGGGATCGCGAACGTGGTGAGGACGTGATTACATGAATTGTGTTAGCGATTTCCGATTAGCGTTTTTTTTTCCTTTTGGACGTGATCACGTATTTTGTTTTGTAAATTTGTAGTTTATTTGGGCCGATTGTTTTATATAGGCTAACAAATCAAGAGCTAAGCTAGGTCCTCAAAAATAATTTAGATGGTTCCTAATTTTTTATATATATAATTAACTGTATAAATTGAAAAAATAGATAGGTCCTAGGACCCACCTTCCATAAACATACCTCCGCCCCTGTACATTAGAGCCAACACACAACTTTGCACCACCTTCTTCTTACAGTATTTTGAAGCGGGAAGTGATATTTCCACTTGAAAAATTGATTCATCCACATGATGTACAATACACTTGCAGCTATTGTACAAATCAATAAAGCATATATTTCATGTGGATGAATCAATTTCTCAAATGGAATTATCACTTCCCTTTTGAAGCAGCCTATCTCATACATTAGAGTTGATTGCGACATATTTTTGAGTCAGCAGAATCAAAATACAGATAATTCATTGTCTCTTCTGTCCGAGTCTCTTCAAATACTGTGTTACTTTTTTGACGATACATGTAATGGCCACCTTTGAGTCTCTTCAAATACTAAACAATATTATAGGAGGAGAATTTTGGAACGATAATCTGCATACTAACAAAAGGGGGGAACTAGTTCCAATATGGGTAAATTTGTATAAGGGATATCTTAATGTCAATCACAAAGAAGTACTATCTATAAAAAAAAAACCTCAAAAATATTATGAATCGAGTGAGAACTTCACATTTTATATAATTTCAAAGTTCCAAGGTAAAAAATGAAGGCATTCTGATCAATTTTCCTACAGAAGTGGAAGATATTATAAAGACTAAATTTGATTACTAATTATGAGATATAACAAGTAAAAGGTTACAAGATAAGTTAAAAGCAGCAAGTCCTTACTTGCATGTTAAGTTGAGTGACTTTCCTGGAAGCAAAAGATGACAAGTCTGATGAAGCATATACATCAGACAAATTTGTTACAAGTAAACTAGTTGTATCATTTTGAATTAAATCAAATGTTAACATAAAAAATCATCCACCTTGGGATTTAAGTAATGAACAAATATGAAGGTATGAGATTCAAATTCTCCAATATCTCATGTCATGACATATATCTATGTGGGTAAACTAGATATCATAAAATTATAAATGACCATGTCAAAGTAGAGGATACAAAATAATACCAAAAAGAAAATTGTGTAGCAAAATAAAAGAAAACTATATTTCCTGGCCATGAAAGGTTTTTCAAAATTTCTCCAACGTTGAAGAACCGATAAAGAATCAATACGAGTGACTGTAGTCTTCAAGCCAAAGTGGATCATGTAATCATATCAACAATTAAACGCACCAAAGAATCAAAATGATATTGAGGTTCTAAAAGTTTAGAGAGCAAAGACAAAAGCAGGATTTTGATCTGGTTTGCAGGTTCCCTATTTATCTGGAACCTATTTACTGCAAATTTTAGAGAAAAACAAATTCCTACAAATTCATCTTGAAGGCAGAATTTTCTTTATTGTTTATCACTTTATCATATGAAAGATTATATAATAAAGTTCTTTTTTCTTTGAATATATTTGTTCCTTTCTTAGTAAAAACATTGTAAAACTTTTGTATTCAGACATAATGTATTTAAAAGAAAGAACTTTTTTATATATTTTATGTTGCATATCTTTAGCCAATAAAGTCAATATATTAAAAGCAAAGGTGTATTTTGAAACTTTTAATAGAGTTAGAAGTTTTTTAAGTATAATGCGTATAGACTAGGTGATGCACCCCGTGCGACGCAGTGGGGTATCATACTAAAAGAAAATAGTGAAAGTACATTGTTATAATGGGATAGGTTTTTTAAAGTACAAATGTCTTAATAAAAAAGCAAAAGTAAAATGAATATTTTCAATTTTTTGGTACCAAAACTGAAAAAACAGTTAAGAGTCATGATTAAAAATGTAACTTACTCTACACAAAAATTCAATGAAACACCTTGTCTTAGAAGAATATGGACCCGTCTTCTAATAAATGGTGGTAAAAATCAAATAAAGCAGATGCCCAAGACGACAATTGCATTAATATTTTATCAATAGAAACACCTTGTCTTAGAAGAATATGGATTTCTCGGAATGAGTTGTAACATTGGAAAAGATGAAAATAAGTTCATTAATGCAAAATACAATGTACTTTAGTGTCACAATCAATATGGGCAATATATATTTTATTTTTTCCCAAAATAGCAACATAATTATAGTTTTTACCTACAATAGCAACGTACTTACATTTCTTCATGTATAAAAGCAATATACTATTAAATTTTACTAATAATAGCAACAAATTTATATTCTCGGACTTTATACGTAATGACATTTGTTTCTTATATTATTTGTAAATACGTGCTAAAAAACGTAACTATGTTGCTATTATTTGTAAAGAGATTGTATGTACGTTGATATTATGTGTTACAATATTGGTATTACTCGTAAAAAAAAAATGTAAGTGCGTTGCTATTATGGGTAAAGAATGTTAGTATATTGCTTTTACAGATAAGTACTAAACTTTGCCTATATTGATTAAAAATATAAGTACATTGCTATTTCCTGCAATTTGCCATTTATGTTTTGTAGGATAACACCACATAAATTTTGTAGATCAATAAAACAAACTTTAAAAATAAGATAATATTAACTATTATATCGGCAACAAAATGACCATTATGCACCTTGTTCTACCCTGGTTTAGAATGCATCACATGATTCACATCTCAGTATTGTTGGATCAAATATAGTGGTGTTTTGAAGCAGCAACTTCTTCACCAATAATAACCTAAAAAGAATGTGCAGGGGGTAGTTTGGGAAGAAAAATATTTAGAGATAATAATCATATTACAATGAAAAAGTAATTCGCTCCATGTTTGAATGTGACTGCAATGTGCAACTTACAAAAATCAAGAACCACCTGGTTATATGCATAACAGAATTCCTTTTAGCAAATATGTGGTAATTGGTTAACCTAAAGAAAGAGGAATATATTGAGAAGAATACTTACCAAGAAATCCTAACAGAGTACTTTTAGGATTGTAAATTTTGAGAGCTTCGTGAAAGCTCCAAACAACATATCCCTCTAGCAGATTGTCTAATACAGAAAATCAGTTCAACCCTGAAATCAAACATTCTAAAGATATGAAACTTTTTCTGTGAATTTAGTTATTTCTATGTACACATCCACATTTACCTTATTGCAAGATGTCTGCTGCTAATAATCTGAGCACCAGGGACTTTGGCTGTTGCAAAAAAAAAAAAAAAAAAAAAAGAGCCAAGTGTTAACCATATGTGTAAGGAAAGTATTGAATAATAATGAGGCCACCAAATGAATCTATCACAGTAGTTCCCTGATAGAAGTCCAAAAAAATTGTTTGTAAGCTCTATTTTTCTTGTCCATTTTACCTTTATTTCCTTGTGATTTTGATAAAAACAGAACCGAGAAGGGTAGAAGAAAAGAAAGAGAAACGTAAATCTTTTATTGACCTAAAAAATAATTACAGGATCTGCAACCCTATTTATACTAACTCAGATCCACAAAATCAGCAACCGATAAATACTAATTTTAAGATAAATGTAAACTAACTAGATAAGCCTATCTAATTTAAACTAATACTTAATTATTATTAATATTCGGAAATGCCTGGATAAATCCGAAAATCTTAGCTGTCATTCGATAATTCTACACTCCCCCTCAAGCTGGGTATGGATGTCAATCATATCCAGCTTGTTCTTCAGTACTTCAAACTTTGGTCTGGGCAATGCCTTGGTCAGAATATTTGCAACTTGGAAGTTCGTGGGAACATATGACAGCTGCAAAATCTTTTCTTCTAGCTTTTCTTTGATGAAATATCGGTCCAATTCAACATGTTTGGTCCGATCATGATGGACTGGATTTTTTGCAATTTCAATCACGGCCTTGTTATCACTGAACAAGTTCATTTGGATCTTTTCAGTAACCTTCAACTCCTTGAGCATTCGACCAATCCAGATCCCCTCGCATATACCTTGACATATTGCTCTGAATTCAGCCTCGGCAGTGCTTCTGGCAACCACCGACTGTTTCTTACTTCTCCATGTCAAAAGATTTCCCCAGATGAATGAACAGTACCCGGTTGTAGATCGACCATCTTCACTTGATCCTCCCCAATCTGCATCAGTGAACATTTGAACTTCACAGTTTGAGGTTTTCTTGAATAAAAGACCACATCCTGGATTCTGTTTTAGATACCGGAGTATTTGAAACACCGCCTCCATGTGTTGTGAGGTAGGGTTATTCATGAACCTGCTTACCATCCCTACTGCGAATCCGATATCCGGTCTTGTGTGGGCCAGATACATCAATCTTCCTACCAATCTTTGATACCTCCCTTTATCAACTGGTTTGTCTTTATCGTCCGTTCGAAATTTCTTCCCCGGTTCTAGTGGAGTAGTTGCTGGTTTACAACCCAGCATGCCAGTTTCTTCTAACAGATCGAGTGTATACTTTCTTTGTGTGACTGATATGCCTTTCTTTGACCGCGCTATCTCCATTCCTAGAAAGTACTTTAGTTGACCCAGATCCTTAATTTTGAATTCTTTTCCCAGTATTTGCTTTAGTTCTTCAATTTGCTCCTTGTAGTCTCCGGTTATAATAATATCGTCGACATAAACGATCATGATAGCCACTTGTCCGTTAGCCCCATGTTTTGTGAACATAGTATGGTCAGTCTGGGCTTGGATGAACTCGTAATTCTTGACCACCTGTGTAAGCCTTTCAAACCAGGCCCGGGGTGATTGTTTTAGCCCATATAGGGACTTCCTGAGTTTACACACCATGCCCTGGTTTTGGTTTGTCTCAAGTCCGGGGGGAACATCCATGTACACCTCTTCTTCCAATTCGCCGTTTAGAAAAGCATTTTTTATATCCAGTTGATGTAATGGCCAATCAAGATTTGCTGCAAGTGACAACAGGACACGGATGGAATTTAGCTTGGCTACGGGTGCAAATGTTTCTGCGTAGTCGATACGGTATGATTGAGTGAAGCCTTTGGCAACTAGTCTCACCTTGTATCTACTTATGCTTCCATCAGAATTACATTTTACTGTGAACACCCACTTGCATCCAACAGTTCGTTTGCCGGGGGGAAGGATTGTATATTCCCAAGTCTTATTCTCGTATAAAGCATTAACCTCTTCATTTACCGCTTCTGCCCATTCTTTACTTGACTTTGCTTCTTGGATACTTTTTGGAACCCGTGTTTCTGATAGAGACATGACAAACGCCTTGTGCCTTGGGGACAATTTCTCATACGACACGAAATTTCCTATAGGATGCGCGGTACAACTCCTTCTACCTTTTCGCAGGGCAATAAGAACATCCAGGTCAGTATTACTAATTGAAGGATTAGGTTCAGAATTACCTTGTTTTTCTGAAGTTGAGCTTTCCGGAGTTGACTCATGGCTGTTGGCTGCAGTCGTGACTTGCTCTACCACTGTTTGTTTTCTCCGTCTCTTGTAAACTAAAAGTTCCTTCTCAGGCGGCGCTGGTGTAGTGATCTCGGGTTGTTCGGTTGAACCTGAAGTGGTTCTAGGGATTTCTATGGGTTCAGGCTCTTGAAAGCTGGTTCCTCCACCTTGGTAAAGATAATTTAGGAACTGATATTCACTTACACTCTCCCCCTGAATATCGGTTTTGGTGTATGTAACGCCAAAAACATGTTTATTATATAATTATAATAAAAAGGGCAAAATGGTCATTTTACCTCAAAAGGGTAATTTGGTCTTTTTGACAGAAAAGGACTTGTTTTGTAATAATATTTTAAGTCTTGGACTTAAAATGTTATAATAAACTGAATTTGTGTCATAAATTGTGTAAATGGTGGCAAGAGTTTAAGACTTAGAACTTCAAGGACCAAAAATGCAAACTTTGGAGGTATAAAAGAAAACACTTGTGTAGAATTTTGGGAGTTACGGGAGTGTTCTAGGAGCTGATTTCTGCAGAGGATTGAAGGTTCTTGAAGGCTTGGAACTTGCAAGTTGGATTATAGCATTTACAAGGGTATAATTGGAAGTTTAGAGGTAAGTTTCCAAACTCTTGACTAGTTGTTCTTGATGAGTTTTGTAGAACTCAAAAACTGCAATTATAGTTATGATTGGGTGTTAAGATTGATGTAATACTTCCATTAAGTCATTCTAATAAAGACTTAACCAAAGAAAATGGAAGTAGATTGTTATTTTGGATGGATTTGAAGATTTAGGGTTGTTAGAACTAAGAACCCTAATTCTTCATATGATTGATTGAGGGTGTTTTGGGGGTTAAAAATCTTGTTAAAATGTAAGGTTTTAGCCTAGGAACAAACCCCAAACGATTAAGAACAGAAATAAGGACTTAATGGACCAAAACTGCAAGCTACAGTTCATAAATCGCGACTGGCCAGGGGACCTGCACTGGCGCCAGGCGCGGTGCGCCCAGGAGCCAGGCGGGGTGCGCCCAGGCGCAGTGCGCCCTCCCCTAGGCGCAGTGCGCCTCCGAGTAGAGGCCAGGCAGGGGATCAAAAATGCTAACTTTTGCTTGGCTTGTCCGATTTAGCTCAAATTTGAACCATAGGCTCGTTATGGTCTAAAAAGTTTGGGAAAATTTTCATATTGAGTTTTCGACCCCTCGGGGGCACCGTAGACCGATCCGAATGCCTCGGTGAATAGTAAAATTCATATAAAGTTAGTAAACGGAAAGTTTATTAACTAGGCATTGTTTATAACGATATTATATTGAACTCTATTGTATTAGAGTTAATTTGAATGGCTATTAACCTATAATCATTTTGATAATGAATGGAATTATAGGCACGGGACAAAATCCTACGGATTTCATTTTACGGCAAGGAACAACAAACGCTAGTTGTAGCAAACCTTCAGGTGAGTAATCTCACTATTATCCGATGTAATATGTGTTATATGAGCAGCTGCAAATGGAAATGATTTTGGGGGACAAAAACGATAAATTACATAATTCGATATATGACAAGACCAGATAAGCCGTGAGTCTATTTTAGACAAGAACGGAGCTGTAAGTCAACAATAATGACACGACAAGACCAGATAAGCCGTGAGTCTGCTATAGACAAGAACGGAGCTGTGAGTCAGTCTATATTAATGGTACGACAAGACCAGATAAACCGTGAGTCATTGCGATGGCAAGAACGGAGCTGTGAGTCGAACCTATATAGACAAGACCGGATAAGCCGTGAGTCATTTCGATGGCAAGAACGGAGCCGTGAGTCTAGGCAACAGCGGGATAACCCGTGAGCCATATATGATTTTTATATTGCATGATATTGCTTATTTGATTTTGTATAGAGAATTTTATTCTTATACATGTTATACTTGATTTGATTACTCATTGGGCTCTATAGCTCACAGTTTTATTGACATGTCCCTGCAGGTGAGCGTGACCCTGCCAAGGGAAAAGACAAAGTCTGTGACTGAGGACTTAGCATTTGAAGTAACGACCCGGCTTGAAGAATGTATAATATTCTATGTATTGTACTTCGTGATACTCTTGTACTCGTATTGTATTAACTAATACCCCTACTTATGTTTTAATTGTAAAATATTTGGTTTGAAATATGAAAAATTTTTGGGGTGTTTTTGGTTAATAAGTCGGGTGTTACAAGTTGGTATCAGAGCCGTGGTTTAAGTGAACTAGGTGTCTTAGATTAGATTCCTGGACTTAAACCTTGAGAGAAAAACCGACAAATGGACTGTTAGATATATAAGTTTGTTATTATATATGTAATCTAACGGTTTGCTGAAATTTTGAAGTAAGAGAAATACACGAAGCAATCCCACTGGTGCGAATTCGCGTGGAACTGCAAGAAGTGGACCAGCTAGGTCACGCGGCTCTGTTGGACGAAGAACACCAGCACGGGAACCGGTGGGACAAAATCCACCTGATATTCGGGCGATAGTGGAAGAAGTGGTTAGGCAAATGATGCCAGCATTATCGAACAACCCTAATCCGAGTGGCAATCCTAATCCGAGCGCCAATCCAAATCCTACTGAAGAGGCTGCAAAAAGTGTTCATGACAGGCAGCCGGAAGATGAAAGCCAGGGAGAAAGTCGGGCCCGGGCAGTAAAGGAAACTCAAGGTGGGGAAGCCTCGATAAAGAAAGTTGGGTGTACGTATAAATCCTTCCTTGGTTGTAAACCAAAGGAATTCTCGGGGACAGATGATCCAGTCAAAGCTATGAAATGGATCATGCATATTGAGAAGGTATTCCGAGTAAGCAAGTGTGCGGATGATGATAAAGTGGAATTTGCCACGAACCAACTTACAAGCGGTGCACTACATTGGTGGCAAACCTACTACAAATCATTGGATCTTGATTCATCCCAATCGGTATCTTGGGAGCAATTCAAGACAAAGTTCAATGAAGAATACTGCTCAGAAGTAGCTATTCAGAAGTTGGAGGATGAATTCCTGCATCTGGAACAGGGTTCCCGATCTGTTCAGGAATATACTCTTAGCTTTCTGGAGAAAGCTAGGTTTGCGGAACACCATATCTACACTGAAAATAGAAAGATCGACAAGTATGTCCGGGGGTTGACAACCCGAATTAGAGAAATAGTGCAACCGTTAAAACTAACTACTTTCCGGCAAGTGGTGGATCGAGCCACAGAAAGGGAGACCGAATTAAAGCGACAATAAGATGAAAAGAAGGCCGTTGAAACAAAAAGAAAGGTGGAAGACCAAGGTTGGACGCCTAAGAAAAAGTCGCAACAATCCGGGTCTAGGGGAAAAAGCCAGAAGGACGAAGGAAAGTGGTGTGAAAAATGCAGAAAAAGGCACACGGGCAGTTGTCGCAGTGATACTGGGTCAGTTAGCTGCCGAAATTGTGGAAGAACGGGTCATCTTACACGGGAGTGTCGGGCGGACAGAAGATGTTACCAATGTGGAGCTACAGATCACATTCGTTCGAGCTGTCCCCAACTAAAATCCGGGGTATACAGTGAAAGGCCCAGGGATGATCAAGTGGGAAAGAAAGAAGAGCCGAAGAACAGGGGACGACCAGTGGTCTCGCGAGCTTTCCAGATGACTGTGGAGGAAGCCCGTGAGAAAACAGATGTGGTGACAGGTATCTTCACTCTTAATTCCATACATGTATATGTTATTTTTGATCCGGGGGCTACTCACTGTTTCGTATCGGAGTCTTTGTTGTCTCGCCTGAACGTACCATCAACTCCAATGGATGAAAGCTTGGAAGTAGCTATAGCAGACGGCAGATATGTTTGGGTTTCCGAACACCTGGAAGGTTGTCAGCTTAAAATCTACGGGACCGTTTTCCCTATAGATTTGAAGCCGATGACTACCAATGAATTTGGTGTGATTGTGGGAATGGATTGGTTAGCAACGAATTATGCTAACATGGATTGCAGAAATAAAAACATCACAGTGTTAACACCGGATGGAGAATGGATAAAGATTCAGGGTGAACGACCTCGATTGCGAATGCCAGTCATCTCCTTTGCTCATGCCCGAAGCTGTATCAGTAAAGGAGGGATGTCCTATCTAGCTTATGTATCGGTGGCTCAACCGATTAAAGTAGGGGTAGCGAATGTGAACATGGTGAACGAATTCCCAGATGTGTTTCCTGACGAACTTCCAGGGTTGCCACCAGATCGACAGGTTGAGTTCACGATTGAACTAGTTCCGGGAGCTGCACCTGTTGCCCGACCTCCATACCGTTTAGCACCTTCAGAGATGGTGGAACTGCGGAAGCAACTGGAGGAACTACTAGACAGAGGTTTTATCAGACCGAGTACATCGCCTTGGGGAGCCCCTATCTTGTTTGTTAAGAAGAAAGATGGGTCAATGCGCATGTGTATTGACTATCGGGAGTTAAACAAGATCACGGTGAAGAACAAGTACCCGCTACCCAGAATAGACGACTTGTTTGATCAGCTGCAAGGCGCGTCCTATTTTTCCAAGATTGACCTGAGGTCGGGTTATCACCAGTTGAAGATAAGGGAGTCAGACATCCCGAAGACAGCTTTTCGAACGAGATACGGTCATTATGAGTTTTTGGTGATGCCTTTTGGGTTAACCAATGCTCCAGCCGTATTCATGGATCTTATGAACCGGGTGTGTCGACTGTTCCTTGATACCTCGGTGATAGTGTTTATTGATGACATCTTAGTGTATTCTCGGAGCCAAGCTGAACATGAGGTACACCTGCGACAGATGTTTGAGCTGCTTCGTCAAGAAAAGTTGTATGCGAAATTTTCTAAGTGTGATTTCTGGCTAAGGGAAGTTCAATTTCTTGGCCATGTAATCAATGCTGATGGGGTGAAAGTAGATCCAGCGAAGGTCGAAGCCGTTATGAAATGGGAACCGCCTAGAAGTCCCACTGAGATACGAAGTTTTCTTGGTTTGGCAGGTTATTACAGAAGATTTGTTGAGAATTTCTCCTCGATAGCTGCTCCGTTGACCAAGTTGACCAAGAAAGGTGAAAAGTTCACGTGGGCCGAAAAACAACAAGAAGCATTCCAGAAGTTGAAACAAGCTTTATGTGAAGCACCGGTGTTGGCTTTACCACAAAGCGGAGAAAAGTATGTGATCTACAGCGATGCTTCTAGAATTGGTCTTGGTTGTGTGCTAATGCAGAAAGGTCGGGTCATAGCCTATGCGTCCCGCCAATTGAAAGATGCCGAGAAGAAGTATCCAGTTCATGATCTGGAATTAGCTGCTGTAGTTCTAGCATTGAAGTTATGGAGGCACTATTTATACGGTGTGAAGTTTGTCATTTATACAGATCACAAGAGCCTGAAGTACCTCTTTGATCAGAAAGAGCTTAGTATGAGACAGCAAAGGTGGATGGATCTGTTGAAAGACTTTGACTGTGAAATTCAGTACCACCCTGGCAAGGCAAATGTGGTGGCAGATGCACTAAGCAGAAAAGAAGCTCCTCTGAAAGTTACATCCGCATGCATGGGTGTAGTAAGCCGGTTACCAGAATTGATTCGTTCAGCACAAGAAGAAGCGTGTAAGCCGGAGAATATAAAAAGTGAAAGAATGGTTGGATACTTGAAGCATCTGGAAGAAAATGCTCAGAAATTGAAGACCTTCAGAGGTCGAATATGGGTCCCAAAACAAGGAGAAGCGCGGAATTTGCTTCTAGAAGATGCACACTATAGCCGTTATGCAGTTCATCCGGGCAGTACCAAGATGTATCGGACGTTAAAACCGATGTATTGGTGGCCTGGAATGAAGAAGGACATCGGAAGATTTGTGGAAAGATGTTTGACTTGTCTGCAAGTTAAGTCAAACCATCAGAAACCGTACGGGGAAATACAACCATTGCCGGTTCCAGAGAAGAAGTGGGACCATATTACCATGGATTTTGTAACAAAGTTGCCGCGGACACCTCGAGGTTATGATTCTATATGGGTGAGTGTTGATCGATTGACTAAATCGGCACAGTTCATACCATATAAAGAAAAGTACAAAGTAGATCAACTGGCGAAAATCTACATTGATGAGGTGATTTGTCGACATGGATTACCAGCATCGATTGTATCGGACCGAGATAGTAGGTTTACTTCTCATTTTTGGCAGAGTCTTCAAAAGCAATTGGGTACAAAAGTACTTATGAGTACTGCATACCACCCGCAGACCGATGGCCAAAGTGAAAGAACTATTCAAACTTTGGAAGATATGTTGAGAACTTGTGTCATTGACTTCGGTGGAAGCTGGGAAGATCATTTGCCTTTGGTGGAATTCGCGTACAATAACAGCTATCATTCCAGCATTCAGATGGCCCCGTATGAAGCCTTGTATGGAGCACCGTGCTGTACTCCGACCTGCTGGACTGAAGTTGGGGAAAAGCCGTTGGCTGGACCCGAAATTGTAGCACAGCCTGAAGAAAAGATCAAACTGATACGCGAAAATTTGAAGGTAGCTCAGAATAGACAGAAACAGTATGCGGACAAACGGGTGAAACCGATAGAATTCCAAGTAGGAGATATGGTAATGCTCAAAGTATCCCCTTGGAAAGGTTTAATTCGTTTTGGGAAGAAAGGGAAGTTAAGTCCTCGCTTTATTGGACCTTTCCGTATATCCCAAAGAGTTGGAGCTGTGGCGTATAGATTGGAGTTACCTGATGAACTTCATGGTATACATGATGTATTCCATGTGTCCCATTTGAGGAAAACGTTGTTTGATAAGTCACAACATATACCTCTTACTGAAATTGAAGTGAATGAAAAGCTGAGATATCCAGAACAACCCGAGCGGGTGCTAGACCGCAAGACAAGACAGCTGCGAAATAAGAAGATTAGTATGGTGAAAGTCCTTTGGCGTCATCACAAGGGTTCCGACATTTGCCTTTGGTGGAATTCGCGTACAATAACAGTTATCATTCCAGCATTCAGATGGCCCCGTATGAAGCCTTGTATGGAGCACCGTGCCGTACTCCGACCTGCTGGACTGAAGTTGGGGAAAAGCCGTTGGCTGGACCCGAAATTGTAGCACAGCCTGAAGAAAAGATCAAACTGATACGCGAAAATTTGAAGGTAGCTCAGAATAGACAGAAACAGTATGCGGACAAACGGGTGAAACCGATAGAATTCCAAGTAGGAGATATGGTAATGCTCAAAGTATCCCCTTGAAAAGGTTTAATTCGTTTTGGGAAGAAAGGGAAGTTAAGTCCTCGCTTTATTGGACCTTTCCGTATATCCCAAAGAGTTGGAGCTGTGGCGTATAGATTGGAGTTACCTGATGAACTTCATGGTATACATGATGTATTCCATGTGTCCCATTTGAGGAAAACGTTGTTTGATAAGTCACAACATATACCTCTTGCTGAAATTGAAGTGAATGAAAAGCTGAGATATCCAGAACAACCCGAGCGGGTGCTAGACCGCAAGACAAGACAGCTGCGAAATAAGAAGATTAGTATGGTGAAAGTCCTTTGGCGTCATCACAAGGGTTCCGACATGACGTGGGAGACCGAAAGTGAAATGAGGGAAAAATATCCTCAACTTTTTGTATGATTTCGAGGACGAAATCTCTTAAAGGAGGGGAGAATTTGTAACGCCAAAAACATGTTTATTATATAATTATAATAAAAAGGGCAAAATGGTCATTTTACCTCGAAAGGGTAATTTGGTCTTTTTGACAGAAAATGACTTGTTTTGTAATAATATTTTAAGTCTTGGCCTTAAAATGTTATAATAAACTGAATTTGTGTCATAAATTGTGTAAATGGTGGCAAGAGTTTAAGCCTTAGAACTTCAAGGACCAAAAATGCAAACTTTGAAGGTATAAAAGAAAACACTTGTGCAGAATTTTGGGAGTTACGGGAGTGTTCTAGGAGCTGATTTCTGCAGAGGATTGAAGGTTCTTGAAGGCTTGGAACTTGCAAGTTGGATTAGAGCATTTACAAGGGTATAATTGGAAGTTTAGAGGTAAGTTTCCAAACTCTTGACTAGTTGTTCTTGATGAGTTTTGTAGAACTCAAAAACTGCAATTACAGTTATGATTGGGTGTTAAGATTGATGTAATACTTCCATTAAGTCATTCTAATAAAGACTTAACCAAAGAAAATGGAAGTAGATTGTTATTTTGGATGGATTTGAAGATTTGGGGTTGTTAGAACTAAGAACCCTAATTCTTCATATGATTGATTGAGGGTGTTTTGGGGGTTAAAAACCTTGTTAAAATGTAAGGTTTTAGCCTAGGAACAAACCCCAAACGATTAAGAACAGAAATAAGGACTTAATGGACCAAAACTGCAAGCTACAGTGCATAAATCGCGACTGGCCAGGGGACCTGCACTGGCGCCAGGCGCGGTGCGCCCAGGAGCCAGGCGGGGTGCGCCCAGGCGCAGTGCGCCCTCCCCTAGGCGCAGTGCGCCTCCGAGCAGAGGCCAGGCAGGGGATCAAAAATGCTAACTTTTGCTTGGCTTGTCCGATTTAGCTCAAATTTGAACCATAGGCTCGTTATGGTCTAAAACGTTTGGGAAAATTTTCATATTGAGTTTTCGACCCCTCGGGGGCACCGTAGACCGATCCGAATGCCTCGGTGAATAGTAAAATTCATATAAAGTTAGTAAACGGAAAGTTTATTAACTAGGCATTGTTTATAACGATATTATATTGAACTCTATTGTATTAGAGTTAATTTGAATGGCTATTAACCTATAATCATTTTGATAATGAATGGAATTATAGGCACGGGACAAAATCCTACGGATTTCATTTTACGGCAAGGAACAACAAACGCTAGTTGTAGCAAACCTTCAGGTGAGTAATCTCACTATTATCCGATGTAATATGTGTTATATGAACAGCTGCAAATGGAAATGATTTTGGGGGACAAAAACGATAAATTACATAATTCGATATATGACAACACCAGATAAGCCGTGAGTCTATTTTAGACAAGAACGGAGCTGTGAGTCAACAATAATGACACGACAAGACCAGATAAGCCGTGAGTCTGCTATAGACAAGAACGGAGCTGTGAGTCAGTCCATATTAATGGTACGACAAGACCAGATAAACCGTGAGTCATTGTGATGGCAAGAACGGAGCTGTGAGTCGAACCTATATAGACAAGACCGGATAAGCCGTGAGTCATTTCGATGGCAAGAACGGAGCCGTGAGTCTAGGCAACAGCGGGATAACCCGTGAGCCATATATGATTTTTATATTGCATGATATTGCTTATTTGATTTTGTATAGAGAATTTTATTCTTATACATGTTATACTTGATTTGATTACTCATTGGGTTCTATAGCTCACAGTTTTATTGACATGTCCCTGCAGGTGAGCGTGACCCTGCCAAGAGAAAAGACGAAGTCCGTGACTGAGGACTTAGCATTTGAAGTAACGACCCGGCTTGAAGAATGTATAATATTCTATGTATTGTACTTCGTGATACTCTTGTACTCGTATTGTATTAACTAATACCCCTACTTATGTTTTAATTGTAAAATATTTGGTTTGAAATATGAAAAATTTTTGGGGTGTTTTTGGTTAATAAGTCGGGTGTTACAGTGTAGAAGGGTATTTCTTCAAAAAAGGTCACGTCCTTTGAATGGTAAAACTTCCTGGTAGTTGGGGAATAGCACTTGTACCCAAGTTGACTTGGGGAGTACCCCAAAAATATGCACTTTATCGACCTGGGGTCTAGCTTGCTGCAATTGGGGGTCTGGTTGTGGACAAAGGAGCTGCACCCGAACACTTTTGGAGGTAAATCTGATATGTGACGGGTGTGAGGAAAGTGCTCCTTGAACATGTGGAGAGGAGTTTGAAATCCAAGTACCCTTGAGGGGATTCGGTTGATAAGATATGCCGCGGTCAACACAGCTTTGCCCCATAAATAGTTTGGCACAAAACTAGCAAACATTAGAGATCGAGTTACCTCAAGAAGATGTCGGTTTTTTCTCTCTGCAACTCCATTTTGCTGAGGGGTATTCACGCATGAGGTAATGTGCACTATTCCTTGTTGGGAAAGGTACTTGCCCAACTCGGATTGGAAGTATTCTTTTCCATTATCTGTCTTTAGGATTTGAATTTTGGTGCCAAACTGATTCTGCACCATATCATGAAAACGTTGGAAGATTGCCCCAACCTTAGATTTCTCTTTCATTAAGAATATCCATGTGGTACGAGAGTGATCATCAATAAACGTAACGAACCATCTCGCACCGGACACATTTTTTATTCTAGACGGTCCCCACACATCGCTGTGGATTAAGTGGAACGGGTGTGAGGGTTTGTATGGAACTCCAGGATACGAATTCCTAGTATGTTTGGATAACTGACACACTTCACAATTAAGAGAACTAGTTGTTTTATTAAATAACTTGGGAAATAGTTTTTCTAAATACATAAAACTTGGATGTCCTAATCTATTTTGCCATAACATAATAATGTCCTGATTTGAAGGGGAGGTTGAAGATAGAGCTTGCGGTTTGCTGTTGTTGTCTTCACAGTGGTAGAGTTCATCACGGACTTTAGCACTGCCAATCATCTTCTCCGAACTCAACTCCTGAAACACGCATACTGAAGGGGTTAACACGGTTATACAGTTAAGATCTTTCATAAGTTTTATTGGGGATAACAAATTATAGTCAAGTTTAGGAACATAGAGGACTGATCGAAGAGTTATATTTTTTGATATAACCACTGTACTGATTCCTGTGACCGGTGCATCTCCCCCCGTTGCGACTCTCACGGTTTTCCCGTTTGACACAGGTTGAATATGAGTAAACAGGTTCTTGTCCCCAGTCATGTGATCTGTAGCACCGCAGTCCACTACCCATGGTTTAGATCCGCTCGAACTTGTGGTGAAGGCAAATGGAAAGCCCCTTTGTTGGGCAATCATGGCTGCTGGTTTGTCTTCACTTATACTTTGTAGTACCCTCCGAACCGCCTCTAATTGCTCCTTGGTTAGTAGTTCTTGCGGTTCACTTGTTGCAATGTTACTTCTCGCCTTTGGTTTCCAGTCAGCCAGCTTTCCATGTATTTTCCAACATGTCTCCTTCGTGTGTCCAGTCCTTTGACAGTGATCGCACCATGGCCTGCCATTCTTTTTCTGGGGTGACCCTGGTCGGTTTTCACCAGAATTTTTTGAGTTAAGTGGAGACCGAGTTGCAAGAGCCGATGCTTCAGTTGTTAAACTCGAGTTTGAGCCCAACATTACCCGCCTTCTACTTTCTTCTCTTCGGACTTCTGAAAAGACCTCACGAAGTGTAGGCATTGGTTTTGTACCGAGGATTCGCCCACGAACTTCATCAAGGTCTTGATTTAATCCAAGTAAGAACTTGTAGATCCTTTCCGTCTCCAGAATCTGCTTGTATTGCCTCCCGTCTGCTGGGCAACTCCAAGTCAATGTATTGAGTACATCAACCTGTTGCCAAAATCGATTCAAGGTAGTAAAATAGTTGGTAACTGTGAGTTCACCTTGTCGGAGTTCATGGAGGATTCCTTTAATTTCGAACAAAGCAGAGGTGTTGTCTTGATTTGAGAAAGTGTCACGTGCTGCTTCCCAAATTTCTACTGCAGTCTTGTAGAACATAAACTGTTCCCCGATTTCTGGAGTCATGGTATTGAGAAGCCAAGACATAACCATGTTGTTTTCAGTTTTCCACTTTCTGAAGACAGGGCTTTTTTTCGTCTGGTTGGACTAGTTCTTTGGACAAATACTCGTCTTTGCCATTTCCTCCAATGAAGATAGAAACAGCATGCGCCCATAAATTGTAGTTTGGGCCATTGAGGCGATAACCAGTAGGGAGGATACCATGATCGACATTGGAACTGGATTGGTCCTGTGGTTGACTGTCACCGGAGGAGGAGGTGTCGAATTTGGCTGAGCCGACTAGGGCAGTCGGGAAGGTACCGAATTGAACACCACTCATGGTTGTGAAAGAAAAGAAAAAATAATGCCTAGCAGAATCGTTTCTGCTCTGATACCATGATAAAAACAGAACCAAGAAGGGTAGAAGAAAATAAAGAGAAACGTAAATCTTTTATTGACCTAAAATATAATTACAGGATCTGCAACCCTATTTATACTAACTCAGATCCACAAAATCAGCAACCGATAAAGACTAATTTTAAGATAAATGTAAACTAACTAGATAAGCCTATCTAATTTAAACTAATACTTAATTATTATTAATATTCGGAAACCCCTGGATAAATCCGAAAATCTTAGCTGTCATTCGATAATTCTACAAATTTATTTCTAAAACATCGACGTCTATCCAACATATCTCTAGATACTGCACCCAAACATTTTAAAGAGAAATGACAAAGGGTAATAAATTATATATGCCGACAACTATAAGTCTTGCTAGACTAAAGGAAAACAATGAATACATTAATATACAGTTGTATATGAAAATTTTTAAAAAGCCACAAAAATAGACCAAAAGCAATATTGAAATGCAAATTTAAAGCGTTACCAAGAATTGGGGAAGGGTTTGAAGTTTTCTTTGTGTATTTGATTTTAGAAACACTTACTAAATCAAGCTTGCTCATGTTAAATGGTCCTATCCTCGTTTAATCTTTTCTATAAACTCTCATGTTTGTCCGACTTCTTCAGACTGCTGTAGGGAAGCACTGGTGGGTCCTGTGATACTAATCAAATCAGCTTCAACAAGACAGCATTTGATCTGCATATACAAAAAATGAAAAAACTCAAAAATCAAGCAAAAATAATAATGGATTCTCAATCCAAATCAAATCTGAGAAGATGATCTTTTCATAAATTGGATACCTAACTACAAAAAACTGAAAAAGATTGAAGGAACTCACCAATAAAGTAATGCTAGATTGTATAATGTATCTTAACCCGACCTTGCTCCAAAATCTAATTGTCATGTGAATCAAAACAATAAAATAAGCAAAGATTCACACCTAACTAGCATATACATACAAATACTCAAACACATAAACCAAAAAACGATCCAACAATGAAAATCATCCAATATGCAAATCTATAAATCATTTAATATAAACAATTACAAAATTACCCAATCTACAGAAACAATTAACACTCGAAATATTCCTAAATAATGATGCCTTTGTAAAAAATAAAAACAAATGTAATCACCCTACAACCCTTCCGGAAAACAAAAAGAAAAAGGAAATCATCCAAAATAAGGAAAACTCTATTGTAGTATGTGATTATTTAGTCAACAATAAACAACCGAATTACTAAACTATAAAAAATTAAACAATAGACCTTAAACAACCACCCAGACCTTAGAAACGTAAATATTGAATGAAAAATTCATATTAACATAATTCAAATTGCAGAAGCTAAATCGTCAGAACACAACAAAAACCAAATCGCAGCCTAGCTTCATAGACGAGAAGACGTTACGTCAATTAGAAGGGAAAAATAGCGAAATTGGGGAATCATTATCTTTTTATAAGGTATACATGAAGTCTAAATAATTCACCCGAAATAGTTCCCATAAACTTTGAATATTGGATATATCATCGAGAAAGTAGAATACATCCGTTGTTTCCTGAGCACTAAGTTGTTAAATTTTTTATCCAAAATAAGCTTTTATATGTGTTTTGCTAATTTACAAAGTCATATTATATAGATTCTTAACAAGATAAACTATAAACAAAAACTAAAACATTCACCATCATCCAAAAGTAATAATAATAAGGGTTTGTTGATACTTAGACCCAAAAGTTTCAACATTTACACGTCACTAGCCATAAAATTAGTTGTATCATATTCTATGATAAATTTGAAAGTAAAATGATTATTACTGCTATTTAGTTAAAATATTATTGGTAATATTTTTTTAACGTGTTGTTTTTTTATAAGATTAGTATATTCTTTATTATATATGTTAACACATTAGGTTAAAATAAGAAATAAACAAGAATATGTGTTTAAAATTTTAGAAAGTAAAAAATAAAATTTGAAACTTAGATACTAAGAATATAATTGTTTCGGGTGAATTGAAGCATTATAATTCGTGAGTTATGCTTTTGTTTGTGGGTTTAAAATTATACACTAACATTATCTTTTCTTTATAAATCATGGAGCATAAATATAGTGGATGCTTGAGAAAAAGAAACAGAATATTACATGTGTATTTATACATGAGAAAACATAACAGGGACCAAAAAGAAGTTTCAAAATACATTAAAATATGAAATATAATGTCTTAATAGATTTGATGTTGAACTTATACTGCTATAATTGAAAATTTTGTGTTAACATTATTGTGTAGATTTTTAAGTCTACTACCGGTAACCAAAGTAATACAAATTCATGTTTTCAAAGCAAAAGGTCCTAACAAAAAACCATTAAAAGTAAAATGTCATAATATGTTAAGTTTTGAAAAGATAGTGTTATAATCAAAAGCATAATGCTATAACTGGTTCTATTTTAAAAGTAAGATATTTATAAAAACTTAGAAGTACAATATCATAATAAAAAAAATGAGGGTGCAATGCCATAATTTGAAAATCAAACAAGTTTAGACTTTCAGAGTACTATGTCATAGGAGGGAAAATTAAAAAGTCTTAAGAGCTTAGAGTTTACAAAAATATATGTTAAGATTGAAATATAATGTTATATCTTCACAGTAAAATGTCTTGATAGTAAAAAAAACAATTACAATGTCTTTAGGAGAAATAAATTAAGTATAATGCTATAAATTACCAAAATAAAAAACAAACATGCTATGAACGACTGAATTTCTCCCTAATCAAACCACAATTGGACAAGAATTCACTGTAACTCAAATGATTGTATTACTCACTTCAAAATTACAGTGTATAAAAGGACTCAAATGGCAAGAAATAACAAAACGAAACCCACTAGCTATTCGAGACGCAAGGATCTCCCAAGAAGAAAATTCTTCAGTGATTAACCATACCCCCTCCCTGGTTCTTGCATTCCCGTTAATACCCAACATCCAACAACTTAATTAATTAAATTACCAAACTACCCTCAAGGGAATCAATTTGTTATATTTGTTTCAACCACAAGGTTAATTCCCTTTCTACCCTTCCTCACATACGTGTATTTCAACGGTGGCTTAGCAAAACATGTTTTAAGTAGAAAATAATTATAAGTAGGATGTCTTAATCTACAATGTCTTAATATGAAAAATAAATCAAACTAATAAAAAAAACTAGAAGTATAGTTAATAAGTGGTAACCAAAATCAAACATGTTTAGATTTTCAAATTGAAGTACAATTTGTAATATGCTAACTTTTTAAAGGAAGATTGAAAAGTAGAATTATATTCAAGTATAATGTGATAGTTGGTAACCAAAACCAAATAAGTTTAGATTTTCAAAATGCAAGGTTTCAATACTATAATTGAAAATATATTGTTATAACCGGTTACATATTGTTAATACAATATGAAAAAACATTCCCGACTAGCATAATTCTTCCCATCACCATAATACACATACAATATCATATAGCTATAATCTCTTCATTTGTCACACGAACAAATAGGGATTGTTATTATTTAACCCATCTAAATAACTTCTTTTATTTGTTGGTTTGACAACCCAACAAAGTACAATGTTTTTATAGGTAAGATTTTTAAACTACAATGTATTTATAGAAAAATAATTAAAATTGCAATGTATTAGTAGAAAAATATAGAGGAAATATAGTTGTATAATAGAAAACCATAAATAAGTTTTGATTTTTAAAGTGCAAAGTATTAATATGTTAGATTTTCAAAATACAGCTCTTGAAACAATAGATATTTAATTGATAATGAAGAGATTATAAATTTAAAACCGGTTAGATTTTCAAAATATAATGTCTTAGGATGAATAAATTAAAACTAAAACATTTAAATTTGTAAAATCGGTATGCAAAATCAGCTTAGAAATAAAATGCTATAATCGGTATGCAAAATCAGCTTAGATTTTAAAACTACAATGTCTGAAGAAGAAAACAGTAAAAGTACAATGTTTCAATAGGTTAAACTTTTAAACTACAATGTCATTATAGAAAAAAAAAAATACTAAAATTGCAATGTATTTATAGAAAAAAATAGAGGAAAGAATAGTTGTATAACCGATAACCAAAAACAAGTTAAGATTTTTGAAGTGCAAAGTCAATATATTGGATTTTCAGGATACAAATCTTGAGAGATTAGATATTTAAAAGAAAATAGAATAACTGAACGTATTATGTTTAATTTGAAAAAAAAAGAAATAAAGAGCTATAATCAAATCAGGTTAGCTTTTTAAACTACAATGCTTGAAGATGACAAAAAGTAAAAAGTACAATGTTCTCATCGATTAGATTCTTAAACGACAATGTCTTTATTGAAAAAAAAAACTAAAATAGCAATGTATTAATAGAAAAATATAGAGAAAGTATTGTTGTATAATCGGTAACCATAAACAAGTTTAGATTTTTAAAGTACCATGTCTTAATATTTTGAATTTTTAGAATACAAATCTTAAAATATAAGATATTTAAAGGATAATGGAATAACCAAATGTATAATCTTAAAACCGGTTAGATTTTAAAACTACAATGCCTTGAGAAGAAAAAATTTAGTGTGAAACGTTTTAAATTGAAAAAAAAAATTAAGAGGAAAAAAAGTAAAAGTACAATAGGTTAGATTTTTAAACTACAATGTCTGTTGAACAAAAAACTAAAAATGTTCAACAAACTAAAAATGCAATGTATTTATTGAAAAATATAGAAGAAAGTATAGTTGGCTAACAAGTTTAGATTTCTCAAGTGCAAAGACGTAATATGTTGGATTATTAAAATGCAATTTTTGAATGATTAAATTTTAAATGAAAATGGAATAACTAAAAGTATAAATTTAAAACTTGATAGATTTTCAATATACAATGTCTTAAGATGAAAATATTAAATAAAATGTTTTAATTTGAAAAATAAATAAATAAAGAGCTATAATCAGTATGTAAAATCAGTTATGAGTTTCAAACTACAATGTCTAAAGAGGAAAAAAGTAAAAGTACAATGTTTTGATAGATTTGATTTTTAAACTACAACTAGGGGTAACGTCCCGCACGTTGCTGCGGGATATGTAAACGAAGTTTGTAAAAATAGAAAACTAATAAAAATGTTTAAAATGTTAAAAAGCTTGCAAAATTTTATATAGATGAGAATATATTAATAAACTATCAAAGAGAAAATTTATAATATATAGAACCGTAAGGTAACTCTGGATACATAAAAATAAAAAAAAAATTAAGAAAGAAAATACATGTTGAATTAAAAATATCAAAAAATTGTGGTTTTGTAAATACGGGTTGCATTTTTGCACTTTGCTTTATAGAAGAAAAACGTATTTAGTTATATATAAAAGTGCATTTTTGATTTGGGAAGACGAAAAAAACAAATAGTTATATGTTTTACAACCTACATGAATGAAAAAGAATATATACAAAATCTAAAAGAAATGTTTTATAACAAAAAAACTAATATGTAAAAATGAAAAGAAAAAAAAAACGCATGAAAATAGATGTAAAAACGAAGAAAGCTTAAAAACGATGTATAAAATCGAATGTATAAAAGTTGTAAAAGAGAAATTCATCAAAAAGAATGTTGTAAAAAAATATACATAAAGGAAGTTGTAAAACAAAATTTCTTATAAAAATAAACTTATAAAAAAAGTTGTGGGAAATTTATATAAAAAACGGGACAAAATTTGTAAAAGAAGTTAAAGTTGGACCAAATATGTGAAAAAAAAGAGGATGTTTGGACTAAAATCGCAAAAGAAAATTGAAAATTTGGCTAAAGTTGAAAAAAAGAGGAGGGGGAATTAAAACGAACATAAAAAAATTGTTTGAATCAAATTTGTAAAGAAAAGAAAAAAAAAAGTCTTTGGACCAAGATAGTAAAAAAAATTGAAAGTTGAGCTTAAATTGTAAAAAAGAAAAGTTTTAATTAAAATTACTCTAAATATTGTGTAAATTCGTAAAATAAAAAAATTATAGGAGATAAAACTGTCAAAAGATATTGTTAAGAGTCAAAATTGTAAAAAGTCAAAGTTGAGGGGCTATAATGATTAAAAATATGATGGAGTTTGAAAATTATAAAAAGTGGATGTCGTCACTAAGGTTTGCTAAGCTTCAAGACAGACACGCGTACCGCTGAGACAAACATCCACTTTGTTAAAATCCGGCCAACATTTAATATAAACGATTAGCAACGCGATACTGTTCACGCGTTGCTAATTGTTATGTATAGATAATGTCTTTATAGAAAAAATACAAAAATCACAATAGTTGTATTATCGATAACAACAAACAAATTTAGATTCTTAAAGTGCAAAGTTTTACATGTTGGATTTTTACATTACAATTCATGGAGATTAAATTTTAAAGGAAAATAGAATAACTGAATGTATAATGTTAAAACAAGATAGATTTTCAAAATAAAATGTCTTAAGTGGAATAAAAAATTAAAAGTAAAATGTTTTAATTTGAAAAATGAAATAAAGAGTTATAGCCAGTATGTAAAATCATGTTAGATTTTTAAATTTAAATGTCTAAAAAGTGAAAAGTAAAACAGTATAAGTAGAATGCTATATAAACAAGTTATAGATTTTTAAAGTGCAAAGCGTTAATATGTTGGATTTTCAAAATACAATTCTTGTAAGATTAGACATTTAAAGGAAAATAGAATAACAGAAAGTATAATTTTAATATTGGTTAGATTTCCAAAATACAATGCCTTTGGAGAAAAAAATTGAAAGTTAGATGTTTTAATTTGAAAAAACAAAATAAAATACCATCATCAATATGTAAAATCACGTTACACTTTTAAACTACATTGTCTAAAGAGGAAAAAGTAAAAGTACAATGTTTTCAACGATTAGATAATCAAACTACAATGTCTTATAAAAAAAGTACTAAAATTGCAATGCATTTATTGAAAAATATAGAGGAAACTATAGTTTTATAATTGGTAACCACAAACAAGTTTAGATTTTTAAAGTGCAAAGTCTTAATGTGTTTGATTTTCAATAAACAACTCTTGAAAGATTAACTTTAAAAGAAAACTGGAATAACTTAACATATAATGTGAAACTTGGTTAGATTTTAAAAATACAATGTCTTAACAGGGAAAAGAAAAACTATTGGTACTATCTTTTTAATTTGAAATAAATGAAACAAAGAGCTATAATCATTACGTAAAATCATGCTAGATTTTTAAACTACAATATAAAATGTATTTATAGAATTGTAACTTGAACACCCAACGTATATAAAAAATTCTAAATATAAAATGTATTTATAGAAAAATACAAAGGAAAGTATACGTTGGGTTTTCAAGTTACAAATCTTGAAAAATTAGATATTTAAAGTAAAATGGATTAAAAATGTGTAATCTTAAAACGAGTTAGATTTTCAAAATATCCAAAGAGGAAAAAAGCAAAAGTACAATATGCTAGATTTTTGAACAACAATGTCTTTACAGAAGAAAAATATTAAAATTCCAATATACTTCGAAGATTAGATATTTAAAGGAAAATGGAATAATCGAATGTGAAATTATAATAATGGTTAGATTTTTAAACTTCAATGTCTTTATAGAAAATTTTCTAAAGGTGCAGTGTATTTATAGAAAAATATAGAGGAAAATATTGTTGTATAATCGGTAAACATAAACAAGTTTAGATTTTTGTAAAGTACACTGTTTTTAATCGATTAGAATTTAGAGTGCATTGTCTTTATAGAAAAAAAAAATACTAAAATTACAACGTATTTATAGAAAAATATAGAGGAAAGTATACTTGTATAATCTGTAACCATAAACAAGCTTAGATTTGTAAAGTGCAAAGTCTTATTATGTTGGATTTTCAAAATATAAATCATAAAATAATAAATATTAAAAGGAAAATGGAATAACAAAACATATAATGTTAAAATTGGTTAGATTTTGAAAATATAATGCCTTACGAAGAAAAATATAAAAATAAATTGTTTTAATTTGCAAACAACAAAATCAAATACCATAATCACCATGTAAAATCAGGTTAGATTTTAAACTACAATGTCTAAAGAGACAAAAAAGTAAAAGTACAATGTGTTAATAGGTTAGATATTTAAACTACAAAGTCTTTATAGAAAAAATAATAATGTTTTAACGTATTTATAGCAATATAGAAAAGAAAGTATAATTGTATAATCAGTAACCATAGACAACTTTAGATTTATGAAGTGCAAAGTTTTAATATTTTGGATTTTCAAAATACAACACTTGAAAGATTAGATATTTATAGGAAAATTGAATAACTGAATGAGAAAAACTATAAACATGGTTAGAATTCCAAAATACAATGTCTTAAAGAGTAAATATAAAAAATGTTTTAATTTGAAAAATACGAAATGCTATATGTAAATTGGAATAATTGAAAGATTAGATGTTTATAGGAAAATGGAACAATTGAAAGAGAAATCATAAAAACAGTTAAAATTACAATGTCTTAAAAATGGAATAATAAAACATATAACGTCTGAAGAGGATAAAAAGCAAAAGTACAATGTGTTAATAGGTTATATTTTTGAACTACAATATCTTTATAGGAAAAGATACTAAAAATGTAATGTATTTATAGCAAAATATAAATGAAAGCATAGTTATATGATCGGTAACCATAAACAAGTTGAGATTTTTAAAGTACAAAGTCCTAATATGTTGGATTTTCAAAATAAAATACTTAAAAGATTAGATATTTAAAGGAAAATGAAATAATTGAATGTGAAATTATAAAAATGGTTAGAATTTCAAAATATAATGTCTTAAGAGGTAATTATTAAAAAAAATATGTTAATTTGAAAACAACAAAAAAATGCTATATGTAAAATCGGGTTAGATTTTTAAACTACAATTTCTAAAGACAAGAAAAGTAAAAGTACAATGTTTTCTCATCGATTATATCTTTAAACTACAATGTCTTTATTGAAAAAAAACTAAAATTGCTATGTATTTACTGAAAAATATAGAGGAAAGTATAGTTGTATAATCGGTAACCATAAACAAGTTTAGATTTGCGAACTGCAAAGTCTTAATATGTTGGATTTTCAAAATACAATTCTTGAACAATTAAATTTGTAAGGAAAATGGAATAATTGAACGTATAATGTTAAAATTGGTTAGATTTTAAATATACAATGTCCTAAGAAGAAAAAAATTAAAAGTAAACATAAACAAGTTTAGATATTTAAAATGCAAAGGCTTAATATGTTGGATTTTCAAAATACAACTCTTAAATTACATATTTAAAGGAAAACGGTATAACTGAATGTATAATTTAAAAACTAATTAGATTTTAGAAATACAATGTCTTGGGAGGTAAAAGTTAGAAGTAAATTGTTTTAATTTTAAAAAAACAAATAAAATGTTGTAATCGGTACATAAAATATGGTTAGATTTAAAAATTAGAATATATGAAGGAAAAAAAAAGTTAAAAGTATGATGTTGTCATCGATTAGACTTTCAATCTATAATGCCTTTATAGAAAAAAATACAAAAATTGGTATAGTTGTATAAAGTTATAATAAGTTGGATTTTCTAAAGACATTTCTTGAAAGATTAGATATTGAAAATAAAATGGATTAACTAAACATATAATTTTAAAACTGGTTAGATTTTCAAATACAATGTGCTAAGAGAAAAGAAGGTAAAAGTAAAATGTTTTAATTTGTAAAAAACAAAATAAAACACTATAAATAGTATGTAAAATCGTGTTACGAGTTTAAACTACAATGTCTGAAGATAAAAATCGTGTTACGAGTTTAAACACTATAAACTACAATGTCTGAAGATAAAAAAAGTAAAAGTACAATGATTTCAACGATTAGAATTTCAAACTACAATGTCTTTATAGAAAAAAAAATATAAAATTTCCAATATACTTGTAGAGGAGAGTATAGTTGCATAATCAGTAACAATAAACAAGTTTAAATTTTTTAAGTACAAAGTGTTAATATGTTGGACTATCAAACACAATTCTTGAAACATTAGATATTTAAAGAAAAATGGAATAACGGAGAGTTTAATTTTGAAACTGGTTAGATTTTCAAAATACAATGTCTTTAGAGGAAAAAATTAAAAAACAAAATGTATCAATCTGAATAAATCAAAATAAAATGCCATAATCAATATGTAAAATCATGTTAGCCTTCTAAACTTAAATGTATGAAGAGGAAAAGAGTAAAAGTAAAATGTTTTAATCGATTAGATTTTTAAACTACGTTGAAAAAATATAGAGGAAAGTATAATTGAATTAATATATATTGGATTTTCAAAATATAATTTATAAAAGATCATATATTGAAAGGAAAAAGAAAAAACTGAACGTATAATTTAAAAACTAGTCATAAAAATAAAATGTTTCAATTTGACTAAAACGAAGTAAAATGCTATAATCGATATGTAAAATCAGGTTAGATTTTTAAACTACAACCTCTGGAGTGTAAAAAAAAGGTAAAAGTACAATATTTTAATAGATTAGATTTTTAAAATACAATGCTCTTATAGAAAAAAAATAGTAAAATTGCGATGTATTTATAGAAAAATATAGAGGAAAGTATAGTTGTATAATATGTAAACATAAACAAGTTTATATTTTTAAAGTGTAAAGTATCAATATCGTTGATTTTCAAAATACAATTCTTGAGTGATAGCTATAATCAGTATATAACATCAAGTTAGATTTTTAAACTTAAACGTCAAACGAGGAAAATAGTAAAAAAAGTCTTATTAAAATAATGATAGAATTTCAAAGTGCTATTCTTGATATGTTGGATTTTCAAAATACAATACTTGAAATATTAGAAATGTAAAGCAAAATGGAATAATTGAAACAAAATTTTAAACTGGTTATACTTTCAAAATACAACACCTTAAGAGAAAAAAAAAATTAAAAATAAAACCATTTAATATGAAAAAAATGAAATAACAAGCTATAATCGGTATGTAAAATCATGTTAGATTTTTTAACCATAATGTCTGAAGACAAAAAAGTAAAAGTACACTGCTTTAATCCATTATAAATTTAAAATACAATGTCTTTATGAAAAAAAATACTAAAATTGCAATGAATTTATAGAAAAATATACAGGAAAATACAAGTTTAGATTGTAAAGTACAAAGTTTTAATACATTGGATTTTCAAAATAGAAATCTTAAAAGAGTAGATATTTAAAGGAAAATGGAATAACAAAACATATAATGTTAAAACCAGTTAGATTTTAAATATATATATAATGTCTTGAGAAGAAAAAAGATAAAGTAAATTGTTTTAATTTGAAAACAACGAAATCAAATACTATAATCACCATGTAAAAATAGGTTAAGCTTTGATAGTACAATGTCTGAAGAGGAAAAAAGTAAAAGTACGATGTGTTAATAGGTTAGATTTTTTAACTACAAAGTCATTATAAAATAAATACTAAAAATGTAATGTATTTATAGCAAGAGTATAGTTGTATAATCGGTAACCATAAAGAACTTTAGATTTATAAAGTGCAATGTCTAAATATTTTGGGTTTTCAAAATACAATACTTGAAATATTAGATATTTAATTGAAAATGGAATAATTGAATGAGAGACTATAAACATGGTTAGAAATTCAAAATACAAGGTCTATTGTCTTAAGGAGTAAATATAAAAAATAAAATATTTTAATTTAAAAAAACGAAATAAAATACAATATGTAAAATGGAATAATTAAAAGATTAGATATTTATAGAAAAATGGAACAATTGAATGAGAAATTATAAAAATGGTTAAAATTCCAAAATACAACGTAATAAGGGATAAATATTTAGTATGTAAACAACGGAATCAAATGCTATAATCACTATGTAAAATCAGATTGACTATTAAAATTTCAATGTTTGAATAGGAAAAAAAGTAAAAGTATGTGTTAATAGGTTGGATTATTGAACTACAAAGTCTTTATACAATAAATAATAAAAATGTAATGTATTTATAGCAAAATATAAGGGAAAATATAGTTTTATAATCGGTAACCATTAACAAGTTTAGATTTTTAAAGTGCAAAGTCTTAATATGTTAGATTTTCAAAATACAATACTTGGAAGATTAGATATTTAAAGGAAAATGGAATAATTGAAAACACTGTTTTAAAATTGGTTAGATTTTCAAAATACAACCCCTTAAGAGGAAAAAAATTAAAATTAAAATCATTTAATATGAAATAAAATGAAATAACAAGCTATAATCAATATGTAAAATGATGTTAGATTTTGAAACAACAATGTCCAAAAAGGAAAAAAAGTAAAATTACACTGTTTTAATAAATTAGAATTCTAAGCTACATTGCCTTTATAGAAAAACAGTATTAAAATTTTAACGTATTTATAGAAGAAAGTATAGTTGTATAATGCGCAACCATAAACAAATTTAGATTTGTAAAGTGCAAAGTCTTAATATGTTGGATTTTCAAAATACAAATCTTAGAATAGTAGATATTTAAAGAAAAAAAGAATAACAAAACTTATAATGATAAAAAACTGGTTAGATTTTGAAAATATAATGTCTTAAAAAGAAAAATTAAAAATGAAATTGTTTTAATTTAAAAGCATCGAAATCAAATACTATAATCACTATGTAAAATCAGGTTAGATTTTTAAAACTACAATGTCTGAAGAGAAAAAAAAGTAAAAGTACAATGTGTTAATAGGTTAGTTTTTTGAACTACAGTCTTTATAGAAAACTAATAAAATTATAATGAATTTATAGCAAAATATAAGGGAAAATATAGTTGTATAATCTGTAATTATCAACAAGTTTAGATTTTAAAGTGCAAAGTCTTAATATGCTGGTTTTTAAAAATACAATACTTGTAAGATTAGATATTTAAAGGAAAATGCGATAAATGAATGTCAAATTAAATATATGGTTAGAAATATAGAGGAAAGTATAGAAAAATACTAAACTTGCAATGTATTATAGAAAAATATAGAGGAAATGATAGTTGTCTAATCGGTAACCACAAACAAGTTTGGATTTGTGAAGTGCAAAGTCTTAATATGTTGGATTTTCAAAATACAATTCATGAGCGATTAAATTTTTTAAGGAAACTGGAATAATTGAAAATATAATTTTAAAATTGGTTAGATTTTAAATATACAATGTCTTAAAAGGAAAAAAAACTAAAATTAAAATGTTTTGATTTGAAATAAATGAAATAAAGAGCTATAATTAGTATGTAAATTTTGGTTAGATTTTTAAACTACAATGTTTTTATATACAAAAAATACTAAAATTGAAATGTATTTCAGAAAAATATGGACATAAACAAGATAGAATGTCTTGAGAGGAAAAAAATTAGAAGTAAAATGTTTTAATTTTAAAAAAATAAATAAAATGTTGTAATCGGTATGTAAAATATGGTTGGATTTTAAAACGAAAATGTCTGAAGTGGAAAAGAGTAAAAGTATAATGTTTTCATCGATTAGATTTTTAAACTACAATGTCTATATAGGATAAAAAGATACAAAAAGTGGTATAGTTGTATAAAGCTATAATATGTTGGATTTTCTAAAGATAATTATTGAAAGATTAGATATTGAGAAGAAAATGGAATAACTGAACATATAACTTTAAAACCGGTTAGATTTTCAAATAAAATGTGTTAAGAGGAGAAAGTTAGAAGTAAAATATTTTAATTTGTAAAAAACAATATAAAATACTATAATTAGTATGTAAAATCATGTTAGAGTTTTAAACTACAAGAGGAAATAAGTAAAAGTATAATATTTTCATCGATTAGATTTTCATACTACAATGTCTTTATAGAAAAGATACTAAAATTCCAATGTAGTTATAGAAAAATATAGAGGAAAGCATAGTTGTATAATCAATAACCATAAACAAGTTTAGATTTTTAAAGTGCAAAGTCTTAATATGTTGGCTTATCAAATACAATTCTTGAAAGATTAGATATTTAAAGGAAAATGGAATAACTGAAAGTTTAATTTTAAAACTTGTTAGATTTTCAAAATACGTCATTAGAAGAAAAATCAAAAACCAAATGTTTAAATTTGAATAAATCAAAATAAAATGTCATAATCGATATGTAAAATCATGTTAGATTTTTAAACTTATATGCCTCAAGAGGAAAAAAAGTGAAAGTACAATGTTTTAATCGATTGCATTTGTATACGACATTGTCTTTATAGAAAACAAATAAAATTGCAACATACTTTTAGAAAAATATAGAGGAAAGTATAATTGAGTAATAGATTACCGTAAACAAGTTTACATTTTTAAAGCACAAAGTCTTAATATATATTGGATTTTTAAAACATAATGCATGAAAGATTTGATATTGAAAAGAAAAACAAAAAACTGAATGTATAATTTAAAAACTACTCTTGTTTTCAAAATACCATACCTTAAGAGGAAAAAAATAAAAAATAAAATTTCTTAATTTGAATAAAACAAAATAAAATGTTGGATTTTCAAAATACAATTCTTGAAAGATTTGATGTTTAAAAGAAAATGGAATAATTGAATGTGAAATTTTAAAACTGGTTAGATTTTCAAAATACACCTTAAGAGGAAAAACTAAAAACAAAAATCTTTATTTGAAAAAAAACGAAATAAAATGCTATAAAGAGTATGTAGAATCAGGTTTAATTTCTAATCTACATTGACTAAAGAGAAAAGAAGTAAAAGTACAATGTTTTAATAGGTTAGATTTCTAAACTACAATTTCTTTCTAAAAAAAAACTAAAATTTCAATGTACTTATACAAAAATATAGAGGATTGCATACTTGCAAAATTAGTAACCATAATTACATTTAGATATTTAAAGTGCAGTCTTAATATGTTGGATTTTTAAAAAGCGATTCTTGAAAGATTAGATATTTAGAAGAACGTGGAATAATTGAATGTGAAATTGTAAAATTGGGTAGATTTTCAAAATACAATGTATTAAGAGTTATATATTAAAAATAAAATATTTTAATTTGGAAAATTAAATAAAATGCTATAAAATCAGTATGTAAAGTATGTAATGTCGGGTTAAATTTTTAAACTAAAATGTTCGATGATGAAAAACGTAAAAGTACAATATTTTAATAGGTTGGATTTTAAACTGTCTTTATCGAAAAATACTAAACTTACCATGTATTTATAGAAAAATATAGAGGAAAGTATAGTTGTATAATCGATAACCATAAACAAGTTTAGATTTTTAAATTCAAAGTCTTAATGATTAGATATTTTTAAAAATTTATTATATTTTCAAAATACAATGACTTACGACGAAAAAGTTTGAAATAAAAAGCTTTAATTGAAAAAAAAAATGAAATATAATGTTAGAATTGGTATGTAAAATCAAGTAATAATTTTCAACTACATTGTCTAAAGAAGAAAAAAGTAAAATGAGTTAAATATTTAAACTGCAATATCTTTATCGAAAAAACCTAAAACTACAATGTATTTATTAGAAAATATAAAGGAAAGTATAATTGTATAAACGATAAGCATAAACAAGTTTAGATTTTTAAATTGTAAAATTGTAATATGTTGGATTGTTAAAATACAAATCTTGAATGATTAGATATTTATAGGAAAATGGAATAATTGAATTTATATTTTAAAAGTTAGTTATATTTTCAAAATACAATGTCTTAAGACGTAAAAGTTTAAAATAATATGTTTTGATTTAAAAAAAGATGAAATATAATGTTAGAATCGGTAAGTAAAATCAAGTAAGATTTTTAAACTACATTGTCTGAAGAGGGAAAAAGTAAAAGTACAACTTTTTAATGGGTTGGATTTTTAAACTAAAATGCCTTTATAAAAAGATATAAAGGAAACTACACTTGTATAAACGGTAACCATAAACAAGTTTATATTTTCAAAGTGTGATGTTTTAATATGTTGGACTTTTAAAATACAATTCTTTAAAAGATTTGATGTTTAAAAGAAAATGGAATTACGAAATGTGTAATTTTAAAACTGGTTAGATTTTCAAAATACATCTTAAGAGGAAAAACTAAAAACAAAAATCTTTATTTGAACAAAAAAACAAAATAAAATGCTATAAAAAGTATGTAAAATCATATTTGATTTTATTCTACAATGTGGGAAAAAGAATAAAGTAAAAGTACAATCTTTTAATAGGTTAGATTTTTAAACTACAATTTATCGAAAAAAAAAAACTAAATTGCAATGTATTAAGAGTTATATATTAAAAACAAAATATTTTAATTTGAAAAAACGAAATAAGATACAATAAATCAGTATGTGAAGTATGTAAAGTCGGGTTAAAGTTTTAAACTAAAATTTTCGAAGAGGAAAAACTTAAAAGTACAATGTTTTAATACATTGGATTTTAAACTATAATGTAGTTTACGAAAAAAAATACTAAGTTGCCATGTGTGAATAGAAAAATATAAAGGAAAGTATAGTTGTATAATCGGTAAACATAAACAAGTTTAGATTTTTAAAATTCAAAGTCTTACGGAATTTTATATTTTTTAAAAACTGGTTATATTTTCAAAATACAATAACTTAAGAGGAAAAAGACTAAAATAAAATATTTTAATTGAAAAAGTTGAAATATAATGTTAGAATTGGTATATAAAATCAAGTAAGCTTTTTAAACTACATTGCCTGAAGAGGAAAAAAGTAAAAGTACAATTTTTTAATGAGTTAAAATTTTAAACTACAATATCTTTATCCAAAAAAAACACTAAAATTGCAATGTATTTATTGAAAAAAAATATAAAGGAAAGTATAGTTGTATAAACGGTAACCATAAACAAGTTTAAATTTTCAAAGTGTAAAGTCTTAATATGTTGGGACTTTCAAGATACAAATCTTTGAAAGATTTGATGTTTAAAATAAAATGGAATTACTAAATGTGTAATTTTAAAACTAGTGAGATTTTCAAAATACATCTTAAGAGGAAAAACTAAAAACAAAAATCTTTATTTGAAAAAAAAAGAAAATAAAATGCTATAAAAAGTATGTAAAATCATATTTGATTTTAATTACAAAATCGGTAACCATTATTTAGAGGAATGTATAATTACAAAATCGAAAAAAAAATACTAAAATTGCAATGTATTTATAGAAAAATATAGAGGAATGTATAATTACAAAATCAGTAACCATAATTAAGTTTAGATTTTCAAAGTGTAAAGTCTTAATTTGTTAGGATTTAAAAAAAAAGATTCTTGAAAGATTAGATTTTCAAAAGAAAATGGAATAAATGAATGAGAAATTTTAAAACTGGATAGATTTTCAAAATACAATGTATTAAAAGTTTTATATTAAAAATAAAATATTTTGATTTGGAAAAATGGAATTAAATACTATAAATCAGTATGTAAAGTACGTAAAGTCCGGGTTAAAATTTTAAACTAAACTGTTCGAAGAGGAAAAACGTAAAAGTACAATGTCTTAATAGGTAGGATTTTAAACTATAATGTCTTTAACCAAAAAAAATACTAAACTTGCCATGTATTAATAGAAAAATGTAAGGGAAAGAAGAGATGTATAATCCGTAAACATAAACAAGTTTAGATTTTTAAAATTCAAAGTCTTAATGATTAGATATTTTTTAAAACCTGGTTATATTTTCAAAATCCAATGACTTAAAGAGGAAAAAGACTAAAATAAAATGTTTTAATTGAAAAAAATGAAATATAATGTTAGAATTCGTACATAGAATCAAGTAATCTTTTTAAACTACATTGTCTGAAGAGGAAAAAAGTAAAAGTACAATTTTTTAATGAGTTAATTTTTAAATTACAATATCTTTATCGAAAAAAATACTAAAATTGCAATGTATTTATTGAAAAATATAAAGGAAATTATAGTTGTATAAACGATAACCATAAACAAGTTTACATTCTTATATTTTAAAGTCTTAATATGTTGGACTTTTAAAATACAAATCTTGAATGATTAGATATTTAAAGGAAAATGGAATAATTGAATCTACATTTTCAAAATTGGTTATATTTTCAAAATACAATGGCTTAAGAAGTAAAAGTTTAAAATAATATGTTTCAGATTAACAAAAAAGATGAAAATAATGTTAAAAGAAGTATGTAAAATCAAGTAAAATTTTTAAACTACATTATCCGAAGAGGGAAAAAGTAAAAACACAACTTTTTAATGGGTTGGATTTTTTAAACGAGAATGCCTTTACCGTAAACAAATTTATATTTTCAAAGTGTAAAGTTTTAATATGTTGGGACTTTCAAAATACAATTCTTTAAAGGATTTGATGTTTAAAATAAAATGGAATTATTAAATGTGTAATTATAAAACTGGTGAGATTTTCAAAATACATCCTAAGAAGAAAAACTACAAACAAAAATCTTTATTTGAAAAAAAAAAACGAAATCAAAATGCTATAAAAAGTATGTAAAATCATATTTGATTTTAATGTACAATGTCTCAAGAAGAAAAAAGAAAAAGTACAATGTTTTAATAGGTTAGATTTTTATACTACAATGCCTGTATCGAAAAAAAATACTAAAATTGCAATATATTTATAGAAAAATATAGAGGAATGTATAATTACAAAATCGGTAACCATAATTAAGTTTAGATTTTTAAAGTGCAAAATATTAATTTTTGGAATTTCAGAAAAAGATTCTTGAAAGATTGGATATATAAAAGAAAATGGAATAATTGAATGTGAAATTTAAAACGGGAAGAGTTTTTTTATTAAAAATAAAATATTTTAAGTTGGAAAAATGAATAAAAATACTATAAATCAATTTGTAAAGTATGTAAAGTCGGGTTAAAATTTTAAAGTAAAACGTTCGATAAGGAAAAACATAAAAGTTCAATGTTTTAATAGGTTGGATTCTAAACTATAATGTCTTTAACGAAAAAAATACTAAAGTTGCCATGTATCAATAGAGAAATATAGAGAATAGTATAGTTGTATAATAGGTAAACATAAACTAGTTTAGAATTTTAGAATTCAAAGTCTTAATGATTAGATATTTTTTAAAAACAGTTTATATTTTCAAAATACGATCACTTAAAATGTTTTAACTGAAAAAGACAAAAATAAAATGTTTTAACTGAAAAAATGAAATATAATGTTAGAATTGGTATATAAAATCAAGTAAGCTTTTTAAACTACACTGTCTGAATAGAAAAAAAGTAAAAGTACAATTTTTTAACGAGTTTAAATTTTAAATGATAATGTCTTTATCGAAAAAATACTAAAATTGCAATGTATTTATTGAAAAATATAAAGGAAATTATAGTTATATAAATAGTAACGATAAACAAGTTTAGATTTTCAAAGTGTAAAGTCTTAATACGTTGGACTTTCAAAATAAAATTCTTGAAAGATTTGATGTTTAAAAGAAAATCAAATTACTAAATGTGTAATTATAAAATTGGTGACATTTTCAAAATACATCTCAAAGGAAAAACTAAAAACAAAAATATTTATTTGAAAAAAAAAACAAAATAAAATGCAATAAAAAGTATGTAAAATCATATTTGATTTTAATCTACAATGTCTCAAGATGAAAAAAGTAAAAGTACAATGTTTTAATAGGTTAGATTTTTAAACTACAATGCCTATGTCGAAAAAAATACTAAACTTGCAATGTATTTATAGAAAAACATAGAGGAATTTATAAATGCAAAATCGGTAACCATAAGATTTTTAAAGTGCAAAGTATTAATTTGTTGGATTTTCAAAAAAAGATTCTTGAAAGATTAGATATGTAAAAGAAAATGGAATAATTGAATGTCAAAATTTAAAACCATATAGATTTTCAAAATACAATGTATTAAGAGCTTTATTTTAAAATAAAATACTTTAATTTGAAAAAAATGAAATAGAATACTATAAATCAGTATGTAAAGTCGAGTTAAAATTTTAAACTAAAATGTCCGAAGAGGAACAACATAAAAGTACAATGTTTTAATAGGTTGGATTTTAAACTATAATGTCTTTAACGAAAAAAACCTTAAAGTTGTCATGTATTAATAGAAAAATAGAGAGGAAAGTAAAGTTGTATAATCGGTAAACATAAACAAGTTTAGATTTTTATAATTCTAAGTCTTAATGATTAGATACTTTTTAAAATATTGGTTATATTATCAAAATACAATGATTTAAGAAGAAAAAGACTAAAATAAAATGTTTTACCTGAAAAAAATGAAATCTGCTGTTAGAATTGGTATATAAAATCAAGTAAGCTTTTTAAACTACATTCATTTTCTGAATAGGAAAAAAGTAAAAGTACAAGTTTTTAGCGAGTTCAAATTTTAAACGACAATGTCTTTATCGAAAAAAATTCTAAAAATGCAATGTATTTATTGAAAAATATAAAGGAAAGTATATTTGTATAAACAGTAACCATAAACAAGTTTAGATTTTCAAAGTGTAAACTCTTAATAATATGTTGGACTTTCAAAATACAATTCTTAAAGAGATAAAATTTAAAAATAAAAAGTTTAAATTTGAATAAAATGAGGTTATCAATAAATAAAATGAGGTTATATTTTAAACTACAATGTCCAAATAAGAAAAAAGTAAAAGTAAAATAATTGAATCGATTAGATGTTTATACTACAATGTCTTTATAGAAAAAGAATGCTAAAATTGCAATTTATTTATAGAAAAATATAGAGGAAAGTATATTGGTATAATAGGTAACCACAAACAAACAAGTTTAGATTTTTAAAATGCAAAGTCTTAATATGTTAGATTTTAAAAATACAATTTTGAAAAGATTAGATATTTAAAAAAATGGAATAGCAAAAAGAATAATTTTAAAATTGGTTAGATTTTCAAAATATCATGTTTTAAGAGGAAAACAATTAAAAATAAAATGTTTTAATTTGAAAAAAACAAAATAAAATGTTATAATCAGTATGTACAATCAGGTTAGATTTTAAAACTACAATAGGAAAAAAGTAAAAGTACAATGTTTTAATATGTTAGATTTTTAAACTACAATGTCTTTATAGAAAATATACTAAATTGAATGTATTTATAGAAAAAATACGGAGGAATGTATAAGTCTATAATTGGTAACCATAAACAAATAAATAATTTTAATGTGCAAAGTCTTAAAATGTTGGATGTTCAAAAGACAAATTTTGAAAGATTAGATATTTAAATGAATGTGTAAATTTTAAAGCTTGTTAGATTTTCAAAATACAATGTCATAAGAATATAAATGTTTTAATTAAAAAAACAAAATAAATTGTTGTAATCCGTATGTAAAATCAAGATATGTTTAAATTTATAAAAATACAATCTCATAAGATTAGATTTTCAAAGTGTAATAAAAGTATAATGTCTTAATAGGATAGTTTTTGAATGAATAAAGCGAAATGTGTAAAAAGCTTTTAGAGTAAACCTTAAAAATAGAATGTATTTAACGAGTGTCGGGTTTTGTTTAAGTTGTGATTTGTTTTTGATGAAAAATAAATATGCGTGATAATATTTTATTTGTTGATAACCATTTCAGATTTTTATATAAACTAAAACCAGCTAAACCTCTATAGTCAGTTATAATGGTATAAAAAGTAGAAAATAAACTATTTAAGGACTGTATTATGTGTACAAAAAAAACTTTCATGACCGTTCCTGGGAAAATTGGTGAGCAAATTTTAACTTTTACCCAAAAAGAAAAAAACAATGTTTCAATAAGCCGGCTATTGAAAGTATAATGCTTTACCTATTTAGATTTTTAAAATACACTATCTCGATATTAAAAAATTGGAAGTACAGTACTATGATTGGTAAAACAAAAATCAAACATGATTACTTTTTCAAAATACAAAGTCTTAATAAGGAAAAAATATACAAGTATTGTCTTTACTCATTTATAGGTATAATATGCTAGATATTGAAAGCCTAACGTCTTACAGAAAGTATAATGCTATAAACAAGTTCAAAGTTTTAGAATAATTTTTTTAATAGTAAAAAGATATGATATACAACCTCTTAATAGATTTCATGTTGAGTTTATAGTGCTAAAACTGAGAAAAAAACTGCTATTATTGGTTTGATTTTAAAAGTGCAATGTGTAAATAGAGATTTTGAATACAATAAATTGATAGTTTCAGATTTAGATTTTAAATTTAGATTTTGAATATTATATCTTAATAGATTTGGATTTAGGAAAAAAGTAGCAATATATAGCTTATGAGAAATATGGCAAGGCTTTTTCATTAATAACATATGAGACATTCCGCATGTATATTATGTAATCATAAAGTAAAGTTCGGTTGCATACCTTGTCATCTAATATGGACGCCTGACCTTTTTACATATTGCCAGAAGCTCTTGATTGTTTGGGTTTTCTAGATATTTCCAGGAGATCTTGATTGCTCTAGTTATCCTATAAAATAGCCACACAAAGAAGATGTATTACATGATAATCATAAAGAATACACGTGGGAAAACATATCCATTAGTTTTCTTCTGTTTTGAGTTGCAATGCATTAAACCCAGATGATCAGATGTTCCAGGAAAAAAGCCCCATAAAAAAGATGAAGAAAAAGACAGGGATATATTAGAAACCCCAATGAGAAGAATGATAATGAAATAAAAACACTAACCTACGATTCTTTCTTGTCCAACATCAAATTTGAGTTTAGGAAAAAAGTCTCGTCTCAGTACCAGAAAAACCCTAGAGAAATAAAGTAAAACAAAGAACAATAAAAGATAAGAATTCAAAGATGAAGACAAAAATCCCCATGAACAGATGAAGAAGAAAACCACCAACGAACGTATCAATAACACCACGGAAAAAAAAATTCGTTCTTTTTTAAGTTCCAATGCATCTGATGTAGTTAATTAGACCCAGAAAATCAGATTTTACGGAAGAAAAAAACCGCGATGAAGAAGAAGACATGGTAGGAAAGAGAATAAAAAGAAAAAACACCAATTAACCTTAAATTCTTTCTTATCCCTACATCAATTTTAGTTTTGCGAAAATCCCATCTAAATCATGGAATACTCCTAAAATAAAGAACAGAAAAACAATACGTATACGAAAACATACAGCGATCTAAATCATCTGTTGGATTAGAGATATCGGTGGCTGTTTGTGTCTCCGGGAGCGGAGTTACAGGTATCGTTGTGAGTCTCCGGGGGTGTTTGCGTCTGTTGAGAGCGGAATCACTAATAACTTATGCATAATGTGCGACTACAGACCCGACCCTTTCGACTTCAACAACTATTTATATTTCCCGCAAATGATGGAGGTCTTTGGGTGGAGGGAGTTACAGAGGTCGCTAACTCGCCATGGGTCTCCGGGCGTGTTTTGAGTCTGTTGAGGGCGGAATGGCCGAAAAACGTACGTTTTGTGCGTGACTACCAAGCCAACTCTTTCGACTTCCAAACGGTTATATTAATAAAATCTTTCCACAATTGAACATTTCTAAACTCTAACCTATTACATCGTTTAATTATTTACTTATAAAAAGTTTAAATTTATTAATGTGTAAAATTTATGTTGTTTTATAATAAAACCTCGACTCATATTCTTTTGATTAATTAATCATTTAAATAATATTTTAGTTTGCAACTTAACAATTGCAATATTAAAAGGAATTGCATCTGACTTGTATTTCACGTGCGTAAAAGAAAATTATATAAATGGTTTATATCGTTGGCAAAATATTTTACTACTACATTTTGTATCACATGGCGATGCATTGGGGTGTCTTGTAAAACGGTTTCATACATACTACAAACAATTATTAGACTTACAAAGGTATTTAAAAACTGAACATTCAACATAGGTTATACATCCCTATGTTACAAAAGATAACTATAATAGTATCGAATAACTCATGAAAAGTTTTTGGTCGACACCCTGCATTTGCCATGAAAAGGGAAAAAAACATGCCTAAAACGAAAATGTAAGAAGGGCGAAAAATTAACTCTACATAAAATTTATTTGTAAAAAACACTTTTTTACTCCAAAAACATAATTTTGAAAAAAATACGATTTTGTAAAAAAAGCAAAGTTATAAAAATGATGTAAAAAATTGGCAAAAGAAATTATAAAATAACTAAGTTTTAGAAAACATAAATACAATCTTACAAGCACTAATGAATATGTAAAAACAAATTTATAGAAAAAATATATTTGTAAAAACAAAAAAAATATTTAAACGTGCCTATGAATGACGATGTAAAAGAAATGAAAACATCCATAAAACAAAAACGAAAAGAAGTTGTAAAAATGTAAATTGTAGACGAGGTTTAGCATTACCGCATCCCCAAAAAGTCACATTGTCCTCAAGGTGGAACAAAGGGAATAAGTGTTGAATGGTGGTCATGTGATTGGAAGTATTATACCAAAATTCTGCCCAGAGTAACCAACGTGCCCATTCCTTGGGTTTCCCTTGGACAAAACACCGCGGATACGTTTCTACCGATTTATTGACCACTTCGGCTGTCCGTTTGAGGATGGTATGCACTGCTCCGCTTAAGTACTATCCCTTGAAGACAAAATAATTCCTGCCAAAACTTGCTGATGAAAATACAATCGCGATCCGAGATGATAGACATCGGAAACCCATGAAGCTTAATCATGTCTTTAACAAACCTTTTAGCAACCGATTTCTTTGTGAATAGGTGCTTAAGGCTTATGAAATGGGCATACTTCGTTAATTACATTACTAGTAAATGTGTGTGTGTGTGTCTATATATGTATGTATGTATGTATTTCTTGAACAATAACTCGTTCTCGTACAATTGTTCACAATATATTTCTTGAACATACTCAAAATATTATGAAATTCAAAAGACATACATTATAAATTCAACATTACACTAAGTAACCTTAAACTTACATGCAAAGTTTTCCATTATTCTATCTATTACTACCGAATCATCATACAGATAATCCACATACTTTTTAATCAAAACAACACCATACGACCGCACATTAAACTCATACATCCTATACAAACATACGACATCAACTTGTTAAGTATTATATACTTTTCCTTCCTTAACCCGAAAGAGTCATTAACCCACATCTACACACATACCCTCCCATGAGTAAATAAACACGATGCATCATTGTATACTACATTAACACGTAACATCGAGTACAAGATATTACATTAATATTACATTAAATATAATACTATGTAATGATACAACTCAAAGTAACGATAATATTACTCACCTTGGAAGTTAGGTTGCTAACTTCTACCATTTGTCTTGATTTTGTCCCAAGCTCCTATTCGGCATAATGTTTAGTAAACACAATTATATTCCACACATCTATGTTAACTTATACTATATCATCGATAACAACTACTTATCTCTTATATTCACTATAAAGTACACATGGTGAAGTCACCAAGTCTTTTAATACTAATAACTCATTATGCATTTCTTATATTATTCATTCCTTTTGATGAACACAAATTCTTTAGCTAATCACAAAGTCCTTTAATGAAATTATTATCCATAGATTAAACTACTTTGATATTCAATGAATAGCAGAAGTAAATCTAATCAATAACCTTGTTATTGCAGAATATATATCCCTTTTTATGGCCCATCTATACAAGCTTTCACATTTATCATCCCATACCGTAAGATACACATCAATTATAAATTTATAATTCTAAACATGTTAAGACCGACCGGAGCCGTGACAACATGGGGTGCGGTGTCCGACGTTGAAACGACCAAAAATTTGTAATATAAATATGTAAACTAAAATGTGTGTAATTTAAGTGTTATATGTAAAATTTATGAGAAATTATGGTGGTAAGGGTAATTTAGTCATTTTACCCTAAAAAGGGTAAATTGGTCATTTGACCACATGCAGAAATTATTATAAAAAAAAATTTATTATAGTTCAGGACTAAAATTGTAAAAGAATTGATTCCATGGAAAGATAGTTGGTTTTGGTGGCCAAAGTTCAAGGAAGTTAACTAGAGGGACAGAAATTGAAAGAATGACAAATGAAAATTGTAAAAGAATTGTAGGAAGTGTAGAACCCCAGTATGTTGGTTAGAAGCTGGTGAATCAAAACTCACTGGGCCAGAAATTGTAAGAATGACAAATGAAAAGATTGGTGTAATACAAGCCAACATGAAAGCCGCGCAAGATCGCCAAAGAAGCTATTCAAATTTGAAGAAAATACCTTATGATCTAAAAGAAGGCGATTTGGTGATGATAAAAGTATCACCTTGGAATGGAGTGGTAAGGTTTGGTAAGAGAGGAAAGCTGAGTCCAAGATATATTGGACCCTTCAAGATTCTGAAAAGAATCGGTTTACAAGCATTTAAGTTGGAGTTACCACAGGAACTCAGGGGAATACATGATACATTTCATGTATGTTATCTCAAGAAATACTTTGGAAAGAAGGAGTTAACCATTCCTCTAGAAGAAATAAGGGTAGAAACACCCAACAGACTAGTGGAAGAACCTGAGGCGATGTTAGAGGTGAAAACCAAAAAGTTAAGGAATAGAGAGATTGATTTAGTGTTGGTCAAATGAAAGCATTCACTGGGCTCCGACTTGACTTGGGAAACATTGGAAAGCATGAAGAAAAGATACCCTAATTTTACAGATTATGAAGCGATTCCGAGGACGGAATCCTAATTAGGGGGAGGTAGTTGAAATGACCAAAAATTTGTAATATAAATATGTAAACTAAAATGTGTGTAATTTAAGTGTTATATGTAAAATTTATGAGAAATTATGGTGGTAAGGGTAATTTAGTCATTTTACCCTAATAAGGGTAAATTGGTCATTTGACCACATGCAGAAATTATTATAAAAAAAAATTATTATAGTTCAGGACTAAAATTGTAAAAGAATTGATTCCATGGAAAGATAGTTGGTTTTGGTGGCCAAAGTTCAAGGAAGTTAACTAGAGGGACCAAAACTGAAAATATAAAAATATAAATAGAGAAAAATATCTCATATATCCACAAATTCAGTGGAGAGTTCTAGAGCACGGGAGAAATTCTTGGAAGGAAACGAGATCAAGAAATCAAGAAGAGAAGCAAGGAAATTGAAGTGGGAATTGAAGAAGGAGAGTTGGAATTGCTGATTCCAAACTTCAAAGGTAAGAAATCAAAACCTTAGTTTGAACTCTTGATGATATTCTTAAGGAAACTGAAATCCTGTAATTTCAGTAATGAAACATGTAGTTTAAGAGGTTTAACACTTCCATTAAGCCATGTTAAAAGTACTTAATCCGATAATATGGAAGTAGGATGCTATTTTTCAAGAATTGAGATTTTGATCAAGAACCCTAGAATTTGAGTCCTTGTGATTTAATCCGATTTTAATGGTTTAAAACTTGAAGAAATTGAAGGGTTTTAGTCTTGGAACAAACCCCTATCGATTAAGTGGAGTATTCAGCACTTAATATGAGAAATTGGGAAATTGTAGCATAAAATCGGGGAAAATCTTGTCTGCTGCTCGTCAGGCGCAGTGCGCCCCTATCCTAGGCGCGCCGCGCCCTGCGCCAGGGTGCAATTGCAGTTCCAGTTCAAGAGTCCCCTGCCAAGTGATCCTCATTTTTAAGAAATGGATCAAAACTTGTCCAATTGACCTCAAATTTTAAACATAGGTCTAATATGGTCCAAAACTTTATAAAAAAATATCGGAATTGAAATACGACCCTCCGAGGGTACTGTAGTAAAATACGTATAAAATACAATTTAACTAAAGTTGGTCATTCAAGAGTTATACACTTGTTTTGACCATTTATGGTATAATAAAGACTCTAACATGTTATAGAGTCAATTAAAATGTAAATTAATGTATTATATACTATATATAGGTGCAAGTCAAATAATCGGACACCGAAAGGGTAAAGAACCGAGGGACACCTAAACGACATTTCAAGAGTTATTCGGTGAGTACATGTAGCATTTTTACCCATTTTGGGATACATGGCAAGTAAGTAATTATTTTTCAGATTTCATATATTATTTTTACATGTGAAAAATATTTGCAAAAATGGTACACTTTCTAGTTTAAATAGAAAGTTAACTGCTATATTTGAAAGTATGATTTTTGGCGATAGCCTAAATTATGATAGAGATATGTTTGAGTCAAAAGCTTGGTATTCAGCCATTTCTTGTGCAAGTAATGTTTTAGTTTGAGAAGAATATTTTTATTTTTGACTGGTATTGTATCTAGCATTGTTAGTAAGGGAACTATGTTCCAACCTACCCGGGTTAGGTAAGGAGTCTACTGGGGACAACCCCTTCACGAAGTAGACTGCCTCAGCACTTCTACTGTTAGTATTGATTCGTTCTTTCTAACTGTAGAGACTTGGGGTATCACTCATAGTGATTAATGCCCTAAGTATAAAAATTCCAGCAAGTTTATAAAACCAGTCAAAGAAAGTATAAAAGACATTATTTTTGCAAAGTCTAACATAAGATGATTTTGAAAAGTAAAAAAAGTATAGTATGTGTATATTATGTAGTCTTGACAATGATTTATGTTATGAACTTTTATAAAAGTTTGGAAAAGAAATTTAAAGTGAGTCTAAAACTCATGTAACTCACGAGACATTTTGTCTTACGTATTCTATGTTTTATGCCATGTATTCCAGGTTCAAGTATGAAGTTGTGAGAAAATTGGAAGTTTGTAAAATAAATCCTAGGTTGCAAAAGAGTGGAGCTGGTTACAGCTATCATGTATTGGTATTGATTAATCATTTCCCTTAAACTTATGGTTGTTTGATATGCGTTTGTAATACCCTTTGTTGTATTTATACAGATTTTATGGTCTTTTGAAGTACCGTATTCTGTAAAATATGTTTTTATGTAATATAAAAAGTTTGAAAAATTTGGGGTGTTACAAGTTGGTATCAGAGCCATAGTTTAAGCGAATTAGGATTGGATCATTCCACTCCTAGTCTTAGACTAGTAAAATAGTCAGTTAAAGTTAGTTATTTAATTTGTCATGTCTTAATGAATTAAGACGTTGGTTATTAATGGAATTATATGAGTATATTTATGAGTTAAAAGTAGCTAATTGATACTCATGAACAGTGGAACCGAGCGGAAACATTGGGAACAACATGTGTAGGTGATTATGGTAATATGGGCCCGTATTATCATAATCACAGGACGCGTATTAGGCCTGGTGTACTCGCAAGGGAATACTGGGAAACCGGTGGAAATGTAGTAAACTAATATTATGATATATTATGAGACACTAAAGCACTTGGAATTTTATAGCAAGATGCGGACTAGAAGTGGTCAAGGATCGTATGCGTAAAACCCAGATCCTAATGCAAGGCCTCCTATGCCTCCCCGACCGCCCCAAGCCGTTGATGATGGCAATTCTAGGGGTGAGGCTAATCCACCTCCATTGACCTTGGAGGCAATCCAGAAGTTATTTCATGACTCTCAAGTACAAAACAGACAGGAAATGACTCGTCTTCTGGATGAGCGACTGGGCGAAAGATCTAAGTCACAACCTGAAGATAGCGAGAAAAGTGTGGCTCCTGAAGGCACTAATCCGAGACAGACTTCTTCTCAGGGAGATTCATCTTCCAAATCACAGCCTCAGTTCAAGACTAAAGGAGCCTGTACTTTCAAGGACTTTATGTCCTGTCGGCCAAAGGAGTTCAACGGGGAGATGGATCCGCGAATAACAATACGGTGGTTGACTGAAATGGAACAAGTTCTTCGCATCTATCCCTGCGAAGAGGATATGAAAGTAGGGTTTGCTTCTCAGATGCTAAAGGCGGAAGCTCTTACTTGGTGGAATACTCTCCGCCGAATCAAGGGGAGTGATTTCATGGATGCGTTGTCTTGGGACGAGTTCGTTCAATGATTGAAAGGCAAGTTTTGTTCAGCTAGGCATCGAGAGAACTTGGTTAATGAATTCTTTGCTCTTGCAAAGGAAAAGCATACGGTTGATGAGTACACTAAAAAGTTTTGTGAGATGCTGCCATTTCTGGAAGATACACTACCGACCGAGGCTGGAAGGATAAACCGGTATGTTAATGGTTTGCCGGGGGATTACTCGTTAGAAGTTGGCAAGGCTACTACTCTTGATGAAGCCATTGAATCTGCGGCTAGGTTTGAGAGTATGATAGAGAAAAAGACCAAGGAACGACAAGCATTTGCGGAAAAACGAAAGTCTTCAGGAATCTCTGGAGCAAACAAGAAGAGTCGTTTCTCATCGGGGTTTTCTAAGCAAAGTGAAGTTAAAGAATGTAAGAAGTGTGGAAAGAGGCACAGTGGAGAATGCAAGAAGGGCACTAGTGGGTGTTATAAATGTGGTCTGCCGGGCCACCAAGCTAAAGATTGTAAAGTGAAAGATATTAGCGAGGTGGAATGTTTTAATTGTCATGAAAAGGGTCATTACAGCACCAACTGTCCCAAGAAGAAGAATGAGACATTAGTTTCCACTGCAAGTAATAAGAAGACAGAGCCAGCAAAGACGAAGGGGAGAGCGTTTCAGATGACCCTTGATGAGGCCAAAGAAGACCAGGATGTGGTTGCAGGTACACTCATTGTAAACTCACAACCTGCTTATGTTCTTTTTGATTCTGGAGCACATTTCTCTTTTGTGTCCCATGACTTTAGTAAGCGTCTGAATACGCCAACGAAACCATTAGATGATACTTGTGTTATAGAAGTCGCGAACGGAGAACTAGTTACTGCACATCATGTGTATGAGGAATGTCCGGTTGAGGTTAATGGACGAATCTTAAAGGCAAACTTGCTACCTATCGGGATTAAAGGATTCGATATTGTTATTGGGATGGATTGGCTCGGAGCTAATAATGCTAAAATTCTTTGTGGGAAACGAATGGTATCGATCAAAATGCATGATGGTAGTAAAGTTTATATATATGGGGAACGCCGGAAGAACATGCAAAGTCTCATTAGTGTTATTAAGGCTCGTAAATGCATCCATAAAGGATGTGAATCGTTTATTGCTTATGTGATGAATGGGAAGAAAGAGAAGCAGAAGGTGGAGGATATAAAAGTGGTCAATGAATTCCCTGAAGTTTTTCCTGATGACTTACCTGGGTTACCACCCATTAGGCAAGTCGAGTTTCACATTGACCTTGTTCCTGGAGCAAGTCCCATTGCTCGTGCGCCGTACCGTCTTGCTCCTACAGAGATGAGGGAACTTATGTCCCAGTTGCAAGAACTTCTTGATAAGGGGTTTATTCATCCCAGCTCTTCTCCTTGGGGAGCTCCAGTGTTGTTTGTCAAGAAGAAGGACGGTACTATGCATATGTGTATAGATTATCGTGAGCTCAACAAGGTGACAATCAAGAATCGATACCCTTTGCCACGAATTGATGATTTATTTGATCAGTTGCAGGGAGCTAGTTATTTCTCTAAAATTGATCTTCGTTCTGGGTATCATCAAGTACGGGTGAAAGATGAAGATGTATGTAAGACTGCATTCCGAACCCGATATGGTCACTATGAATTTCTAGTGATGCCATTCGGACTCACTAATGCCCCAGCTGTGTTTATGGATCTCATGAATAGGGTCTGTAAACCTTTTCTTGATAGATTCGTCATCGTTTTCATCGATGATATTTTAGTCTATTCAAAAAGTGAAGCGGAACATGAAGTGCACCTACGTGAAGTGCTGCGTACTTTGAAGAATGAACAGTTATACGCGAAGTTATCAAAGTGTGACTTTTGGTTGCGGGAAGTTCAATTTCTGGGTCATGTTGTTTCAGCTGAAGGTATTAAAGTGGACCCAGCAAAAATAGAAGCGGTAATGAAATGGGATGCACCGAAGACACCTACAGAAGTTAGGAGTTTTGTTGGGTTAGCTGGTTATTACCGACGATTTATCCAAGATTTTTCTAAAATAGCAGTGCCACTAACTCAGTTAACCCGGAAGGAGGTGAAGTTTGTTTGGGGAGAAAAACAACAAGAAGCCTTCGAGATATTGAAGAAGAAGCTGTGTGAAGCTCCAGTATTATCTTTACCAGAAGGCACAGAAGAGTTTATAGTATACAGCGATGCGTCTAATAGAGGTCTCGGTTGTGTGCTTATGCAACGGGGCAAAGTTATTGCCTATGCCTCTAGACAGCTAAAAGATGCAGAGACACGTTATACTACCCATGACCTAGAATTGGCTGCAATTGTGTTTGCATTAAAGATTTGGAGACACTATATTTATGGGACGAAATGCAAGATATATACAGATCATAAAGTCTACAATATCTTTTTACTCAAAAAGAATTGAATTTGAGACAGACACGCTGGATTGAGCTCGTGAATGATTATGATTGTGAGATAATATATCACGAAGGAAAAGCCAATGTAGTAGCTGATGCTTTAAGCCGAAAAGTTCGTGAAAAAGTTATAAAAGGGAGATCTATGAGAATTGAAGTAGTTTCAACTTTAATTCAGAAAATTAAAGAAGCTCAAGAAAGTGCCTTAACCGAAGAAAATATAAAGAAAGAAAAACTTGGAAAGAAGGTGGTGTTTGAAGTGAATACCCAAGGGTTGCGCACTTTTAAGGGACGTATTTGGGTTCCTAAATATGGAGCAACCAGAAAGATAATCTTGGATGATTCTCACAAATCCAAGTATTCTATACATCCTGGAAGTACAAAAACGTATCAAGATTTGAAGCAGCATTATTGGTGGCCAGGAATGAAAAAGAGGATAGCAAAGTACATATCCCACTGTGAGACTTGTGCACAAGTAAAAGCATAACATCAAGTACCATATGGGAATGCACAGTCATTGCAGATACCAGCAGGGAAATGGGAAGAATTGACCATGGATTTTGTCATGGGGCTACCGAGAACACGAAGAGGACACGATAGTATATGGGTCATTGTTGACAGATTGACCAAGAGTGCCCTATTCCTCGTAATTAAAGAATCTGCCTCACTTGGAGAATTAGCTCAGTTGTACAATGATGAAGTGATTAGACTCCATGGAGCACCCTTGTCCATAGTCTCAGATCGAGATCCTCGATTCACGTCTAACTTTTGGGATTCTCTACAAGAAAATATGGGAACTCGAATCAAGATGAGTACAGCCTACCATCCGCAGACAAATGGCAAAGCGAACGTACTATTCAGACATTAGAAGACATGTTGAGATCATGTGCCATTGACTTTGGAGGTAGTTGGGATGAACACCTACCATTAGTAGAATTCTCGTATAACAACAGTTACCACTCAAGCATCAAGATGCCGCCTTTTGAAGCCTTATATGGTAGGAAGTGTAGAACCCCAGTATGTTGGTTAGAAGCTGGTGAATCAAAACTCACTGGGCCAGAAATTGTAAGAATGACAAATGAAAAGATTGGTGTAATACAAGCCAACATGAAAGCCGCGCAAGATCGCCAAAGAAGCTATTCAAATTTGAAGAAAATACCTTATGATCTAAAAGAAGGCGATTTGGTGATGATAAAAGTATCACCTTGGAAGGGAGTGGTAAGGTTTGGTAAGAGAGGAAAGCTGAGTCCAAGATATATTGGACCCTTCAAGATTCTGAAAAGAATCGGTTTACAAGCATTCAAGTTGGAGTTACCACAGGAACTCAGGGGAATACATGATACATTTCATGTATGTTATCTCAAGAAATACTTTGGAAAGAAGGAGTTAACCATTCCTCTAGAAGAAATAAGGGTGGAAACACCCAACAGACTAGTGGAAGAACCTGAGGCGATGTTAGAGGTGAAAACCAAAAAGTTAAGGAATAGAGAGATTGATTTAGTGTTGGTCAAATGAAAGCATTCACTGGGCTCAGACTTGACTTGGGAAATATTGAAAAGCATGAAGAAAAGATACCCTAATTTTACAGATTATGAAGCGATTCCGAGGACGGAATCCTAATTAGGGGGAGGTAGTTGAAACGACCAAAAATTTGTAATATAAATATGTAAACTAAAATGTGTGTAATTTAAGTGTTATATGTAAAATTTATGAGAAATTATGGTGGTAAGGGTAATTTAGTCATTTTACCCTAATAAGGGTAAATTGGTCATTTGACCACATGCAGAAATTATTATAAAAAAAAATTATTATAGTTCAGGACTAAAATTGTAAAAGAATTGATTCCATGGAAAGATAGTTGGTTTTAGTGGCCAAAGTTCAAGGAAGTTAACTAGAGGGACCAAAACTGAAAATATAAAAATATAAATAGAGAAAAATATCTCATATATCCACAAATTCAGTGGAGAGTTCTAGAGCACGGGAGAAATTCTTGGAAGGAAACGAGATCAAGAAATCAAGAAGAGAAGCAAGGAAATTGAAGTGGGAATTGAAGAAGGAGAGTTGCAATTGCTGATTCCAAACTTCAAAGGTAAGAAATCAAAACCTTAGTTTGAACTCTTGATGATATTCTTAAGGAAACTGAAATCCTGTAATTTCAGTAATGAAACATGTAGTTTAAGAGGTTTAACACTTCCATTAAGCCATGTTAAAAGTACTTAATCCGATAATATGGAAGTAGGATGCTATTTTTCAAGAAATGAGATTTTGATCAAGAACCCTAGAATTTGAGTCCTTGTGATTTAATCCGATTTTAATGGTTTAAAACTTGAAGAAATTGAAGGGTTTTAGTCTTGGAACAAACCCCTATCGATTAAGTGGAGTATTCAGCACTTAATATGAGAAATTGGGAAATTGTAGCATAAAATCGGGGGAAATCTGGTCTGCTGCTCGTCAGGCGCAGTGCGCCCCTATCCTGGGCGCGGCGCGCCCTGCGCCAGGGTGCAATTGCAGTTCCAGTTCAAGAGTCCCCTGCCAAGTGATCCTTATTTTTAAGAAATGGATCAAAACTTGTCCAATTGACCTCAAATTTTAAACATAGGTCTAATATGGTCCAAAACTTTATAAAAAATTATCGGAATTGAAATACGACCCTCCGAGGGTACTGTAGTAAAATACGTATAAAATACAATTTAACTAAAGTTGGTCATTCAAGAGTTATACACTTGTTTTGACCATTGATGGTATAATAAAGACTCTAACATGTTATAGAGTCAATTAAAACGTAAATTAATGTATTATATACTATATATAGGTGCAAGTCAAATAATCGGACACCGAAAGGGTAAAGAACCGAGGGACACCTAAACGACATTTCAAGAGTTATTCGGTGAGTACATGTAGCATTTTTACCCATTTTGGGATACATGGCAAGTAAGTAAGTATTTTTCAGATTTCATATATTATTTTTACATGTGAAAAATATTTGCAAAAATGGTACACTTTCTAGTTTAAATAGAAAGTTAACTGCTATATTTGAAAGTATGATTTTTGGCGATAGCCTAAATTATGATAGAGATATGTTTGAGTCAAAAGCTTGGTATTCAGCCATTTCTTGTGCAAGTAATGTTTTAGTTTGAGAAGAATATTTTTATTTTTGACTGGTATTGTATCTAGCATTGTTAGTAAGGGAACTATGTTCCAACCTACCCGGGTTAGGTAAGGAGTCTACTGGGGACAACCCCTTCGCGAAGTAGACTGCCTCAGCACTTCTACTGTTAGTATTGATTCGTTCTTTCTAGCTGTAGAGACTTGGGGTATCACTCATAGTGATTAATGCCCTAAGTATAAAAATTCCAGCAAGTTTATAAAACCAGTCAAAAAAAGTATAAAAGACATTATTTTTGCAAAGTCTAACATAAGATGATTTTGAAAAGTAAAAAAGTATAGTATGTGTATATTATGTAGTCTTGACAATGATTTATGTTATGAACTTTTATAAAAGTTTGGAAAAGAAATTTAAAGTGAGTTTAAAACTCATGTAACTCACGAGACATTTTGTCTTACGTATTCTATGTTTTATGCCATGTATTCCAGGTTCAAGTATGAAGTTGTGAGAAAATTGGAAGTTTGTAAAATAAATCCTAGGTTGCAAAAGAGTGGAGCTGGTTACAGCTATCATGTATTGGTATTGATTAATCATTTCCCTTAAACTTATGGTTGTTTGATATGCGTTTGTAATACCCTTTGTTGTATTTATACAGATTTTATGGTCTTTTGAAGTACCGTATTCTGTAAAATATGTTTTTATGTAATATAAAAAGTTTGAAAATTTTGGGGTGTTACAGACGTGGCACTCAAACCCCGCACGGTAATGCCGCCCCAGTTGGCGTGTTCACCGCAGTGAAGGCCGGTGAAATGGGTTCAAACCCCGTGCGATGTATCATCGGAAGTAGTGCCGGAAACGCAACCGAAAGCCCAACCCACGGTTCAAATGAGAGGAAAAGCGCATAGACAACAATGGACAACCGAAGAGGAAATCGCGTTAGCCCATTCGTGGATTGGCGTTTCCGAGGATGCGGTCGCCGGAAACGCCCATATCGTTCCTAGGTTGTCGTTTAATTTTTTACATTTTCCGTTTTCCGTTTTATCGTTTTAGTTGATTTTATTTTAATTTGTAGGTTGTCGGTTTGTTTTTCGTTTTTAATTTTACGTTTGTCATTTTAATTTTACGTTTGTACTTTTTAATTAGTGAAATGTTCTATTTAAAAAAAATATATATTTTAGTTTAGTTTATTTTTTTGATTTAAATTAAAAAAGTGAGTGGTTACCATTTCCTAGAATTTAAGGGATGGGGGGTTAGCGAGGGGAAAGTGAGGTGATACCTACGTGGCACTCAAACCCCTTGGAGTGAGTGGTCACGGCTCCTCTTGGTCTAATAACAATAGAAAACATGTTTATACAACTAATTTCATAAACATCCATACTCAATTTCTTCATTATAATTTGTTTCAGATATGTTGCTAAAAATCACCTGATTTAACAAAAAATACACAAAATCAAAAGTCTAGTTGTTAAAACCTCTTCTAAAAGAAATTTGAGATACCTATAGTAAGAACAATTCAAAAGTTGAGTTGTCAGCCTTGGTTACAATTCAATGACATTTTTGCAAATCCAAAACCATTCAAATGAAAGAAAAAAAAGGAAAAAGAAACATACGTGGCGAAAACTTGAAAAAATGAACACAACCCCAAAATACAGTTTTTGTCATAACCAAGATCGATAACGATACATTAGTCTGGTTAAAAAAACAGAAAAATAGCTTCTTAGTATAGAACTCCTGAAATAACAATAAGGCTAGACACTTCCCAAATTCAAACCAACATGTCCAAATGTTAAAACAAGATAAAACCTCTGATGCACACAAACGTCTTCAAGGGCGCCGCTCCCGTTTCTGATACGGCTTGGATGCGGATACGGCTTGGATACGCCTGGATACGTATCTGATGAAGGCGAAACGTATTGGAAGCAGTATCTGCGCCGTATTGGCTGAAGTATCGGGCTTCCTGAAGGGTTTTAAAGCTAATGGGCTTATTTTCTTTTGGGTTTTGACCTATCGATTACGCTGGCAGCCTGGCAGGCTGAGTCGGCTCTCCCAATTCTAATTCTTTGACCGATAGTCCAAGTCAATCACCAATTCACGATCAATTCTTCTAATTCTGAATTTCTGATCACAATTCTTTTATCGCTACTTCAAGTTCTAATTCCCAATATATATATCTATTTTGGATTTTCGTTAATATATATATATATATATATATATATATATATATATATATATATATATATATATATTATATTTGTCGTATCTCTGCCGTATCCGTATCTTAAATTTTTGAGTTTTGCCGTTTCCGGTATCTGTTACGTATCCGTTTCCCCGTGCCGTATCCGTTTCGGTGCAACTTAGGATAAAACATGTCGGCATTGAAAAATCAAAATAAAAACATCCACAAGTGAAAATGAAGATGTAATGCACTAAAAATGGATAATCGACATAATCCTAATGAAGCCAATGTGGGACTAGCCCACTTGGTAGAGGCTTTGCCTCTTAGATTGGAGGTCCTGGGTTCTATCCTAGGCATAGGCGAATTTAACTAACTTGGTGTACTAACTTCTAACAACTAACTAGCCGTTCAAAAAAAAAACATAATCCTAATGAAGAAACATCCATCATCCACCATACTTGACATCTCTCAACTTCAATTTTGTGGTGCACCATCCACCATCTGTTGCTCGGCACGCGCTACCCAAACAAGACTATCAACATACTCCACGATCTTACTTGTGATATCTTCTCCAGAAGAATAAGTCTCAAAGATTTTAACATTGTTTGCAACCGGATCGCATAAGACAAAAAGATTCTTAACGTCAACAAGAAATTCACCGTGTGATATGAAGCCACATGATATCATATCACTAAAAAGGTGTGTAAATACATATTGTTTCACCCATGATTCAACCACCCCATACTCATCCATCACCCACACCTCAATTACATCATTCTCACACCATGACATCACACAAAGCTTCCTGGCCAGAACTCCTAAAATATTGAAACAATACTTGAAATCTATTATAGAATCTGGCAGAGGTATCTCATGGAATGTCCCTTGAACCAAATCAAATGCTACTATCCTTCCAGAATCACTCTTCCCGTGAATATAACCGAGCCAATGAATATAACCGTCATAGCCGGTTATTATGCTAACATCGTTATCGAAAAACTTTGTGATGTGCGATGGAAATCTTTCAGTGATCAACTCCCAGGTGCCCTTTCTCATGCTATAAATCTCAACTTGTAGCCACCTTTTAACGACATATGTTGGTTGGTGGTCACCAATGCATGACAACTTTGTAATCATCCGTTTTGGGATCATACCCAAAGCGCAAATAGGTTTTGATCGATGACATATACAAGTGGCGTTCGGAAGCCATATTGAAGACAAGCTTAAGCAACTATGTAGCAAAGAGTATTAGACCAATAGAAAACAAACAGTTCTAAAGATATGACCTTCAATATAATAAGAAATAAGCATATTTTAACGGCCAACTTCTCCCCCTGCGGAGATAAAACCTACGACCTATGATGTGGTAAACTGAATGCGCCAAAGACAAAAAAACTAATCAGTTGAAAAAATATCGCAACAATCGTCCAATGAAACAAAGAAAAACCTAGTACAAAACCACATAACTTATGAACCCCTACAATTGAAATAGCATCTGAATACAGCCAAATAGGCCCACATTAAGCTAACAGGATCAAAAGATAATTAACATTTGATCAAACTTAGAGCAAAAGTATTAAACCTAGCCGGAAAGGCCTCTTACGGAGCTTTTCTCCGGCTCCGCCGCTTTCGTAGGGAACCCATCCATCGCCCGCCGTCGCCATAGGGAAGCTGGAGCTGTGCAGGAGATAAAACCGGGGGTTTATGACTTTTATAGACGCACGAATGGTTCGTGAGAAATCCGAAAAAAATGTAAAATAATATAAAAATAAGATAATGTCATAAAAGCTCTTACATTTATCTGAAATATTTGGTTTTAATACATGTTTAAACGTATTATTACGTTTTTAAAAGGGTCAAAGTAAATACAATGCCGGTATATAGTCTTTTTTTGTTAAAAAAAATAATTCAAGACTTTTCCGTAAATTCATCCAAAATATTGGGACTAAAATGGAGATTTCCCTATTTCTAAAACGTAAAATACGTATTTATGTTTTTAGAAAGATAAATATGTATTTTTATTTTTTTTAGAAGTATATATATGTTTATTTCGTTTCGTAACACGCTTTTGACTGCTACACATGTGTTGATATGCAAAAATATATATTTAAACTTCTAAAAATGTAGTAAAACTTCTGAACATGTATTTACACTTCTAAAAAAACGTAAAATTATATCTACACTTTTAAAAAACATAAAAAAAATATTTTAAGAATGTTAGATGTTCATCGTTAAATAAAAACTTAAATATGTTTTTTTACGTTATAAACCGTATAAACCGGTAAAAAATATATATCACAAACAACATTTTTTTAAACGTAAATACAATGTTTAATGAAATATTTTTTTCGTGTATAAATACATATTTTGATGTATTAAGTATTTTTTTTGTTTTATAAATAAGTATAATATAAAAAAGGGTGATCTTAAATAAACCTCTCTATGTGTAGGTGTGTGTGTTGTGTGGGTTGACCCTCACACACACATGTCACATCATTGAGGGGTTTTTTACCAATACCCTATAAAAAAATACTTAGGGTAAAAACGTATAAAATTTGCAAACTTAAGGGTTTTTTACATATTTCATTTCATTGTAACCTGAAAACCTTTAATAGCAGGTCAAAAGGGTAAAAGTAAAAGCGAACATTTCTGTCAAACTTAAGGGTTTTAATGAACCAAAAATTTACAAAAAGGTAAAACTGAACATTACTGACAAATTTAATGATTTTTATGACATTATCCCAAAATTAAAAGTCACAAGTTTTGAAAACCTAAAAGCTTCCAAATTATTTGAAGTGACTTTTAGATTAGAAATTTTTTGTTTAAAATAAAGTTAAAAGTTTACGTTGTCGAACGAAAAAAGAATTTCGAGCTTTTTTTTAAAAGTCAAAAGCTCTCAAAAACTGCATGTCAAACACGCCCTAATTTCGTATTTACGGTTAATTAATCGTCGTGAAATGCCTCCGCATCGGTTTGTTTACATCCATCCCACATAATGATCTCAATAATGCACCACGTTCTCATCAAAGTAATGAAGTTCATTACCACGACCTATCTTTGTACACCTATATAGTAGTAAGGTTAGTTCCTAATAATGTTACGACAAACACTACAAGAATCGAAGGCTATAGGGACGACAAATGTCGTCCCTATAGACCCCGATGTCGTCCCTATAGCCCCTTCCAACGATATGTCGTCACTATAGCCTTCGTGCCTACAGATTAGTCGTTATAGAGAAAATGGTCAAAGATTGACTTGGCACCCAATAGGGACGACATGTCGTCGCTATAGGGGTATTTATTGCGACTAAATCGCGTCACCATAGTATTTCAGATACCGCCACATTTTTTGGGTTCCCGCCTTCCTCTATTGCGACGACATATCGTTGCTACAGCTAAATTTTTCAAAGTTAGACATTTCGAGCTATAGGCACGACATGTCGTCCCTATAGAGGTATCTATAGCGACGACATCTGTCGTCCCTATAGCTTTTGTCTCTACAGGCTCCGTTTCTTGTAGTGAATGGAGTATATCCTCGGTAACAACAAATCTGATCAACGAGATCAACATGCTTCAAAAAGTAGTGAAGGTAATTACATAACATTAATTTTCCTGAATATTTTCAATTATTTTAACAGAAATATAAATTGCTTTGGTAAGCACTGATTCATGTAACACTGATTTCGGTACTTTGAAAGCTAACAAACTTGATAATACGTTAAGTTTGATATCTGATCATACTGTTGAAATTAAGGTTATAAAAGTACATATTTACTAGGGGTGTGCAAAAACACCATAAAACCGAAGAACCGAGCCAATTCGGCCAATCCAAAACTGAAAAAAAAAGCCGAAACCGAAACAAAAAAACGAAATCGAAAATAACCCGGTACATAAGATTTGTTACGATTTCGATATTTAGATATTCGGGATATTTGAACTGTCATATATTTTATTAATAATATTATATTATATAGTATATATTATATACTATATATCCGTAAAAGCCAAATGGGTCATATTATTTTCAAGTGTTGATCCATTAACGTCAAAGTGAGATAAGTATATAACATGGCCCAAGGCCCACACACTATTTAAAGGCTCATGGTCACGACATTACTCTCAAGTTGAATATTTTTATTTGTAAGTGACTTGTTTTGAATAAATAGTTTACAATTTGGCTTATATATAGTTTGAAGTTTTATTGATTTTGATTATTTATATTTAGCGGATATCCGTGAACCGAACCGTGGTTAACCGCCTTCATACTTCGGTTCGGTTCGGTTTTTTGGCCAGTTTGATTCGGTTTCGGTTCAAGCAAATTATGTACTATCCGTCCCGCAGTCACGATTCCTAATTTTATCACTATCCTTAATATTTTAACCCAAAGATAAATATTAAGGCTAGGACCCAACTATATAATTCACAACTTAGAAGAGGGATGCCTTAACCTAATTGTAAATTTTATAAAGGTAGGTAAATGACGAGTTACCAATTCCACCGTGGAAGATATCAAATTAAGTGAAATTCCTAGGTCTTTTGAGATTCATTGAACTATTCAATTGCATGTTTAGTCTCGGATTATGCTCTTCCATTTGTGATTGGGATACCGAAGATCACAAACAAGATGTGATAACCATGCAAATACGCTTGGTAACCTCAATGTCATTTATCATCTCAGTTTGATGTGTCGATAAACCACACACGCTCCATCAACAATGATAATTTATGAGATACCCATTACAACTCTTTATTGGTCCCCATTAGTGTGTTAGTAAACCACACACGCTCCACTAACGACTAATAAATTATAATGTGCAATTTCATGGGTTAGCTTATCTTTCACATTTTTCCTAAAGTAACTAGATTTGAGATTTTTATTAAACATGTTCTAGTAGTTTCTTTAATAGCATTATAATTTTAATGAGATTAAGTTGTCCTATCAAATCCGTTCGGCTAACGACCCTCCACCAATCAAGGAAGCGGTGGATGGAGTGAACACCCATTCAACCGCCATTTTATATGCAGTTTCCTTATACCCCTCTTATAGATCGGCTTCATGAATGAGGCATACTAGCGATTTGACTGACCAGTTCTTATACATATAAATATTAACATTTAATAATAATATATATAAGATGTATTTTAAACCTTTTAAAATATTTGGTTTTTTCTATTTTAAATTTTCGAGAATTAATTCTAATTAATTTGAATTTAAAATTAAACCAAACTTGATTTAATGTTTATCAGATGAGGATTATCTAATTAAATTAATCAAATAATTTAATCCTAATCCATACCCACTAATTTCGAAAATAAGGGTAAGGGTTATCCAATTATTAATTAATCATAATTACTAAAAATATAAAACCTTAAAAAATCAAAAAATAGGGGTGACGGCTAGGGTTTCAGAAACCCTAGCCCAAATCGACAATGGAGGCTATTAGGGTTTAATTTCTATAAACCCTAATTTAACAATTCAACTATTATAACAAATTCAATAGAAAACAAGCCAATAAGCTCTAATACCACTGATAGGAAATAGGCATAACAAATAAACATATACTCTTAAGTTCACATGCAACCTAAGGATCTATGTTTTCTCTAATTGAATCTATAACTAAGAACCCTAAGGCAAAACTGATTTCTAAAAGATCAATAAAAATTACTAACCTTTAGTTGCTTTCGTTGGAAGCAAGCACCACAAGCGTCGTGCCTCAATTGGTTCACACCCAAAACTAGCAAGCAAGAAAACGACAGAGAGAGGGAGGGATATCTTGAAAGTGGCGCAGGTTTTGGGGTTCCAGGGGGTCCCTATTTATAGCCTCAAGGGTTTAGCAGATAAGCCTTATTTGAATTTAAACCAGATAAACATTTTATCATAAATTCAAACCCTTATTTATCTAATATATATTTTGAAAATTATGAGGATAAATCCCTAATTTTTGTCCACCATATATCCTGCTATAATTGTACACTACTCAACTATTAAACAATTACAATTCAGCCTCTGCACTTTTAATTAATCCAATTAATCCTAAAATTAATTCCAATTAATTTCTGATTAACTATTAATTAAATATTTCTAATTAATATATTATCCTCATAATATATTAATAAACTATTTATCTTGATTTATTAATCATATGATAAATCAACATCTCTCTCTCTAAAAGTTATCATGTCCAATTGCTAGCGTTGAGGGCAACCCAAAATGACTGTGCTAATATCAATCAAGTATATACCAATTATAGTCATGGCCTAGACACCTATTCCAATAGATGACAACAACAATATAGAGTAAGATACCTCTTGTGGTGGTTAAAACCCGAAATAATATATTGTCTTTGTGACGGGTCTGCTTGAAAATGATTGCTTTTATGTGAGTAAAGCTAATTTTCTAATTAGGAAGGGTTTTATGTTTGTTTTTTATCTGGTTCATGAAGTTATGAATATTTATTTATTTATTTTTAATGTTTTTTATTTGGGTAAATGAAATTTCATGACATACACATCTTCATATTTGTTCATAGTTTGTCTTTATATCAAACTTATATGTTTACTTATTAATACCAATGTACTTATCTTTTTCACAAATAATAGCAACATACTTCTCTTTTGTAGCAAATAATAGCAGCATACTTATATGTTTTACAAATAATAGCAAAATACTTATCTTCTTAAGAAATAACAACAACATTATGGTTTTGAATTAACAAAAAGGGTTTTTTTGTTTGTGCTAGATATATGAATCTCGATATACTTGACATCTGTAATTTGATTTTATTTGGCCAAGAACATATTGGTTCTAGAATTTACCAAGACATAGGTACTTGCTTTAGTTTGCGGCAAGTGAGTAATGAGGTATTGTAATGATTGTATTTGGTACTCATAATTATTCTATAAAATTTGCATGTTATCTTGCAATCTGGAACTGGGACAATGCAAAAATGTTAAGGTACTTACGTTTAATTCTATATTATAATATCTTACTTAACTTTTTGTTGGGCATGGGTAGGTTTGGGAATCCCAATTCATGAGCATAAAAATTGCCTTTTCACTTTGCCCATATATGCTCTATTAGACGAGACCCTATTCTTGTTGTATGAGCCCTAATTTTGTCACTCATACTTTCTCTCTGTCTCTCCTTACTGATACTCTCCTTTTTCGATCCTAATCAGTCTCATCTCCGACATTCTCTTTGTCTTTTCGAAGGTCACAACACGGTCGATCCTAGTTTATCTCTTACCCTGGATTAGAAGATTAAATTGATATGGCATCCTCATCTACTGTAAGGTATAACATTAACCGTTTATGTTTGTTTCTTTAAGTTGATTATTCAAATACAACTGTAAAATTTCTATTACATTTAAGTTTTAAAATGTAATGCTTTTACAAAGCAAACTAAATAAAGCTTGAACCTTTTTCCAAAGAAACATCCTAAGCTTCAAACTTACCTAAAACATTAAAACCTTCAACCTTGAAGAAGTTTCATCCTCTCATTCAACCTTTGGTTAAGGAGCAGCAACAGAGGGCCAGCAGCGGGGTCCGTATCTTTACCCTGTTCCATATCTTTACATCTAGATACACTAAGGTAAAGTTGTATGATGCACTAATTTTTGGATTATGGGAAGTCGCTTGGCTGTTCTAACATTAAATCATACTCTTGATGTATTGGCATATACCTAGAATCAATATCTTTCTCTTCTGATCCTTCAAAATGTCATATTGAATCTTAGGTAGCCATTACTTGTGACTAGAATCGAATACTTCTTGGCATTTCTTTTTTTAGGTTTGGTTTTAAAACTAGGGTTTGTTTTAATATGGAAGTGTGCTTTTCTTTTGTGGGTGTGGATCTTTATATTGATAATCTAAATTGCTACCCATTAATTCCATTTATACCATCCATTCAACCATAGAAGAGCATAGGCAAAAATTAGAGATGATTTGGACACTGTATGCAAAAGTTACAAATTTTGATTTTTTTCCTCACAGACTGTGACTCGTCCGAGTCATGTCTGAAAACACCAAAAAAAACATAATTTAATCCAATTCCAACCTTATATACTTGTCCAAAACACCTAGTCTTAATTCATTAAGTTCTAATGACTATAATTGATCCATTAACATACAAAACAAGTTTAAATTCATTTACAATCATCAAAACACCATGATTTAAGTTGCATTTATGATTATTTAGGTGTTTTAACATAACACAACTTTGCTTGAACATCACAAACGTGATTTGGACTTTAAAATTCCTTCAACACTTTGAGAAATTCTAAATCATCATCAAATGAGCCGTTTTAAAACATAATAAAGGAATTCATTTGAAACCCTAGAGTTCTAATATACCAATTACACATTCATTACGCATTTCTATTTAGAAACCTCCATTGAAGTAAGGTCATCACTTGAAATATTCACAAATGACCAAAACATGAATATAACAACAAATGATGGATTCCTAAGTTTAAATATCGTTAGAAACAAATTTATAAGTTCAAAGTAGTCACAAGTATCATGTCGAATGCTTGATTCAAATTCCACCATTGTTATAACTTCAAAGTTTCAAAAATCCATTTAACATTGGATGATAGAAACGAACATATATTATCATTAAAGTGACCAATGAAATTGAAATAAATAAAAGTACGATGTTGATTAAAAAATATTACTCAAGTGCAAAACTATTTTGTTTTCATCTTTTGTTTAAAGTTTACATACTATAATGACTTATATTATTAAAAAGAAAAGAAAATGTATAATTGGGTATTTATATCAAACCACAATGCCCTAATACCAAAATAAATTGAACTATAGGGATGTATTAGAGAGAGAAATGAATGTAAGATGTTATAATGCACAAATTAATGTGAGTATGTTCCTTCTTTTTGAATTTTTCTCTTGAGTTATGCAAAGTACAATGTCATAATAGGAAGAAAATAGAAGTACAATGGTACAGTTTTCTATATCCTTCGAAGTACAATGCCTTGATAAGAAAAAAGATTAATTTGACGTCTTTCAAAAGTGTGTTGTCTGGCCGGTGGATTAGATTTGATCACACCAAATAGCTTGTATGATGAGGGTACATAAAGAGCATCACACAAGTCGTCAGCACCTAACCCGCTTAAAGCAGGGGACCTTTTTCATGCGGATCCACATCAACCAAATTCATTTATTACTAAACATTGCTTGACTTGGCTATTATAAAGAAGGAATTGTAAGTATGTTGCTCGTTTTCAATGCAATGCCAATCCTACTAAAATGACATATAGAATTAGTGATCTTTATTTCCTTGTAAGTTTCCGTAGCATCCTACAAGGAGCCAATATTTAGTTTTTTTGCACTTACTTAGTTGATCCCCACGGGCTATAGTAAGAAATTATTTGATGATTTATTTATCTAGTGCTTTAGTTGTTTCACTTAGTCTGTCATATTGGCCAGGAGTTCTATTTATCAGAAAAGATGGGGAAGAACCTAAAAATTCTAATTGTATCATGTTATTTGCATGTCACTTTGTGGTGTTCTCGGATGACAATGATTGGAACAACAATGAATCACCCCAATGCTAAGAAACCTGGATCTAGTTCAAAATTCAAATGAATGAAAAGGGTCATTTATAGAAAATATGGGGAAAAGGGGGCTCAAAAGATGGTGGAGAAAGGGCCATTTACTTTCATTACCTTTCATTATGGTGTGTATCATAGCATCGTACATTCACCACTTTTTATTACAACATTGTTCTTCAAGTTTATTGGACTAAATACTTGAACTGGCATCTTACTTTTCATTTATATGTGTATTTTGTTTATATCATCTTACTTTCCTTTAGAGGTGCATTTTCTTGGCAATTAGTTCCAAAATACCCGAGTTTTGTAATTTTTTTCAATGGGGAATTTTTTTTATCACAATTATGATACTTAAGAATTACATTAATGAGGTGAGTTTAATGAAAAATCTTTATCAATATACTTATGGCATTCACACTATGAGTCCATTGCTTAAACTTTATGAATAATTGTTAGTCTAAGTAAAGGGTTTGTAGAATTACAGACTCTATCGTAGTATAGGGGTAATGCATAATTTTAGTCTAAGTAAAGGGTTTATGAATAATTGTTAGTCTAATTTCTGAAATTAAAAAAAAAATGGAAATGAAAGTAGCATCCTACTTTAAGGTGGAAATTTCTTTAGGATTAGGGCTTAGTAGCATATCGAGAAAAAAAACTTAAGATGTCATTCCCCATCAACACACTTTTTTAACCAAAACAATTACATACATCATACATAAGTTTCACGGCAAATATATATACTATTTCATATTTAATTTTTTCTTTTAATCAACCTGTATAATACACACAGGTATCTAACCTAGTTGTTTTAAGAAATACTAACAGTTGAGTTGATATGTGTACATTAGCGAAGGCCCTATAGAAATATACAGGAGAAAAGAGAGCCTTTTCACAAGAGTGGCATCCGACAAGCAAAAGTTGGATCTCAGTTCTCTACAAATACTTCTTTTTCTGGTTAATTCAAGCAACAGAAGATTAAAGATTTATGCAAGCATATGTGCCAACGGAAGAAGCACATTCTTTTATCAATCTCCCTTTAGTAGCTTAGCAGGAAATCTTAACAGTCAACACAATAGTTTTATGTAAGAGACTAAAGCGAGAATAAGTAGATGTAATGCACCAAATATGGAAAATTGAAATAAAACTAATGAGAAAACATCCATCATCCACCATACTTGACATCTCTTGATTTCAATTTTGTGGTGCGCCATCCACTATCTCACACTCACCAGGCACTACCCAAACAAGACTTTCAACATACTCCAGGATGCTACTTGTGCTACCTCTTCCAGAAGAATAATTCACAAAGATTTTAAAGTTGTCTGCAACTGGATCATACAAGATTAAACGATTGTAAGTGTCAATAAGAAGGTCACCGTGTGATGTGAATCCAAATAGATATATAACACCATAAAACGGTGAAAAGACATGGCGTTTCACCCACGATTCAACCACCCCATACTCCTCCATCACCCACACCACACATGAATCTCTCTCATGCCATGACATCACACAAAGCTTTCTGTTCAAAACTCCTAAAATATTGAAGCAGTATTTGCGATCTATTATAGAATCTGGCAGAGAAATCTCACGGAATGTCCCTTGACCCAAATCAAATGCTACTATCCTTCCGGAATCACTCTTCCCGTGAACAAATCCGAGCCAATGAATATAACCGTCAAGGCCATGTACGCAAAAATCCTTATCGAGAATCTCTGTAATGTGTGATGGAAACCTTTCGGTGATCAACTCCCAGGAACCCTTTCTCATGCTGTAAACCTCAACTTGCAGCCACCGGTTAACCGCATATGTGGGTCGTTCAAGAAAGCCTGTAAGCTTAACAACTTTGTAATCATCCGTTTTGGGATCAAACCCAAACCGAAAAAAGATTTTGATTGGATTATAACCGCGCAAGGGCATGGAATATGGCGGAAGAGTTAACACAGCTGATAGAGAAGGGTTCCAAATGTGAATGACGGAATCACCGTAAGAAGAGCATATTAAGCCATTAACGGAACCAATAACTCTTATACTATTATGTCCAGATTCGGGGTTAGCCGGGAGTTTGATGAAATTCGTGAGTTGAAGATTGGGCTTGACCAGGAGTTTAAAGGCAACAGAAGGTTCATTGGTTCGGAATTGCAAGAAAGTTTGATTGTTGCTTTGGATGGAACGATTGAGGTGGGATTTTACAAAGGAGGGTTGAGATAAGAGAGCATTCCAAGATTTGGAGACGGATCTCATTTGAGCAAGCTGTTTGGCAAATAAGCGGATGAATATGTTTAATAAAAGCTCGTCCGGAAGGTTCTTCGTGGTTGCCGAGTGTTGTGGTGAAGCCATTGACGTTTTTAGAATCACGGCAGGTGAAGCAATCTGCTCTTCAACAACCTGAAAACAATATAACAACAATATATTGCACTTAAAAATCTGAAACACCACCAAATTAACTGCACATGCTAAAAAATTGCCGTGCTTAACGATACCACCAAAAAGATGAGCATGAAAATATTACCGACTCTTAAACAGACAATGTTTTCAGACAAAATGGTTGGAGAAAGGATTGGGACAAGTACATATTATTAATCAACTCGTAAAAAAGATACTATGACCAACACAATTTAAACAAGTCCCCTCCATCTACTTTTAATAGTTAACTGTAGTGACTCTCAAGTTAGGACTTAGAACTATTAACAAATTAACAGACAAGGTTTTTTAAATAAGTTGTTGCTAGTAAAATAACATGTTTGTAGATACATACTTTAGATGAACTTATGAGATAGATGTGTGAACTCAAAAAGCCTAGATAGTACAGTAAAGTGTTCAAAATATTTCGCCCCAACACTATTATCAATATTTATCACTTTATGACCAGAAGTAGAATTGATATATAGGAAGCACGATCGAACTAGTAACACTAAGTCATGAAGAAATATCACAAAACCCAATAAAATACACATATTACTATTAGGATAATTAGTGACACCATTAAACCACATTCTAATATGCGATGTACACAATTAAAATGATTCGGAACGCACAGGAAGCATGAAATAAACAACTTACATTTCGTCCTGCGTCTTGAGAATCATTGTGGGGTTCTTCATTAATCTCTGGTCACATAAAAGCTTTTGTAAGGAGCATGTACGCAGAAATAAAAGTGAAATAATACAAAGGATATTTATTATCAATATCTTAAGTTCCAGACATACAAAGGATATTTATTATCAATTACTACAAGAAAATTTGATTTATAGATGCATATCAACCAGAGAGTATGAAGATAATGATCCATGCAATGATTAAATGGTTAGTGTAGTCTAATGTGATGGCTTAACCACATGACAGCTATGATTATGTTTTAGATAATTAATTTCTTTTGGAAACAACGTGCAACTTTTTAGGTTTTCAGCTAGTACCTGTACAAATAAAATGAGTAAAAACTAATCTGTAACCGTAGATTGACTAATTGCTACAGAAGTGGCCTTCTACAGCCATATATTGAAGAAAACCTTAAGCAGTTGACACATGCCGCAAGAAGAATTTGACCGATAGAAAGCAAATATTTCTAAAGATAAGACTTACAATATAATAAGAGATAAGAATATTTCAACGGCCAAACTAACCCCTAAGCAATTCAAAAGTGCAGATGTTGGATATAAACCAAGAAGAAACTAAAACCAACTAAGCTCTCAGGGGTAAAATTAATTAAAATTTGATCTAACTGAGAGCAGAAGTGTCAAACCTGGCCGCAAAACCCTCTTACGGAACTTTTCTCCGGCTCCGACGCTTTCGTAGGGATCCCTTCCGTCCCCCGCCGTCGCCATATGGAAGCTGGAGCTGTTCAGGAGGGGAATCGGGTAGAAAGAGAACGTGAGAGAGAGAGAGAGAGAGCGGGGGAGTTAGGAAATTGAGGGGTGGGGTGTTTATCTGCTCACAAATTATGCGAGAGAGAGAGCGGGGGAGTTAGGAAATTGGGGGGTGGGGTGTTTATCTGCTCCGTTGATAATATTTTGAGTAAATTACAGCTTTGGTTCCTGTGGTTTGCATCAACCTGCAGTTTGGATCCAAGTATTCAAAAATTAATGTGGCCTGTCTTCATGGTTGCAAAATTTAGCACCATTGGTCCCTAAGATTAACTTATCAAATCTCATATGTTAAATACAAAATGAAAATTATACATCTATATTTTGTTATATTGACATTGTTGATAACTTCAAGGAATTGAGTAAATTACAGTTTTGGTCCTTATGGCTCCTTTTTTCAGTTTTGGTCTAAGTTTTGAAATTTCACCCAAGGTTCCTATTGTTGCATAAAGTTAACACTCATGGTCTCTGACCCAAGTAAAAGACCATATTACCCTTTTTAATTTCTTTTTTCTTTTTTTAAACCTATTAAATATTTAGAAAATAAAAAAATACCCCCACTACCCGTTTTTCTCTCTCTAATTTCCCTTGTTTCCTTGGTCACCTTCGTTTTCTTTTTGAAGGATTTTTGCATGGGTATGAAGAAATCAAAAGCGATTCATTTGCATTTCATTTGGGGTTTCAAGATTCAAAAACATGAGTTTGTTTATCAACTTCAGAAACTTTCAAACTTTCAGAGTGTGGTTGAAAACCACTTTTTAGATAGACAATCACTTTGATTTGGTGAGGGGAACTATGGATCCCCATAGCTTCATAGCACGCATCGGAAATAATGGGGCACATCAGCCAGATTTTTATAGGATTCTTCAGCTCGTCCGGTTTTTTAGAGGACATAGAGCACATCGCCTCGTAGTATCGACGGCTCGCCGTCATGTTAATCCCTTACCAAAACTGGTTCCCTTACTTCGATCACGTGTTTCAGCTTGTGAATGATGTGCGGGTCGTGTTGTCGAATCCGATGAGCGAAGCTATGTATGATGCAGAGCTTGATTTTCCGCTGCAACAGGAGATGAACACTGTATCTCTGTCTCTCTCAAGAACGTCTCTCTATCTCTCTCTCTCTCTCTCTCTCTCTCTCTCTCTCTCTCTCTCTTTCATTTCCAATCAAAAAGCAAGCAATAACCCGGTAAATCCCATGGTTCGTGGAGGTAGTGTGATGTGCAACAGGGGATAATGAGAATTAGGGGTTTGTAATTGAAAGTTACATGGTAATAATAGTGAATGGAATCAATTAAAGCTTCTGATTCACATATTGAAGATAAAAAGTAAGGGTCTACAACCTATTGTTTTCCTCCATTAAAAGCTTGTTAATGGCGATGAGCTTCCGATTCACAGATTGAAGACGGGAAGCCTCTTTCCTTTGCTTCTCTCTGCATCTGTAATGTTATGACAGAGGTTAACAATCACGAGTATAACACAATGAAACTACATAAAACGTAATTTACTAACAATCAAATAAGTTGAAATTATAACAGAAAACGTACTTAAATGATTACAGTAATGAAAAACATGAAATTTGAATATTGAGGCATGCTTTGTAGTGTCCTAAGACAGAAATTTCTAAGGTATGGATTGTTGGATTAGGTGTCTAAGCCATGACTTTATATTTGTATTTATCTGGCTAATAGAAGCAAAGTCCATTTGGGTTGCCCTCATAGCAGGAGGATTGATGTAGAAGTCAATAGAGAGAAAGGTTGATTTATTAATTGTCTAATAAATCAATAGAAATAAATAAACAGTTTATTAATATATTTAAGTGTTAATATATTAATTAAAAACTATAATAATTAATTAGAAATTAATCTAGAATTAATTGGATTTAATTTGGAGATTAGTTTAATTAATTAAAAGTGCAGGGACTGGTTTTGTAATTATTCAATAGTTAAATAATTGACTGAGCAGTGGAAGGTCAAAAGTGGCGATATTTTGTGGAGCCTCCACATAAATCTAGAAACCCTAATTAGAGTTTAGAGGAGGCTTGTCCATTTGATAACAGGCTTGTCAAAGTTGGGCTCCTCTAGGGTTTTGACTGTAGCCACCTGGAGGCTATAAAAAGGGAACCCCCTGGGAACCCTAATCCTGTGCCAACTCTCACTCTCTTTGGATACTCTGATGTCTTCTCTCCTCCATTGCTTGGGTGTGACACCATTTGAGGCAGGACACTTATGCTGCTAAGCTTCTGGATCAAGAATCAAATGTTGGTTCTTCTGATTTATACTTTAGAATTAATTGTTGGCCTTTAGGTTTTGTTATATGTTCATTAGAAGAAAACATAGATCTTATTTAGGGTTACATGTGAACTTAGGAATTTTGTAGTTCATTGTTTGCTATAAAACCCTACAGTGGTATCAGAGCTATGGCTTGTTTTCTTGTGAATTTGATTGAAATTACTTGATATGATCATGGGGTTTTTCGAAAATAACCCCTTGAGGAGGCTATTGTCGAAATTGGTGGCTAGGGTTTTGAAAACCCTAGCCTCCTCCCTTCCCTTTTTCGAAAATTGCTATGCTTGGTAAGTAGGTTGCTATTTTTGGTAATTGTTATCTAATGAATAAATGGAACCTTTTATCCCTTGCATGCTGATTTCGAAATCTAGGGTTTTAATATAGGTAATTAATTTGATTAATTTTGTGATGCCTATATTTGATTTAATTAGTTTAATTAAATTGTTTAATTAAAAGACCAATTAAATCACTTAAAGATTTATTTTAAATTTTCAAAAAATTCATATTAATTTGCGAAAATTAGTAATAAATTAAATCTAAAATATTTTAATAAGATTAAAATATATCTTATATATTTATGATTAAAAGTTAATATTTATATGTAAGATAAAACTCGTTAGTCTTACCGTTAGTATGCCTCATTCACAAAACTATCCTATAAATAGGGTATAAGGCGACTGCCTATAAAATGGTAGTCTAATGGGTGTCCACTCTCACCCACCGCTCTCCTATTCAGTCTAGTGTCGTTAGCCGAACGGGTTTGATAGAACCGCTAAGACTCTTAAAAGTATAATGTTGTAATTGAAAGTACTAGAACCTTAAACAAAATCCCAATCTAGTTACTTTAGGTCAAAAATGTGAATTAGTTGCTAATCCATGAAGTTGCACATTGCACTTTGTGAAACATTGGTGGAGCGTGTGTGGCTAACCGGCACACCAATAGAGGTTCACAAAGAGTTGCAATGGGTTTCTCAATTTTACCATTATTGATGGAGCGAGTGTGGTTAACCAGCACGTCAATTAGAGATGGTAATTGACTTCGAGAGTACCAAGCTAACTTGCATGGTTAGTCACACCCGGTTTGTGATCCTCGGCATCCCAGTCACAAACACTGGGGCACATCCGAGACTAAACATGCCATTGAACAGTTCAATGTGTCTCAACAGATCTAGGAATTTCATAATATGAAATTGATAAGTGTATTATCTACCTTAATGACCATTATGTTGTGATTACGACATCCCTCTTCACATCATAGTTGGGGTATTTTAGGTCCTAGCCTTAATAAATAATAAATTAGGTAATTATTTAAAAGGATTAATTAAACTAATATATTCTGTTTATTGTAGATGTCTGAATCAAGTGTCTATTCTCCTCCCCCTCCTCCTTCACCCATTTCTGAGAGCATCAGAAAGCACCTGCCAAATATGGAAAGGCTGACTGGCCTTAACTATAAGGAATGGCTTCGCAATTGGAGATTGGTTCTCGTTATTGCTGGCAAGCTACATCTCACCGAGTATCCGATCCTGATCCCACCGAAACAAGTCATCATAAAGAGTTTTTATGATAAGCATGACTTCTTAGTTGATGAATCCAAAAAGATTCGTGACCTCATGCTATTGACCATTGACCCCGAATTCCGCAAGGATTTTGAATCCTTGGGGCCATATGAGTTAATGCAGTCGGTTGAGGAAAGGTTCCAAAAACCAATTGAAGAGGAACGAGCTGGGATCTTCAAAAGACTTGCAGAATGCAAGCTAAAAGAAGGAAGTAGCATCGATTCGCATGTTCTTCAGATTGAAGCCTACATAGGCGAATTGTACAAACTTGGTTATCCCATGAGTCAGGAGATGAGTGTAAACATTGTAGTCGCTTCGCTGACTAGTGAGTACGATCTGTTCATTTAGACGTATAGAAAGGAAGACCAGAAAAGGGCTTTTATGGAAATGCATCCACTATTGACTTTATACGAGTCACTCTTGGATAGGCATAGCTCCAATAGTTCAGCTACTTCTGGATTGAGTCCAGTGAAAAGACACAGCAAGAAACGATCCAGATCGTCTGGACGTGTCTCAAACTGGGAATCCACAGAATCGGATACAGTCACGAAAAGATTGGAAGACACTCCAAGATCAAAATCTTTTGAAAGCTCAGGTATATCTGAAAACCTCAAAACTCTTGTTCCATAATTCCTTGATGCATAATGTGATAGTCACATCTTGGTTTGTATGCAGGGAATCTGTAGGGTACGAAACTTTAGCGCATAGGAGCACATTTGGATTGGATTTCCAGCTCATGCAGTTTTGAAGTTTAGCTAGATATTAAATCATGTTATTAGCTTATTAGATGCATTTGACATTGTCTGCCATATATCACATTGTTTAAGGATTTTGTTTTAATAACATTGTCAAATTTCCTTTTAACACCTGTTGTTTGAAATATCCTAGAAATGTTGTATGAATGTATGAATGTATGAATGCATGATTAGTAATAACTTAAATATTGATACATCCAAAGTGTTTGGATTCAGGAATTGTGTCCCTTATGATTGTTAAGATAAATGTTATAAGAATCAATTCAACCAAAGGTCCAGTTGAACAGGACTTTGGAATCATTTGACTTGGAGTCACATGATGAATTGAGTTCTTAATGTGTCAAGAAAAGAATCACCCAAAGATCCAGTTAGATAGGACTTTGGAATCATTTGACTTAGAGTCAGATGATGATTAAGTTCTTTATAAAGCACATGTGGCAAGGAATGAATCATCCAAAGATCCAGAGGATAGGATTTTGGAATCAGTTGACTCAAAGTCAACTGAAGATTGCAAGTCTTGAACGGAATTAACAAAGTCATAAGTTTACATAGATATGTAGATTAGGAGCAACATACACATCAATTACTGTGTATTGCTTGAATCTTCAAATAGAACACAATTGTTTACACTTCGCAATATTTGTCAATCGTATGACGAATATGGCTTCACTTGTCAGAATAAGCGACTGAATTGAAACCTTGAACAGTTCAAGGACTTCAAAGGAAGTGTAACTTCCACAGAACCTGAGTGACAACATAAACTGAGAAAATGTTTCACAGTTCATCCTCTTCCAAGAACATTAATAATTATAATGTGTCTTAGGGAAGATGATGGAGCATTGGTCGAAACAGTTCGATCCTCAATGTATGAGATACATTGTCAATAAGTTTCCGGTAAATTAAACACTAAACCAATCAGACCACATAAACCATATTCTGACCGCATCTTAGACTAAGTAGGTTTTGCAGGCACTGACGGAAATGTAAAACTGGGATTGTCCCACTTGTACATTAAAAGTCCAGGGTCATGTAGCGTTCGTCTGAACCTCATGACTAGCCTGAACCCGATCAGCATTGTCATTTCACTGGCTATCCCGCTGTACCTGGAAAAGAAAGAGCTCTTTTAGAAAGGACTCATGTTCTAAGGAAACAATGGGAGTTGGGACAGTCCTGAATGAGTTCGGGATTAGCCAAGTGAGAGAACCTTTAGTCATCACTAGGCTTGGAGCAGAAATCAGATTTTTGTTTTAATACTGACATAATCTTCTCTTGACCAGTAGTATTGATCACCGTCATAAGTAGTTATGATCGGGGTGACATACCGAATAGTGGTAAGACACTATAGTTGGTACGTATTTACAATCCGACTACTTGGAAGCATTGGTGAGCCCGGTTGCTGCCAATTAAGAGAACCTTAGGACGAGATACAGTGCATGTGACAGTTTGATTGATTTTACAACTGGTCTAAAAACCAGTGGGAGTAATTGAATCATCAAAAGAGACCAACATGGACAGAAACGTACCTTCAGAACATCTGGTTGAGTGAGACGATACTTAGAGTCAAGTAATTGACTCCGAGAGAAGCACTCTCAATAGAAGATGAAATCTGAAAGGATACTGCATATTGTGAGTCATTAGTGGAGCGCGTGTGGATCACCGACACACTAATAGGGACTCACAAAGAGCATGCCCGTATAAAGGTACATGGGCCCGGGATTACTGTAACACCCGGTTTTTAATAAAACATCTTGATTTAAATAAATATCAATTTATTCAATAATTAACATTTTGAAGATATTTAGAAATCATTTTAAACATCAATTCACCGCATGAATCCCCAATTAAGCAGCATCAGTGTGTACCCGTCATGCCTGCCCGTCATTTCCACCTGTACAACCTGAAATGGTAATTTAAAAGGGAAAGGATAAGCACACGGCTTAGTGAGTTCCAACAACTACACAACATATCAGCTACACATACTTTACCCCTAACAGGAAACATACAACCACACGTCACATAATCTGCTCTACCCAGTATATTGGATTATAACCTCCTATACGTATCTGCTCAGTAAATCTAATTCCCCTGCTCAGCACTTAGAGTCGCGCATACCCTGTACGTCGAGTCATGCGTATCTGCTCAGTGTCTTGTGCTCGTATCTCTATATTACTCAATACGTCGAGCCCACACACACCATAACCCAACCCATACAATTATAACAGAAAGATATATATCAATAATATACACACAACTTGGTACTATTTACCAACATCTTATAAACATCTTATAAGCACACAAAATACAGTAAAGCACATATAACGTCCACACAATGTAGTGAGAAACTCACCTGGTTGTTGACTAAAGCTTTTGTCTTTTTCTGCCTTGTACCCTCTTCCAACCTTGACTGTTATCACAGTACAAAATCTATCATTTATAAATCTTCCATTCACCCTTTTTAATAGTTCTAAAATAACACTTCATGATTTATCAAGTAAAGAACGGCCAGGTAGAAGATTAGATGGGGTGGCAGGATCCTTTCAGCATTTTAGCCTTTCGGAAAATCCAACAACCAGATCCCATGTAACCGGCCTAGGCACCGTTCTCGTAAGTAAATTAATTAGCATTATTTCGAAACAAAGTCTCCATAGCCTGGGTTATCTCCCGGCTCGAACTTGGTTATTTGATATAAGTCAAAATGACTAGCAATCGTTCCCTTTATATTATATGCAAAATACTATTATAATTGTACTAAAGGTTTGGAACTTACTTTCCGTATGTCGAGACGACGATCGCTACCCGAACCTATTGATTTCCCTCTCTTATAGCACCTCTTCCTTACTAACACACTCCTCTATAGTATATAAGTGTTTAGTATTTGTTTTGACCAAAAATGAGGCTTGGAGCTTCTATTTATAGGCCTCTGGACCCTCTTCGCGTCGCGACGGACCCCCGGTCGCGTCGTGACCATTACGTAAGCACTTACCTCATCGCGCACCTCTCTAGAAGCTCTGCCAGGCCTCGCGTCGTGAGCACTATTCACGTCGCGTCGCGAGCACTATTCACGCCGCCGGAGTTACTATTCAATTTTTTTTTTTTTTGAAAACGGTCGTAACAAGTTCTCCCCCCATTTATGAGATTCCGTCCCCGGAATCTCCAACGTTGACATACACTTATTCTTCCACTCAATCATTCTCTATTTCAACACAATACGGTTGTATTAGTAAATCCAAAGGGTATTACCACAATACTGGCACATTAACCACCTCTAATCAACTAGGCCAACTTATTGAGACTACAAAGTACTCGTTATATAATCTCATACACTCACAATACAGACATCATGGATGCAAGGTACTTGTTATGCATCGTATAATCACATGTTCACCACCTCATATCACAACCCCTGCTTAACCTCAACAGCTCAGCTATTCACCAAACACCCAACTGTATGTGTGTTAGGACTGCCAGCCAATAAAGCAATCACAACATTTATATGGTCCCACCACAATTACTGCTCATAAGATCCACAACACATATGTGGTCCTACCAAATGTGGCCCCACTAAATAAGTGGTCACAACCACAAGTACTATTAACCCCCAGAATAAATGGTCACAACTACAAGTTACCAATGGCCCCACGGAATAAGTGGTCCCAACCACAAGTACAAGTAGCCCCATAGCATAAGTGGTCCCAACCACAATACTAGTAGCCCCACCTAATAAGTGGTCCCAACTACAAGTATAAGTGGCCCCACAGAATAAACAGCTTTTCGCTCTAAAGGCTTAACGGTTAACACACATACGTCTGCTCTGCAACCAACCATATGACACTAATAATCCTCATATCAGCTCAGCCTCCACATACAACTACAAAATCTCCACCCACAATATGATACCATATCCATGGTTATCACCACTTAATACTCACGTATTCGTCCGCACAGCTAATATCAACTAGATATTCAACCAGCTACCGACACAGTTTATCCACGGTTACTTGCCTACGGGTTACCTACTTAAGAGGTATTCGCTTAGTCATTTACCCAACACACATATGCTAACAAGATAGTTATCTTGGTCAGTTAGCAATATTTTCTCAACTCATTATTTTCATATACTAACAGATTTTAAGTACATGATACACTGATAGGCCACATCTAGCCTATTATGATACATTCGTTCATAGTATTCACTACTTACATGAATACCCTTACGCCACACCACTATGTCATCTGCACTCTCACGAATTGTTATTATATGTCCATCCCGTATACATGTACTTCTCTTGTACGGGAATGGATAAAACTCTAATTCTGCAAACATACGACACCACGTATAAAACCTTATGTTTCTAGCATGTACACGTATATTTGTACGTATATTTTTCACATCTATATATTGCTTTAGTTCACGTATGTCTTCTTCCAAATTATGCCATCCAGTTACTGGATCCCAATTTCTGCTGATACGCTCACATACCTCCTCCGCCTTCATCATTATCGTACTACAGTCATCTGACACACTTCGTATATAAAATTTGTTAACTAACAACTGTAGATGACCTGGAAGCCTCACATATATCTCCATATCTGGAAATGAAATTTGCGACTTATGCTCTTCTCTAAATAATATTACGTTTATTTATAGTCGATCAAAATCAACTATTTTAGCGATCAACATCTTCTTTTTATTATCCACTATTTGTGCTTTTCTTAGTAATGAAGGGACTTAACGTATCATTTTTACACAGCTCATCCATCATAGTCACATCAACTGTTCACTAATTAACTACTAAGAAAAGAAACGTCACCAGATTCTAAATTCAGCGTCCCAGTTATTCCTAATAAATTCTATGATTGCCAATCAATAGATTGGATAGTATAAATACAGCTTATCAGCATACACATTGATTAGTTATACCCTTAGTATATTGGATTCCTTACGACCAACTCCCGATTCGAACGCGGATCCTGTGCTTTCAATAGTAGGAGCTCTACTACTATCTTCCACACCTACCCTCGTTCGTTTCAGAACTTGTCCAGAAGTTCCCAATTTACTTCTCACGATAATTTTACCACATATACCCAAGTTGTCTTGCGAACATAGTCGTAGAAAATTTTTCACATAAAAGGATTTATGTTATGGATATCACTTATCAAGGAACATGCAACTTGGCCAACTCAAAAATTCTAGGACTATTTAGTTCCTACTGCCTACACTTTAATGGCATTTAAGCACACATATATTACAGAAATAGCAACAAAGACTAAGCACTTAACATTTTCCCCACTGACGTCAGCTGACGGTACACACTGCGTCTTAACATTCATTTAACCCCTTACTCGAAAAACAACTTATAATTTCTTGTAAAAATATTTCCAAAGAAAACTTTTAAGTCTCAAGCTTGAGATCAAAACCCATCAAGTGAGTCTGATTCACTCAAGCCTTGGCTCTGATACCAACTTGTAACACCCGGTTTTTAATAAAACATATTGATTTAAATGAATATCAATTTATTCAATAATTAACATTTTGAAGATATTTAGAAATCATTTTAAACATCAATTCACCGCATGAATCCCCAATTAAGCAGCATCAGTGTGTACCCGTCATGCCTGCCCGTCATTTCCACCTGTACAACCTGAAATGGTAATTTAAAAGGGAAAGGATAAGCACACGGCTTAGTGAGTTCCAACAACTACACAGCATATCAGCTACACATACTTTACCCCTAACAGGAAACATACAACCACACGTCACATAATCTGCTCTACCCAGTATATTGGATTATAACCTCCTATACGTATCTGCTCAGTAAATCTAATTCCCCTGCTCAGCACTTAGAGTCGCGCATACCCTGTACGTCGAGTCATGCGTATCTGCTCAGTGTCTTGTGCTCGTATCTCTATATTACTCAATACGTCGAGCCCACACACACCATAACCCAACCCATACAATTATAACAGAAAGATATATATCAATAATATACACACAACTTGGAACTATTTACCAACATCTTATAAACATCTTATAAGCACACAAAATACAGTAAAGCACATATAACGTCCACACAATGTAGTGAGAAACTCACCTGGTTGTTGACTAAAGCTTTTGTCTTTTTCTGCCTTGTACCCTCTTCCAACCTTGACTGTTATCACAGTACAAAATCTATCATTTATAAATCTTCCATTCACCCTTTTTAATAGTTCTAAAATAACACTTCATGATTTATCAAGTAAAGAACGGCCAGGTAGAAGATTAGATGGGGTGGCAGGATCCTTTCAGCATTTTAGCCTTTCGAAAAATCCAACAACCAGATCCCATGTAACCGGCCTAGGCACCGTTCTCGTAAGTAAATCAATTAGCATTATTTCGGAACAAAGTCTCCATAGCCTGGGTTATCTCCTGGCTCGAACTTGGTTATTTGATATAAGTCAAAATGACTAGCAATCGTTCCCTTTATATTATATGAAAAATACTTTTATAATGGTACTAAAGGTTTGGAACTTACTTTCCGTATGTCGAGACGACGATCGCTACCCGAACCTATTGATTTCCCTCTCTTATAGCACCTCTTCCTTACTAACACACTCATCTATAGTATATAAGTGTTTAGTATTTGTTTTGACCAAAAATGAGGCTTGGAGCTCCTATTTATAGGCCTCTGGACCCTCTTCGCGTCGCGACGGACCCCCGGTCGCGTCGTGACCATTACGTAAGCACTTACCTCATTGCGCACCTCTCTAGAAGCTCTGCCAGGCCTCGCGTCGTGAGCACTATTCACGTCGCGTCGCGAGCACTATTCACGCCGCTGGAGTTACTATTCATTTTTTTTTTGAAAAACGGTCGTTACAATTACCCCATGGGCATCTCGCAATATAGGATATTCAGATTCTCAAAATATGCCAAAAGGATTGAATATTGAGAAAGGGCTGAAAGAATTCCATTAAGATGTCAGAAAGGTTTGGATTCTCAAAATGTAGCAAAGGTTCTGGATTTTGTGAAGAGTCCATAACCGTGTCAAAGCCAGTGGGAGTATCACCGTTATCTACTGTCTTCATATGTGATTTACATACTGTTTCTAGGAAACGTCTCTTTTCATTACAAAGTGTAATGACTTGGTGTTAAGAGACGGATCGCTATGAAAGATTTAATAGAGATACGGCATACTCAGGTGGTTATAAACGTCTATGAGATAGATCGAAACTCTGCCAAGATGATCTTGATGAGACTCAAGATGCATAGCTCAGGAAAGGAGTTTCCCATCATTGCAAAGTGTGATGATTTGGCATGAGAGATATAAAGAAGGTGCAACATACTCACATAATCCATAGACATCTATCAGATAGATGTTATCATCGGTATATACCTAGCTACAATAAACATGATATTGGTAAGATTCAAGATGCATGAGAAGAGTCTTCGAAAGGATATAGTTATTAAAAGTCGTGACACAAGGATTATAAGTAATCCTAAGATTCCAAAAGGGTTTGGAATTAGATTAGATCGGATTCCACGAGTTTCTTGGATTCATCAGAAGTGTCATGAACATGTCCTGATGACTTAATGCTTAGAGCATAGTGAGTCAGATTCAGGATATGACCTGGCTGGGAATACTTAATGGATTTTGTACATGCGTGAGAAATCATTAGAAAATGATTTGGGTGAATGTTAATAGTAATTTGAAAAGGGTTTCAAATAAGTAAAAGGACTTAATGGTTATAGAATTCCGTAGGTATTCCTATGGAGCGCGTGTGGGTCACCGGCACATCGTAACACCTCGAAATAGTCTTAGGGTGTAGTCATGTAGACTAAAGATCCCAAGAACCATGGAAAGGCACAGTACACAAAATGGAGATGTAAGTGAGAATGACAATATATGACTAAATTGAAATATCGTTGGATATATATCCGATTGGATAAAGTGTATCAATGTATGACATTTGGATACACAAAAAGAGTGAAAGGTCATATAGACATAGATGCATAACATGAATTAAAAAGTTTAAAAAGGAATCTAGAAACCGATAATAGTCTTATGAAGAATCCGACTTGGTGATTACCTCGTGGAGACTTGGTAATAAGTAAGAGTAGTTACTAGTCAGATTTTAAGTTTCAATTTTGCATGTTTCACTTCCCGAATAATTTGATTATTCAAAAGTCCACAGTCACTCATACTTTTCGGGAGTAAGTATGAACGAAGACTGTCGTGAAATGGTTTGTAGATTGTCTAAGGAGTTAGACATTGCAGTAAGACTGCTACAACGTTCACGAGTACTTAGAAATAGAGATTTGAGTATTGGATAAACTCGCGCTCAATAGATTGCTTCATGGATTACATCACGAGCAAAGTTGAGACGATAATATCTTATGATCTTGAAGCGGAGACATATGAGTTGAAATTCACAAGTCGGTTGTGCATTGATAATGCGTAAACGCATCGGTAACTCGATGTTATAAAACACATTGTTGTGTACGATTTTGACCAGTAAAAGACACAAGCATATGAGTCAAAGCTTATTCATTCCTTGACCCTGATGGGAAACAGATATATGTAGGCCGCTCGATGATTTTGAAGTTGACTAAAGTGTTGGCCAGCCTGGACTAAATTGATGTGTTCAATTAGAAGTTTGAAAGTCATAAGCAGAATAGGAAATCGGGAAACAGAGTATCAGACAGAGATTGATCTCAATCCATGTCTCGTGTCTGAAAATATCTTGTTGGACGAAGGATCATATGATCACTTATCTATGGACAGAACTGACTAGGTCAGAGTTCGGCAGCAGTTTCTAGGAAGCTGTAGGTTGTTAATTAATCTAAGGATAAAAGAACAATTAAAAGTCATAGACTTATCCAAGTGGGAGACTGTTGGATTAGGTGTCTAAGCCATGACTTTATATTTGTATTTATCTGGTTAATAGAAGCAAAGTCCATTTGGGTTGCCCTCATAGCAGGAGGATTGATGTAGAAGTTAGTAGAGAGAAAGGTTGATTTATTAATTGTCTAATAAATCAATAGAAATAAATAAATAGCTTATTAATATATTTAAGTGTTAATATATTAATTAGAAACTATAATAATTAATTAGAAATTAATCTAGAATTAATTGGATTTAATTTGGATATTAATTTAATTAATTAAAAGTGCAGGGACTGGTTTTGTAATTATTCAATAGTTGAATAATTGACTGAGCAATGGAAGGTCAAAAGTGGCGAGATTTTGTGGAGCCTCCACATAAATCTCGAAACCCTAATTAGGGTTTAGAGGAGGCTTGTCCATTTGATAACAGGCTTGTCAAAGTTGGGCTCCTCTAAGGTTTTGACTGTAGGCTGTAGCCACCTGGAGGCTATAAAAAGGGAACCACCTGGGAACCCTAATCCTGCGCCAACTCTCTCTCTCTCTCTCTCTCTCTCTCTCTCTCTCTCTCTCTCTCTCTTTGGATACTCTGCTGTCTTCTCTCCTCTATTGCTTGGGTGTGACACCATTTGAGGCAGGACACTTGTACTGCTAAGCTTCTGGATCAAGAATCAAAGGTTGGTTCTTCTGATTTATACTTTAGAATTAATTGTTGGCCTTTAGATTTTGTTATATGTTCATTAAAAGAAAACATAGATCTTATTTAGGGTTGCATGTGAACTTAGGAATTTTGTAGTTCATTGTTTGCTATAAAACCCTACATGGATCTGTCTTGAGGATTCAACAATCTATTCAAGATCGAATCTTGATTCTGACGAATTGGTCAAAGTCCCCCTCTTGAACGTAGAAGAACAAATTTTTGAGAGAAAGTTTTTCTGTCTATGTGTCCGAATTGGCGCCAAAAATGGGTATATATATGACAGTTTATAACTGCCAAAAATTGTCATTGGATTAATTTTCGTAAGTGGATTTCTAAGAAACCCGAATTTAGTCAAGTAGAGCCCCAAGGCCCAAAGCCCTATGTTTTACCATTATATATATATACATATATATATATATATATATATATATATATATATATATATATATATATATATATATATATATATATATATATATATATATATATATATCCAAGCCTACAACCAAGTCCAACCCATAGTACCATGTTAGATCCATTTGATTGGTTTGGAGTGAGTTGTCTTATAAAGTTAAGTAACTTTCCCACCACTTCCTATGTGGGACAAGAGTCATACATGAATATTGCTATCAAAGTTTCAACAATACCCCACATTTTCTATTCAAACTCCAACAATACGTCAATACCCCACATTTGAATAGAAAATAAGAGGACTTTGATATTCAAATAAGGGACACAAGATTATGCATCTGGAAAGGTGTTAATGAACTTGAACCTTCCATAGTGAATACCATTTGGATCTACTTTGTGGGTAGTGAACTAGAGTCTTGAACTAACCATATTTTTTATAGTAGATCAAGATAAAGGGTATCACACATATCATATGAAGCTTAGTTCAGTTCTTATCGTTGTGTTCATTTCGGTCGTGAACAATCCTTTCTTCATGATACTTTTAGAGAGCCTAGCCATATCAGCTCTCAAAGATGCGACCTCACATCCATCTCACATAGGTAATGCTAATATGGAATAATCCATAATACTCCACTATAAAAGCTATTAGAATTATTAAGAATAAAATATTCAACCCTAAATCATCAATGGATAACACAAAGACAATATCATAGGAGTGAGCATACCTTTATGATGTGCTTTGTTGAGTCTTCCCCAACTAGTTTTCCTATTGAACCTAGACCATGGGATCTCCAATGTTGATAGGTTAGGTTGCCACCAGGTAGTGACTCATTGTATTGGATTTAAGTCCATTCCCCTCGATGTGAAGAGAACTGCTCTCTATTAAGGCCTTTTGTCAAATGATCAACTATATTTTCCTTTGACTTTATGTAAATAATGGAGATGATTCCATTTTTAAGAAAGCCTTTTATAGTATTATGTCTACGCCTAATGTGTCTCGACTTGCCGTTGTATATCTGATTTTGTGCTCTAGTAAGAGCAGTCATACTGTCACAATGTATACAAATGGCAGTAACAGGTTTAGGTTACAAAGGAATACCTTCTAGGAAGCTTTTAAGCCATTCAGCTTCTTCGACAGCTTTATCCAAAGCTACAAATTTTGCTTCCATCATATAACGAGTATTCACAATTTGCTTAGATGATTTCCAAGATATAGCAGCTCTACCAAATGTAAACACATAGCCACTTGTGGATTTACCCTCAAAGGTGTTGGAAATCCAATTTGTATCACAATATCCTTCAAGCACAGGAGGATATCTCGTGTAATGCAACCCATAATTCATAGTATGCTTTAGGTATTTAAGCACTCTAACTAATGCATACCAATGATCTTTCCCACGATTGTCCAAGTCGCGACTCAATCTACTAACACTATAGGCTAAGTCCGATCTAGTACAGTTCATAATATACATTAGGCTTCCCAAAACTTGGGTATATTCTAACTAAGCTACACTGTTACCTAGGTTCTTCTTGAGGTGACTAAAATGATCAAATGGGGTGACTACCGGCTTATCATCATAGTGTCCAAATTTATTAAGTACGCTTTCAATATAATGGGACTGCGTAAGAGTGTATCCCTGTGGACTTCTGCAAACTCTTACACCAATAATCACATCAGCTACCCCCATGTCCTTCATGGAAAAGGAGGAATGTAGCATTTTCTTGGTTTGGTTTATAATATCTAAACTAGTACCCATTATAAGCATATCATCTACATACAAGCATATGATGACATAGGCATTCGATGACGTAGGCATTCTTGAATTGTTTGACGTAAACACATTTATCACACACATTTATTCTAAATACATTAGATAAGAGTGTGTTGTCAAACTTTTCATGTCATTGTTTTGGAGCCTGTTTTAGTCCATAAAGAGACTTCACTAACTTACAAACTTTGTTTTCTTGAAATTTTACTACAAACCCCTCAGGTTGATTCATATATATCTCTTCGTCTAATTCACCATTCAAGAATGCAGTTTTCACATCCATTTAGTGTATTTCCAAACTGTGAATGGCTGCAATTGCAATCAATATTCTTATTGAAGTTATTCTTGTAACATGTGAATAAGTGTCAAATAAGTCTTGACCTTCTTTTTGACGGTACCCTTTAGCTACTAAACGAGCTTTATACTTCTTTATAGTACCATTAGGCCTAAACTTCTTTTTGAATATCCATTTGTGCCCAATTTGTTTTTGCCTAGGTGGCACTACCAATTTCCACGTGTTGTTTTGCACAATGGAGTCAAATTCACTTTTGATCGCCTCTTTCCAATAAGCAGCTTCTGAAGAATTTATTGCTTCCTTATATGTTTGGGGTTCATTATTAACTACAAAGGTCATGTAATCAGATCCAAAATCTTTGGCTATATTGCCTCGTTTTCTTCTTTTAGGTTCTATGTTCTTTTGTGGAACCTTAGAAGAATTCTCCTCAATTGATTATAAACTTTTGTCAAGAATGGTTTCATTCAGTCCATCATCTAGATGTCTTTTCCTTGAGTAGGAAATCTCTTTTCCCTTATCTTTGTAATGAAATATACCTTCAAAGAATTCAGCATCTGCTGATTCCATGATGGTGTTATTGTGAATATCACCAACATGTGATTTGTACACTAAAAATCTATAGGTTGCACTATTCAAGGAATGACCAAGGTAGATGCAATCTATGGTTTTTGGACCAAGTTTAGTCCTCTTAGGAAGAGGTACTTGTACCTTGGAACGGAAACCCCACACTTTCATCATTTTGTAAGATGGAAGTTTCCCTTTCCATAGATGGTAGGGATATTTGTCACTCCTTTTATGAGGAATTCTATTAAGTATTGCATTGACTGCAAGGCATGCTTCTCCCTACAGACTATATGGTGCTCCAGAAGTGATCAACATTGAGTTAATCATATTTTTCAATGTTCTTTTATTCCTTTCAGCCACTCCATTTTTTATGGAGTGTATGGAGCAGTTGTTTGATGTATAATACCATGTAAAGAACAAAATTCAGCAAAGTCCTTATACTCATATTCACGTTCTCGGTCTGATCTTATAATTTTGATTCTTTTCTCAAGTTGGTTTTCAACTTCAGCCTTATAATTTTTAAAAGAGTTGAAGGCTTCATCTTTGGTATTTAACAAAGAAATATAACAATACTTACTAAAATCATCTATAAAAGATATATAAGAATTCTTTTCTCCTCTAGTGGGTGTTGCTCTAGAATCACATAAATCAGAATGGATTAGGCCTAGAATTTCATTCGATTTTTCAACAGATTTGTGGGGGTCTTATGAGATTTTCGATTCTACACAAACTTCACATTTCGTTTTATCTAATGAATATTTTGGTAACATGTCAAGTTTTATCATTCTTTGAATGGAACTAAATTAACATGTACCAATCAGGAATGCTAAAAATAAGAAGGCTCAAGCATGTACATAGAAGTAGGGCTAGTGCCCGTTATTGCATTAGCATTAGCGTCAGTTACATAATCATTATTTGGTGTTTCCACACCACAGTGCAAAGGTAAAACACTAACTTTGAAGAGCCTCTCATTAAGGTAGCCCTTTCCAACATACACCCCACCCTTTTCCAACATACACCCCACCCTTGGTGAGTACAAACTAATCAGATTCAAACACTAACTTAAATCCCTTGTTATTAAGAAGTGGTCCTGAAATCATGTTCTTAGTAATAGAGGAGATATGCAATACATCACTAAGTACAAGTTCTTTTCCAGAAGTAAGTTTCAGCACCACTTTTCCCTTTCTTTTAATTTTTGTTGTTGTAGCATTTCCCATGTATTTTGGTTCAGCATCGAAAATTTTATGGTATGTAGAGAACATAGTTCTTGAGTTGCAAATGTGTTTTGTGGCTCCTATATCAACCCACCAATCCAAACAGTTGCTGGCCATATTTGTTTGAATCATTGCGACAAATAGATTTGGTGATTTCAACAACATTGGTATGACCAGAATTTCCTCAAGAGTTTCCACCATTGATTCCTCTACTGTTTCCTCCACCATTGCCTCCTTGACCCCTCATATGATGACAATCCTTGGCCTTATATCCCATTTTTCCACAAACATAACAGGGACCATAATTTTTCTTGAAATTCTTCTTGTTTGGGCCATGTTATTTTGCCATATTTGGAAAAGTTTTTGGAGCCTCCATGCTTTCCTTTCTTGTTGTTGTTCTTTGTCTTTGATGTACTCGCTTCACCAAAAAAGTTTGCAATTGTTCCAAGGAGTTTGCATCATCATTCTCATTCAATCTGTTGTCTTCTTCAACCCGTATCCTCAAAACAAGTTGCTCAAAACTCATATCATTAGTCAAATATTTGAGATACAACTTGAAATTTTTCTAGGAAGTTGGAAGTTTTTCAATGATTGAACCAACAAGAAAATTAGAGTTTAATCTCATAACTTCGACTTCAAGATCATGAGTGATTACTTGAAGTTCCTCCACTTGTTTGAGGACATATTTGGTGTCTACCATTCTGAAATTCATAAACTTTCCAGCCACAAATGTCTTGGAACATGCCACTTCTGTTTTATATTTCTTTTCCAATGATTCACATATCTTTCTTACATTAGCAAATGTCGAGTAGATATCATAAATGGAATCATCCAAGGCATTTAGAATATAATTTCTGCAATTATATTCATTCAGTTTTCAATATTCCACAGCCCTTTGATGTTCAGTCATTTGGGCAGTAGTGGGTGGATTTTGGCCTTCACCAGTGGGATATGCAGAAATATCATCAGTTAGAACATTGGAAACATGAAGAGTTGTAGAGATAAAACAATATCTTCTGTTGCCATCTCCGAAAGCCTGGACCTTTGAATTTTTCAGGCTTTTCCACATGTGATTTGGAGATGGATTGTTGATCCATTCTTCACGTTTTTAATTTTTGTCTTAGATTGTTTTGACAGAGGTTAACAATCACGAGTATAACACAATGAAACTACATAAAACGTAATTTTCTAACAATCAAATAAGTTGAAATTACAACAGAAAACATACTTGAATGATTACAGTAATGAAAAAAACGAAATTTGAAGATTGAGGCCTGCTTTGCAGTGTCATAAGACAAAAATTTCCAGGGTATGGATCTGGCTTGAGGATTCAACAATCTATTCAAGATCGAATCTTGAATCTAACGATGTGACAACCAAAAAGTTTTACGCGTTTAAGATATGATTTGTCACTTAAACGTGTTATGGATGGACAAGAAGGTCAAAAGAGGTAAGAACATGGAAATGTATGGGTTAAAACATTTTATTAAGCTATGACAAGATATTACCTCAATTAGAGTTTGGTTTTAGCGACCTAAAAGGAAAAAATGAGAATAAAGGACCAAAAGTGAAAATTTTATTGAATGATCTTTAAAAATTAGTATCTCAAAATATAAAAAGAATTGAGAAAAAGTCCTCAATGTGACTTTGGTAATATTTGAGATAACAAAAATCAAGTCATTTGGACTTGTAACGAAGGAGTCATGAAGTTTTTAAAATGGCTCAAAAGTGACAAAAATGATCAAGGAGTCATTTTTAAGGGTTAATAGCGGAACATCTATTAAGATTCAGACGAAAGTCAGTAGGGGAAGGTTGTAGAGCTCGTTCCCACCTTTTTAAAGGTATAAAGTTTGAGAATTTTGGATGTCGTATGAAGGAGTTATTCCCCGACAAAGTTGAGGAAAAATAAAGGAAAAAGCTGAAATATTTCACTAAGGCTAGAAAGTGGAGGGGCAATTTTGTCATTTAACTATTAAATCAGGGATGATCTTCAAAAAAAACCCCTGAATGTGTGTAGGTGAGTGTGTTGTGTGAGTTGACTCTCACACACACATGTCACATCACATAGGGTTTTTTTACCAATACCCTTAAATCAGCCAATTGATAATCTAGCTTCCTGTGGGTTGCGCATCTTCCCAAGAAATTTCGTATATCACGTTCAGAAAGGGAAATCGAGAAGCGGGAAATCAGAAAACACTCACACACACTTTCGTGTATGAATCCGATCGACAAAAAGGGAGAAAGAAGTAGGTTGGTCTGCCATTTTCGAGCAGGTGGGTGAGGAGAACTGTAACACCCGGCTTTTAAAACAAAAACACCCCTGAAAAATTTTTCATTTAAAACCAAGGTTTCAGTACTTAAAACCATAAACAAAGGGGTATATTTTAATAAAAACGGGTACAAGCGTATCAAGGAGAGTATAAAATACCGTAGTCTCCTTTGAAGCCGGGCTGCTACTGACAGCATCTAAGAATCCTACTTCTCGAGTCACGGACTCTATCTATTCCCCTATCAGGATCATGCTAACCTGCAGGGACATTTAACAAACGGTATGAGCTACAAAGCTCAGTGAGTAATCATTTCTAAAAATAACACATATAAGAATACATTCATATATCTATTTGGATATCGGATCCAAACTCCTAGCCTTACTGGCTGACCAAGTATTTCTTAGGATTTCACATCCTATTTCATAGTCTTACAGGCTGAACCATAATAACCTGTAATTATCAAGCCACGTTAGTTATTTGCACATTTAATCATATTTAACCATTTCTGTCCCATGGTTCTTAGTCACAATGGAATGCATCGTATTTCATGGCTATTCAAGCCGCACCCTGTGTCATAGCTATATAAGCTGCACCAAAACATTATCAATATATAAATCATAGCCCGGAGGCCGCACCAGTTTATCATAGCCCGAAGGCCGCACCAGAATATCATATATGGCTCACGGGTTAGCCCGCTGTTGCCTTGGCTCACGGGTTAGCCCGCTGTTGCCTAGACTCACGGGTTAGCCCGCTGTTGTCTATATAATTTAACTCATCAGAATAAACTGTGGCTCACGGGTTAGCCCGCTGTTTCCTAGACTCACGGGTTAGCCCGCTGTTGTCTATATAACAGTTTACATAGATATATTGACTCACAGTTCCGTTCTTGTCTATTATAGACTCACGGCTTATCTGGTCTTGTCATTTTATTGACTCACAGTTCCGTTCTTGTCTATTATAGACTCACAGCTTATCTGGTCTTGTCATTTTCATATGTCTTTACGCTTGTCATTTTCGTCCCTCGAAGCTGTTTCAACATGTAACAGTTCAATCATCATATATCATATATGATATCAGTGAGATTACTCACCTGGATACTAGCTGCGTTTAAATCCCGGTTGTTTCTTGCCTTTGCGTGCACCACAACCATTTTGTCCCATACCTATATATTCATTTATATACCAAATGATAATAGGTTAATAATCATTTCAGTTGACTCTAATACATAAGAGTCCAATATTATATCATTATAAACAATGCCTAGATAATAAACTTTACATTTACTATCTTTATGTGAATTTTACTATTCATCGAGGCATTCGAATCGATCTACAGTGCCCCCGAGGGGTCGGAAACTCAATATAAAAATTTTCCCAAACTTTTCAGACCATAACAAGCCTACGGTTCAAGTTTGAGCTAAATCGGACAAGCCAAACAAAAGTTAGCATTTTGGACTCCCTGCCTTGGAGGCGCATCGCGCCCAAAGTGTAAGGCGCGTCGCGCCCAGTCCTTCGAGTCGCGAGCGACCACCTGGTCAAGTCGCGAGCGCTGGGCAGAGGTGCAGAAACTCCGATTTTTAAGCTACAAAATCCCATTTTCTCATATTAAGCCCTTAATACATGACTTAATCGATAGGGGTTTGTTCTAGGACCAAAACCTTTCATTTACCACAAGTTTTTAGCCATGGAAATCATAGATTTCAAACATTTTCCAACAATTCCCGTTTTTGACATTTTGGTCCAAAAACCGAAATTCTTCAAAATTAATCACTTCTACTGATTATTCTCATCATTAACAACATTTGGAACTCATTAGAACTCATTATAATCCACTGGATCATATAATCATGTGTTCTAGGGTTCTTGAGCAAAGTTCCAATTTTTCAATAATAACAACATACTTTCAATTTGATATGAATTCTTACAACATAAACATGTTTGAGGCTTAGAATTCATTTGAACCTCTTGGATCATAACTGAATTTCAGTTTCCAGATTATCCCAAGAAGAACACCCACAAAACTTAGGTTAGAATTCATTACTAACCTTTTAATGCTCCAAAATCTTCAATTCCAAGCTATGATTTCAATTCCACACTTCAATCCACATGAATTTTGCAGGAATCGTGGCTTCAAGAAACTTCCCGTGTCTCTCAAATGTTCAGCCATCATTAATGGAGATATTTCTCCTTTTATATTTTCCAGATTTACATTTTTGGTCCCTAAGTTCAATTTCTTGAACTTTTACCACAATAATCAAGTTTTATCACAATAAAACTCTCATTTCTTATATTTTTACCATAAGGAGCACTTATTTTACACAATTGGTCCTTCACATGGTCAAATGACCAAAATACCCTTTTGTGGTAAAACGACAAATTTCAGTTTTTATAACATTTTAAGTCCAAAACTCAAAATATTATTTCAAACCAAATTCTTTTCTGTCCAAAAGACCAAATTACCCTTCTAAGGTAAAATGACCAATTTACCCTTTTTGTTATATTTACATAAAAAGAGTGTCTTGGCGTTATAAATTCTCCCCTCCTTCAAAAGATGTCGTCCCCGAAATTATACAAGGAGTTGAGGTTATGTCTCCCTCATTTCGCTTTCGGTCTTCCACGTCATGTCGGAATCTCTATGGTATTTCTTAAGCACTTAACCATACTAGTCTTCTTATCTCGTGATTAGATCACAATTTGCATATCATTCTTCCGGTTGTCCCGGGTACCATAACTACTTATCTACCTTCATTTCAGCATGAGGTATCCGTTGAAATTTATCAATCTATGTCCTCATAACTATGAGACCCATAGAAAACATTACAAATATCTCGAAGTTCATCAAGAATCTTCGATCGGTACACCAAAATTCTTAAGCTTTGAGACATATAGAAAAGTCCAATGGACTAGGACTTGACTTTCTTTTCGTCCCAAGCAGATTTTTAGTCTTTCTAAGGGATATTTTGATTACTCCTTCATCCCTTATCTGGAATTTTAACGATTTTACTCGGCAATCCGCATGCTACTTTTGTCGATTTGTCTATTTCTAAGCTTTCTCGAATTTGTCTAATCTTTTCTTCTGTTCAAGGTACAAATCTCGGGTTCAGCCAACGGCTTCTCCTCAACTTCAGTCTAGTAAATCAGCGTGCAATACTATACTCCATACTATGCATTATATGGATCATCAGAAAACTAGTACTAAAACTATTACTATCTACGGGTTCTATTAAAGTAGACGATATTCTCATCTTCCACTAGGGTCTGTTGTGCAAATTTCAAGCACATCTTCTAAAGTCTGCGTCATTTTCCTCGCCTCGTCTATCATTTCTGCAATTCCTATACAGTACTTACCAGTACTTTTGAACTATAAATTCTAAGAATTATTGCTAAATTCAACAAATAATTCTAGTATCTCGATCCGATACAGTCGACACCTGTAGTGCACGTCAACAATTTTCTTTTTCTATGTAGTTTTTCACTACTTTTCGATCTTAATTTCTTCCCTAGTCGGTACAAATTTGCACTGGTGTCATCAATCAACCTGCAATTACCCATATGGTGTCATACCCATGCGGTACTTGCAAAGACTTTATTACAAAGTCTATGATATTTTTCGTCCCATTTCTTCCTTGGGACCCCCAACGGTTAAATTTTCCATATGTTTCTAATGATTTGACTGTAGTTACGCACAAGTCAAACACTTTTCACGTGTCTTTCAATGTCTTTCTTTAGCCCCGGCCACCAATACATAGGTTATATCATCCTACACAGTTTGGTACTATCCCGGGCATTTAACATATCTACTCCAATATACGTCTGTTAAGGGTAGATTTCATTTCTCACCATGCTTTGGAACTCACATACACAACTACCAAGGGTTTTCAATCGTCATGAGTTCCTGACTAGCTTCTTTCGATAGCTAATCATTCATTTACTTTTCACGTTTTCAGCCTGGCACACTTCTTCTTGTGCTACCCGAATCAATTCAGGTAATCAGTTCGCCACACTCATGCATGTGGTTGTATCTTTCAAAAGATAATCGTTTCATTTCAAGGCATCATAATCACATCCGCCTTTCCGAGATGGTACAAGATTTCATAGCCGAAATTTTTAAGTAATCCATCTATCTTTGCTATCTTATTTTTAGCTTCTTTTTGATCACTTAAGTGTTTCAAACTTTTATGATCCATATCAACAGTAAGCTTTACACCATACAAGTAGTGTCTCCAAAGCTTCAATGTCAAATTCATAATTGCTACTGCAATATCATGCATCTACAATCAAATCTGGATGCATTTCTATAATCCAAAATCCGCTTAGCATCAATGCTAACGTCAGAGTTTCACACAAGGTTTATTCCAAACCTTTACAATATACCTGTGGTCTTTCAAACTTTATACTTTTTTTTTTTGTTAACCTTAGTCAACTAATCAGCAATCAAGGAGCAGTTTTCTACAACTCTCCTTTAGTAACCCGCCAATCCAAGGAACTACTACAAATTTCAGTCAGATTCCAAGGCGGTTTCTGTCTTATCACAGTATCATTTCCACTAGATCTACTTTATCATCTTTAGCATTATGAACACGCCCAAAGAATATAAAGCTTCTTTTAGCCAAATTTTCATACTTAGAGAATTTTACAAATCACTTAACTCAGTGAAGTAACTCCAATATCTGGTACAATCGTACCTTATTTTCGATCTGGTTTCAAGAATATCAGATTCTCAATAGTCAATGCACATATGCATCAATTTGTCTTTCTTCTTTTCAAACAAGGTCGGGCTCCATACGATGACACATACGGTCATAAGAGACCCTAATACAAAAATTTCTTCTAGTTGTTTTCCAACTATGCCATCTCTACAGATGCAAATCAGTACAGAGCCTAAATAGCAGGAACGGCTCCCAAAAATCAGTTTTATCATAAACTCTTCTCGCCAATCAGGCAGAAATCCTGGAAGTTCTTTTCAAATAAAACATCTAAGAATATATTTAAAGTAGTACATTACTAGCACTGCTTTATCTAACTTGGCCAATACCACGTATGCCAATTATAACATCATTCTTTTACTAACTCTTTTCCGAGTTTAAGCAAAGAAAATAACCGGTATTCCCAACAACGGTCATTTACCATGGATTTTCATCCATTTCATTTCTGTTTTAAGAACCATAATGTTCTTATTTCTACAATTCATGTTAGCATAATTCATTGCTAACCAATTCATAAGCATAATTGCTTCAGATTCAATGGTAGTCATCGGCTTCAGATTTATAGGGAAAAATGGTCCCGTAAATCCTAGGCAGACTACTTTCCAGGTGTTCAATATCTAGAACATACTTGCTATCTGCTATAGCTACTTTCAAAATTTCATTCATAATCATTGATGAAATATTCCAACAAGACATCAAGTCATCGATTCAAAGCATAGCTTCTTGGATCCTATATAACATACACGAGTTATATTCAGAACAATTATATTGGAGATCATATCAGTCTCCTCACGAGCTTCTTCCACAATCTGCTGGAATGCTCATAATACCATTGGTCCTTTTCGACCGTTCATTTCTTCTTTCTTTCCTGGGTTCATCACTCGTTACTCCACATTTAGCATGTGAATATTTCATAAGGAAGTGATCTATAGTTCCACGTTGGAACCACTTCCGTCCCATACAACAAACTCGAGCAATATGCTCTCATTTTCTGTAATTTCAGCATGTCAACGGTAGAGTCTCAACTCTAAAATGTTCTAAGTGCTTTTCCTGCACTTCTTACATCATATCATCTTTTCATTCTGGTCCCTTCTCTTTAAGGTTAGACCTAATTCGTGATAACTTCTTCGGAGAAGTCCACTAATATTTTCTACTTTCCTTGTAGTCTCAACTACTGTTCTTTCACCTTGAATATCAACCAAGGTGAGCAACCGATTTCTTTATCTGACCACATCAGCTAACATTGCTCATCATGTGGATTTTCTACTATTCGTCCCATTTTTGCTCCTCATCCAATGGAGTCTTGCGAAAGTGCTGGTCCATTTCCTAGAGCTTCGCGCCCTAAATGTCTCCCAAGGAGATTTACAGTTCATACTTCTTATATGTCAGAAGTTAGCAACAGTTAGGTTATATATGTATAATATCAACTATATACACCTAACTATGCATCATGTCTACTATCTCAGGGTTTAAGTCCAGGAATCTACTCTATAGACACCTAGTAACCACGGCTCTGATACCAACTTGTAACACCCGGCTTTTAAAACAAAAACACCCCTGAAAAATTTTTCATTTAAAACCAAGGTTTCAGTACTTAAAACCATAAACAAAGGGGTATATTTTAATAAAAACGGGTACAAGTGTATCAAGGAGAGTATAAAATATCGTAGTCTCCTTTAAAGCCAGGATGCTACTGACAGCATCTAAGAATCCTACTTCTCGAGTCACGGACTCTATCTATTCCCCTATCAGGATCATGCTAACCTGCAGGGACATTTAACAAACTGTATGAGCTACAAAGCTCAGTGAGTAATCATTTCTAAAAATAACACATATAAGAATACATTCATATATCTATTTGGATATCGGATCCAAACTCCTAGCCTTACTGGCTGACCAAGTATTTCTTAGGATTTCACATCCTATTTCATAGTCTTACAGGCTGAACCATAATAACCTGTAATTATCAAGCCACGTTAGTTATTTGCACATTTAATCATATTTAACCATTTCTGTCCCATGGTTCTTAGTCACAATGGAATGCATCGTATTTCATGGCTATTCAAGCCGCACCCTGTGTCATAGCTATATAAGCTGCACCAAAACATTATCAATATATAAATCATAGCCCGGAGGCCGCACCAGTTTATCATAGCCCGAAGGCCGCACCAGAATATCATATATGGCTCACGGGTTAGCCCGCTGTTGCCTTGGCTCACGGGTTAGCCCGCTGTTGCCTAGACTCACGGGTTAGCCCGCTGTTGTCTATATAATTTAACTCATCAGAATAAACTGTGGCTCACGGGTTAGCCCGCTGTTGCCTAGACTCACGGGTTAGCCCGCTGTTGTCTATATAACAGTTTACTTACATATATTGACTCACAGTTCCGTTCTTGTCTATTATAGACTCACGGCTTATCTGGTCTTGTCATTTTATTGACTCACAGTTCCGTTCTTGTCTATTATAGACTCACAGCTTATCTGGTCTTGTCATTTTCATATGTCTTTACGCTTGTCATTTTCGTCCCTCGAAGCTGTTTCAACCTGTAACAGTTCAATCATCATATATCATATATGATATCAGTGAGATTACTCACCTGGATACTAGCTGCGTTTAAATCCCGGTTGTTTCTTGCCTTTGCGTGCACCACAACCATTTTGTCCCATACCTATATATTCATTTATATACCAAATGATAATAGGTTAATAATCATTTCAGTTGACTCTAATACATAAGAGTCCAATATTATATCATTATAAACAATGCCTAGATAATAAACTTTACATTTACTATCTTTATGTGAATTTTACTATTCATCGAGGCATTCGAATCGATCTACAGTGCCCCCGAGGGGTCGGAAACTCAATATAAAAATTTTCCCAAACTTTTCAGACCATAACGAGCCTACGGTTCAAGTTTGAGCTAAATCGGACAAGCCAAACAAAAGTTAGCATTTTGGACTCCCTGCCTTGGAGGCGCATCGCGCCCAAAGTGTAAGGCGCGTCGCGCCCAGTCCTTCGAGTCGCGAGCGACCACCTGGTCAAGTCGCGAGCGCTGGGCAGAGGTGCAGAAACTCCGATTTTTAAGCTACAAAATCCCATTTTCTCATATTAAGCCCTTAATACATGACTTAATCGATAGGGGTTTGTTCTAGGACCAAAACCTTTCATTTACCACAAGTTTTTAGCCATGGAAATCATAGATTTCAAACATTTTCCAACAATTCCCGTTTTTGACATTTTGGTCCAAAAACCGAAATTCTTCAAAATTAATCACTTCTACTGATTATTCTCATCATTAACAACATTTGGAACTCATTAGAACTCATTAGAACTCATTATAATCCACTGGATCATATAATCATGTGTTCTAGGGTTCTTGAGCAAAGTTCCAATTTTTCAATAATAACAACATACTTTCAATTTGATATGAATTCTTACAACATAAACGTGTTTGAGGCTTAGAATTCATTTGAACCTCTTGGATCATAACTGAATTTCAGTTTCCAGATTATCCCAAGAAGAACACCCACAAAACTTAGGTTAGAATTCCTTACTAACCTTTTAATGCTCCAAAATCTTCAATTCCAAGCTATGATTTCAATTCCACACTTCAATCCACATGAATTTTGCAGGAATCGTGGCTTCAAGAAACTTCCCGTGTCTCTCAAATGTTCAGCCATCATTAATGGAGATATTTCTCCTTTTATATTTTCCAGATTTACATTTTTGGTCCCTAAGTTCAATTTCTTGAACTTTTACCACAATAATCAAGTTTTATCACAATAAAACTCTCATTTCTTATATTTTTACCATAAGGAGCACTTATTTTACACAATTGGTCCTTCACATGGTCAAATGACCAAAATACCCTTTTGTGGTAAAACGACAAATTTCAGTTTTTATAACATTTTAAGTCCAAAACTCAAAATATTATTTCAAACCAAATTCTTTTCTGTCCAAAAGACCAAATTACCCTTCTAAGGTAAAATGACCAATTTACCCTTTTTGTTATATTTACATAAAAAGAGTGTCTTGGCGTTATAAGAACGAGCTGCAACAGCAGCAGCCGACGACATCAACGAAGAGGACGCAGAAACGATGCCGTCAGCGTAAAATTCCGGCGATCGGTGGTGCTGGTCGGCCGGCGGACAGCAAGGGAAGGAAATCAGAAAGAAAGGATGATTCCGACCAAAGTGAGAGCTTGAGTGCCGATGGGGAAAGCAACCATGCTGCTGTCGGAGGTGTTTGGCTGGGAAACGAAGAAGACACTCACACTCATGCTCGATTGTGTTTGCATCCGACATAGTGTGTGCGTGGTTCGATAGAGAAGGCATAAAACAAAAAAATCGAGCTGGAAGGCGAGAGGGAGCACCAGAATTGCTGCAGGTGCGTTTTCTGGCGAAATTGCCGCCGTCGGCGACTATAGCGGCTGCCGGTGGAGAGTGGTGGTCGGAGGCGACCTCTAGAGGTTGAATCTTCTCTGAGACAGTCATCCATCCTCTTGAATTCTTCCGTTTGAGCAAAAATTGAAGGTAAGTGTTGATTTTTTTGGTTTGAACCCTAGTTTAAATTCTAAAACCTATGGGGTAACTTAGATGCATGTTGGAATCGGAAATGTTCCGAGTTGTTACATGCCTAACAATGGATTTAAAAGAATATATGGATGGTATTGTGTGATTAATTAGTTGAAGTTTATTGAATGTATACTAAAGATTTGCATAAAAGCTTGACGAACACTTGAGTAAAATTGGAACTCTAGTATTGGGTTGATGAATCGATTGATGAAGGTATAAATCGGGGCTGATTTTGATTCGGATATTACATAATAAGCCTTATAACATCAAGATTCTATTATTGGTACACAAGAACTGAAATGCATGTTGAAATGTTTCAAAAAGAATCAAGAAATACATTGTTGGTAAATCTAGGATTTGTTGACATGTTTGACTCTATATTAGTTAACTTGGTAATCTTACTTTGAAATAGTATATAAAATAATTATAAAGCGGTGGAAATAAGTCTACTCATGGTTGACTTATACATATGGGTGAAATGATAATAGACTGGGTTCTTTTGATAAAAAAATGATGTAAATGCATGGAATTGGTAATTCCACCATTTATGAAGAAAAAAAGAGGAATAGAAATAATACTTACATGTTTTTGGGAACATATTATATATAATTTGAAGGAAAATATCAAGATTTCGCGAGTTTCTATTTTTAGAAACTTTAATTGGTTGAAATTTGCCGAAATGGCATAAATTAGAAAAAGTAAGATGTTTAGACATCAAACCCTTGAAGTGAACTCATGGGATGTAAAAATTAGAAAGTTGTTGAAATAACCTTATACAACCTAGAAATACCATTTTTGGTCAGAATGGGACAAAAGGGTAAAAATGTCCAAAATTGTTATTATACTTTAAGAGTCACACTTGGACATTTGGAATAGAACTAGATGATGACTAGAAGTAGTTTAAGAATGATTAGACAATTATTATATGTTTAGTTTTCTAACAACTTCTAATATTCTATTAGATTAATAGAGATTGAAGGACGCTTGGAAGTAACAAATGACTAGAGTTATGTGGATTAGTATAGCTAGACGTACCTAGCTACTAAGGTGAGTACATGTGGCTTTTTCCCACTATGTGGTACATGGCAAATTATTGATAAAGCTGTTATGTGACGTTTTTTGAATATTAATAATATGCAAATCATTCTAGTTATGGTATGATTATGAAGGTTTTATAAGATGAATTTGAAAGAATGTTTTGGCATCCAGCCATAAAGATTTGGAAGTATGTTTTTGGCTTTAAGCCATAATGATCTAACGTTGTTATGAAAGAATGTTTTAGCATTAAGCCTTACGTTGTTATGAAAGAATGTTTTGGCATTAAGCCTTACGTTGTTATGAAAGAATTGGCATTAAGCCTTACGTTGTTATGAAAGAATGTTTTGGCATTAAGCCTTACGTTGTTATGAAAGAATGTTTAGGCATTAAAACTTATGTTTTTATGAACGAATGTTTTGGCATCTAGCCTTAATGAGTTTTGAGCAAATGTTTGACAACAAGCAAAGTTATGTTTTTGAATGATTGGTATTTTGAAGAAAGCAATGTAGCGCAATGTAAAGTAATGTGAATGAAAATATAATGTTTGGCCCGGGCAATGATGTTCCCGAATGGGACTATAGAGGAATCTACTGGGACGATACTACTCCCTTCGCGAAGTAGATGTCCTAAGCTAATGAGGCCAGGATAGACTGAGCAAGTTCTCTCCATTATGGTATAGACTTGGGGTATCACCAATAGTGATTAATGCCCTAAGTATAAAAAGAAAGCATGTTGAGATACCAGTCAAAGCATGTGCTAAGATGCTGAGGTGGTTTGATTATGTTCTTACCAACTCAGTATAGACTTGGGGTATCACCAAGAGTGATTAAGGCCCTAAGTATAAAAAATTCAATTGTGTTAAGATACCAGTCAAGCTAAAGGAAAGAAAAAAAAAGTTTTGTGTTACTAGATTTCTTACTTGATTTGTTTGAAAGTCTTTGAAAGTAAAATATATTTCTATGTTGTTACAAAAGGTTTGACAACAAGCGTCATTATATGATTGGTTTACAATGGTTTTGAATATGACTAAGTTATGCTTATAAATGTTTTGTGTCCAAACCCATGTAGCTCACGAGACGTTTTCGTCTTACGTATTTTATTTATGCCATGTATCCCAGGTTCTAGACACGAATGATAAAGCAAGTAGATGACTCGAGAAAATTTGGGATTTTAGAAGGAGTGAGCTTTGGCCGATATGACGGTTTGTATCCTAACTTGCTTTCTATGGTGTAGTATGATATGGAGTTGTAACCCCCAAAGTGTTTAAACATTTTTAAAACTTAAATGTTTTTGTTAGGACCAACTTTTAAGTCGTGACTCAACGTCATAAGAAAAGTTTTTAAAAGTTGACCTTTTGTCACGTAATGTTTTATAAAATATTACACTTCTCAAAGTGTATCAAATATCGGGATGGTACAAACGAATTGATCTAAGTCCCCATCTTGAATGTAGAAGAACAAATTTTTGAAAGAAAGTTTTTCTGTCTGTGTGTTCGAATTGGCGCAAAAAAATGGGTATATATATGACAGTTTATAACTGCCAAAAACTGTCATGAAAATTAATTAATTTTCGTAAGTGGATTTCTAAGAAACCCAAATTTAGTCAAGTAGAGCCCAAGAGCCCCAAGGCCTAAGGCCCTATGTTTTACAATTATATATATATATATATATATATATATATATATATATATATATATATATATATATATATATATGTGTGTGTGTGTGTGTGTGTATATATATATACACACATAATCCAAGCCCACAACCAAGTCCAACCCATAGTACCATGTTAGATCCATTTGATTGGTTTGGAGTGAGTTGTCTTATAAAGTTAAGTAACTTTCCCACCACTTCCTATGTGGGACAAGAGTCACACATGAATATTGCTATCAAAGTTCCAACAATACCCCACATTTTCTATTCAAACTCCAACAATACCCCACATTTGAATAGAAAATAAGAGGACTTTGATATTCAAATAAGGGACACAAGATATGATATGCATCAGGAAAGGTGTTAATGAACTTAAACCTTCCATAGTAAATACCATTTTGATCTACTTTGTGGATAGTGAACTAGAGTCAAAGGCTAGACCCAAACTGCAAATTCAAACCAATACAAAGACCAAACCTAGAGTTTATTCTAATATTTTATTTGGATGATGTTGAATGATCCCTTGAAGGATATATGATTTTTTAAAATTTACTATTTATTTTCATATTAATTTGCAAGATTAACAAAAAAGAATATATATATATATATATATATATATATATATATATATATATATATATATTTATATATATACACACACATAAAGAGAGAGAAAGAGAGTGAGAGAGAGATAGTTAGTTTATATATATATATATATATATATATATATATATATATATATATATATATATATATATATATATATATATATATATATATATATATATATATATATATATATATACACACACACACACAGACACACATAGAGAGTGAGAGAGAGATAGTCAGTTTCAATAGAAAACCAAAATTAAGCTTATTTTTTCCGAAAAAACTAAATATTCCAAAATTGATAATTTTTCCTCCTCTATAAATAAACATTCATTTTGATATACAATTTTTTTTTTGTTTTTTGTATACTTTTAATTCGTTCATATTCACATGTGTCTGCATTATTTTAGATATATTCATTCACATATAAATGATAATTCTATCCGATTTTTTCAATAATTTTTTATCAATCACATGTGATTTTTAAGTAATATGTAAATTTTGGTTATTCAATTATATATGATATCAAAATGTTAAAATAAGAAAAATATAAAATTTACTTGAATTCACATCTGAATCTAAAAATATATTTAAATTTACATGAGTTGTTATTGAATGATTAACAATTATTGGAAAAAAATAAGTTGAATAACCAATCACATGTGAATTATTTTTTTTATAAAAATTTAGTACAATTCATATTCTCATTGTGAATTTGAACCGCTTCTAGTTTTAGACATATTAATTCACATATAAATGACAATTATACTTGATTTTTTATAATTTTTTATCATTCACATGTGAATTTAAGAAAATTCATTTGTGAATCTCAATGAATTAATTTGTGTATGATCATAAGGTTGAAATAGTATGGATCTAGTTTTAGACATGTTAATTCACATATAAATGGTAAATGTACCTGATTTTTTTCAATAATTTTTTTTTTATCATTCACATGTATTGTTAAGTAAATTAATATTTGAATCTCGGTTAATTCAACCGTGTATTATCAAAAGGTTGAAATTGTAAAGAATATAAGTGAATTTACTTGAATTCAATGTGAATTTAGTCAGATTCACAAGTGAATCTAAAAGGTTATTTAAATCCACATTAAATCTTATTAAATGATTAATGATTATTGAAAAAATGATTTCAATGGAATTCACATGTGAATTATGTTCGTAAAAAACTGGTATAGTTCATATTTACATTGATTCGATGTTGTGAATCTGAACCAAAGCTTTTAAAGAAAAAAAACATTGTTTTTTGTATATTGATATGGATGTCTATTGAAAAAGAATGAAAACTTATGAATTTTGATATATTCGTTTTTTTATTTTGATAAAAATAAGCTTTATAAATAAAAAAGAAAAACACGAAGTGACTTTGAAGAAGCCTCACCATGGTTGATTTGCATTGTGAATAAGTTCTCATAACCCTCTGAAAAACCAAAGATAATGTTTAGTAATATAAACTCGTACCAACATTAATCGATCTGAATGGTTGGAACACTTATTGTAAACTTCGTTCACGTCAAACGAACTACTTGAAAATCATAAGTTTCACATTGTAGGTTGCATCATCGTAGCAATTTACCTACAACCCTCTTTATTGCAATAAACTAATCAATGGCTTTAAATGAAGGAGATGGAGGTAAAAGGGTTTTCTCTGGAGAAGAAGTAAACAATCTTGTAGGGACTGCTTATGCAATTTGTAGGCATAATTAGTCTCTTTATGGTGGCAAGTCCTTGACCCAGACAAGGAATAGGCGAAATGACAAATATGCCCCTCATGTGAGGGGCACATAACTCTCTTTAACGGAGGATACATCACGGTAATAGACCAAGGGACAAAATGTGTAATCCAAACCTTCAATAGGGACCATTAGTGAAATGTCATACTCTTTGGCATGCAACTCTTTTAACTTCATTAGATATTTCCATGTCGAATTTTCTTACAATGGAAACAATATAGCTCTTTGGATTTTTGGATTAAGGTTTCTTAGAGAAAATAATTCTGATGGTAGGGCTTGTTCTTTTTCTCTTGATGCCTTCTTTCGGAACATTGATGTTGGATTCTTTAGGCATGCCAAATTTTGCTTTATTCAAAATGCCTTGTAATTCCATAAATGATACTTTCAAGTTCTTCATGTTAAAGTCTAAAATGAACTGGTCATAAGAATTAATCAGTAAGTAAAGGACAAGTTCCATAACTAACTCCCGACTGACTAGAAATCCTGACCCTCCCAATTGGTCAATTTACCCCTTATCTCAATCATATGGGTACTGACACTTTGTCCCTCTACAATCTGCATCCCAATAGAGCTATCATAACTTCAAATCATTTATTTTTAACCCGTTCTTGGAACATGTTCTTAAGCTGGTTAATCATGTCATATGTACCAAGATCTCTCAAGATTCTTTGAAGCTCAGAAATCATGGTGTCTAACATGAGATAGGCTACCTAATTTGAATCATTTAGACGCATTTGATGACCGTCTATACCAACACTAGTGGATCTGGGCGGATAACCCTTAGGAATCGGTTCTATAATGATATAAAGTTTTCTAGCATAATCGAGTACTATTCTCAATTTCCAGAACCAATGTGCATTATTTATGCGTTGAGCTTACTTTGATTAAAAAGACAACGCAGTACAAAATTGGTGATAGAATAACTATCATTTGTTAACATATATAAAATTACAGTTTTAGTTAGTTTGATCAATCCTTAAAAATAATTACCTAAAATATTTAATTAAGACTAGGACCCATATTTCACTTCCAGTTATGGAAAAGCATGTCATAATCACACCAAGAAGTTATTTAGGTAAGCAACACTCTTTGGTAATTTCAATCTTTATGAAACTTCTAGATATGTCAGGATTTATTTGAAAAGAGTGTTATTTATTTATCCATGAACCCTAACGCCTAAATGTGTATCGTCCATCATAACATTTTACCAATAATCGTTTACTATCATTTTTGTAACACATTTATATCCCTTGGCAATGACATAATTGCAAAGAATATGTTTTATTTCTTGATGATCTTCAAACCTCATATTTATTACATGCTTCTGCTTCCTTCATTCAACAACTTTATTGGAGGTTATATGTACATTTCCAACATCCGGGTTATTCTCGATAATTTGTACATCTGGGCCAACCTACATTTTTGTATCTGGGTTGGTATTTCTATTTGGGCACAATTTACAAAAAAAATGAGTCATTTATGGTTTTTATAGGAGTTGAGACTTCATTTACCTCAATTTCATCATGTAAATGCTATTGAAAAATCTGCTACACCTGAATGGTTTTTCTCATGATTGACAACTTTGTCACTGTCTTCATCAAGCCACTTGTGTAGATTAATTCCAATATGTATACATCAACACTTCACATCCACAATGATATGCAATATCGATGAACTCACCATATTCCATGTCAGTACATATTGACCTTAATCCTTTAGGTAACGACGACTCAGATAACCAAAAATACAACTTCTTGCACTTTTCTTGCGTAATTCTTTTCCAGGAATGCAATAAACTTATATATATATATATATATATATATATATATATATATATATATACCAGCGAAACCAATGCTTTTGATCAAATGATGTATGCCATCAACGTATGAAAACATGTGCCTTATAAATATTCCTTGTAAATGAAGATAGAGTTTGATGTACACTGTCATCGTGAAGAAACCACAATCCGATTTACGGGGGGAAATTTGAAAGGGGACTACAAATTTTCAAGTTACTTATTGATATGAAACCCATCGACATGACATTTGACATTCAGAGTTGGTATTTTGGCCTATATGACATGACAATCAGATTTGCCAACTTGGTTGGGAATTACCAACTTACCCTTTCTTACACAACCGAGTGGTATTTTAAACACCTAATTTCAAACTTCAATATCTTAGAAAGCAAATGCAAAACAATAAAGACATCTTTAAACAAAGTTGAAAACAATGTTTGGCTACAATGTCATTTTTTGTTGTACCTTTATACCAAGACATTTACTATATATATTATTTGTTATTTTAAGTTGTCATCCCGTGTCTAGACTAGTTTTTAACCTAGTTATGTTTTTTTGACGGCTAAACACACATACCATTTAAATCTTATTTGTAAACTACATATTTGTCCACCATAAAACTTGAACTCTCACCCTTTAGGGGAGAAAGCATTTCTCAAACATATGATACAATGACCATTTGATTTTTAACTTAGTTAAGTGATAAATGGGTTTTCTTTTTGCAATTATCGTATTTCTAGCTAAGGGGGTGTTTGGGATTGTGGTGGGGAATAATTATTGATTTATTGGTTTTTTTTTTGAAAAGTCAATAAGTTAAAAAAAGTGTTTGGAAAAATATATGTCAAAATGAAAACTCTAGCTTATAAAAGTCATTTTTAAGAAGTAATGAGATAGTGGCTTATTTATATTTTAAAAACAACCTATCAAGTTATAACTCATAAAAATCAAATTTTAGTCTTTTACATATATAAACTAATCCAAACATTTTTTTAAAAACAACTTATCAACTTACAAGTTTTTGCCACCATATAAACTAATCCAAATTTTTTTAATTTTTTTAATTATAAACTAATAAGCATCTTTGCCCAAAAATCTTTATAAATCTAAATAAGCAAAATCCCAAACACGCCCTACTAGAGTGAGAAAGAAAATGCAAACGCAAAAAATCGGGGGGAGGGGGGGGGGGGTGTTTGAGATTGCTTATTTAAAACAACCTTATGCTTATTATTAAAAGTGCTTATTAACTTATCCTCTGTGAAAACGGAGTTTTAAAAAAAATGTTTGTTTTAGCTTATCCGATACCAAAATGTAATAAGTCAATAAGTTGTTTTTTAGTGTTTGACAAACAGTGTTTATGTGTGTAATACGAAAATAACTTATCAAAAACTGCTTAAATAAGTCAATAAGTAAAGATGCAGTAACTTATCAAAACGATCCCGATCACAGTAGGATCTATCTGAAGTAAGATCTATACTAGGATCTTAGGATCGTAAATAGGATCTTAAGATTTTAATACGATCCGATCCCACCTCTAGTTATGGATGGTCATGATGAACTTGTTTATTTTTCTACTAAAGATGTTTTCTTCCAAATTTTTGCGGTTTCTAACTAAAAGAATCATAGTACATGCTTAAGATGTTAACTTCGATTCTACCATCGATGTTTTAATAGAGATTAAGTTATAACAGGACTGCACAAAGTATGACATTAAGAGTAAATTTAAAGACTGCTTCAGTAGTAGGAACTTAAGATCCCGATCCCGATTTTACGATCACGATCTTGCAAAGCATAAAACGATTTTAGATAAGATCCCGATCTTAACAACCTTGCTTAAAACTACTTATTACCGGTATCAAAGTGTAATAATTTAATAACATCCCAAATAAGCAATAGCAAACACCCCACTTCAAAGACATTCCAACAAACATATCAGCGGTGAAATCGAAGAATCGAAAACGCGATCGGCTGTGACATCACGGAATCACCGAATCGACGTTCAAACAGAGAAATGTAGAAAAGGGTTAGGGGCGTTGATTAGAACGGAGAAGTAGGAGTAAAACGGAAAATGATGTGAGCGCTGGATGGGAAGAGACGTGCCGACAAACTCGCAATCGCAAAACGACTAGCATCAGGGCCACTCCTAGTAAAATATTGGAAAGTTGTTGGGTTTTGATGAGGGATGGCTTTGTCGTGAGGAGGTTTCTCGCTTATGTAATCGAGTAATCGACAATCTATTAACAGCGTCATGTGGATCTCCGGACAGTTGGCAACAATCTATTGCATTAAAAGATACTTTTAATTGAAGGGATTATTATAAACGTGAGAAGGTTTCTCACGTTTGAAGTCATCTTGCTCATCTTTATCTCGTGCTCATCGCCGCACGTCCCTTTCATCGCCAAACCCACACGTCAGTATGTATCACCAACGATGTATGTTGCTCTTTCTTAAGTACATCTGCTGCGTAGACACAAATGCGATCCTGAAGGGGAATATCATTGTGCAGCGACTGTGTCATCATTCAGGGTTTAAAACAGGTCGGTTTTGGCTGCGCAATGTATCGTATCATCTTCAGTTTCTAGTAGTTTTCATCTCTTAGATTATTTGTTAACAATCCAATTAACTACACGTAAGTCACTAATTATTGATAATCAAACATATTACTAATTCTAATTTGCTTCTTGGCAATTGTGACTAGTAGAGATTATAGCTAGTACTTGGAAAGAAGGGCGAAGTTATCATGCATGCCAATGGAGTTATCGGAATTCTCTCAGAGTCTACAAACAAGTGGGAAAGAAGGGCTCCTTTAACGCCATCGCACTGTGCTAGACTTCTGCACAGTGGCAAGGGTAAAGTGGAGGTATCACGCATTATTGTACAACCATCAACAAAGCGAATACATCATGATGCACTTTATGAGGATGTCGGCTGTGAGATTTCTGAGGATTTATCCGATTGTGGTCTCATATTGGGAATCAAGCAACCAAAGGTACTATTATTTAATATGATTGTATTCTTACACAACAGGATTCCTCTCACTTTACATAATAACGGTTTCTTTTTGCTGCAGTTGGAGATGATTCTTCCTGACAGAGCATATGCATTTTTCTCCCATACTCACAAAGCACAAAAAGAGAATATGCCTTTGCTAGATAAAGTATGATTTTCTTCAATTCTTTCTCCATCAACACATCATCATGTCATACTGATGGTTCTGGTGTTATTAAAATTCTTTCTGATGTGTAGATCTTGGCTGAAAGGGCATCTTTGTTTGATTATGAACTCATAGTTGGAGACACAGGGAAGAGATTACTTGCATTTGGCAAGTTTGCTGGTAGAGCTGGACTTATTGACTTCTTAAGTGGATTGGGAAGAAGTAAGCAACATGAACTCAATCTTCTTTAATGGCTACCAGTAACTGAATCTAATGATATATATCTATCCACTCTTTTTCAGGGTATCTGAGTCTTGGATATTCAACACCATTCCTGTCACTAGGTTCATCTTATATGTACCCATCATTGGCTGCTGCAAAGGCTGCAGTTGTTTCTGTGGGTGAAGAGATAGCTACTACTGGATTGCCCTCAAGCATTTCTCCTTTAGTTTTTGTTTTCACTGGTTCTGGAAATGGTATTACTAGTTGTTCTTTTGTCTCTATGTACACAATGTCAACATAGTTCTAGCTTTTTTTTTTTTTATCCGTCATAGAATCTTATCACATGACTTTATATGTTTTTGTAATTTGGTTTTGGATTAATGTCTTAGTTTCTCTTGGAGCACAAGAAATATTCAAGCTTCTTCCTCATACATTTGTGGACTCAAGTAAACTTCCAAGACTATTTGACAAGGTAATGCGGACCTATTTATCATCTTTCTTCTCTTATTTGTTTCAGTGTGACATGGAAGAAACTCAACCTACTATGGCCAATTGTTACAATCTGTTGTTAAATTTTCCCTTCAAAATTTATAATATTGTTTTTAGGAAGGATAGATAGTTGCATAACAATTGACTTATTGTGTTAGTATTTACTCATATTGCTTAGGGCGTGGATCCTTGTCAACCCAAACGGGCTTTCCAAGTGTACGGCTGTGTTGTGACTAGCGAAGACATGGTTGAACACAATGATCCTAGTGAAGTTTTTGATAAAGTAAGTAACATTGCTTTTATCCTTACATTGCTTGAATATGTTTCCATTTGCTTATTGTTGTTATTTTTTCATAAAGTTTTGGTAGAGTTATCCTTTTTCTATTGCTATAAGAAAAAGATTGTCTTTGTCCTGTATGATTACTTTATGCAATATATGTTGACCACCAGAATTTCCATTCCAGGTTGATTACTATGCACATCCTGAACGCTACAGACCAATTTTTCACGAGAAGGTTGCTCCCTATGCATCTGTTATAGGTCTGTAAAAATTATTTGAAGTACAATCTTTTTTTAATCTAGTTATTTTATTTTTGTTACTAAGTATATTCCACCCTAAGTTTGGAGTAACCCTTCACCAAATTATTTTAAGCAACAATACTGATTTTATCTTGTCAAGTCCCTGTAGCTGACATTTCAGTTAAAAATAAATAAAAATTCCACCCTGCATTTCATTACCATCTTTTCCATTCACTTTTTTAGCCATAGTTAATCATCCCACTTTCCACAAAGTAGATACCATCCACTAACTAATTTTTTATTGGAGGCTATCCATTACCACATTATCCACAATACCTTTTTCTGATTGGATAACATCCACTATATGATCTTAATTTGGCTCCTTCAATTATTTGACCTGTTTAGTATTTATCATATTCTGTGTCATATACTTAAAATGCTTTATGTACCTTGAGCAGTTAATTGCATGTACTGGGAGAAAAGATACCCTCGGTTATTGACTTCCAAGCAACTACAAGATCTAACTCATAAAGGCTGCCCACTTGTTGGAATTTGTGATATAACTTGTGATATAGGAGGATCCATAGAATTTGTTAACAGAACCACATTAATTGATTCACCTCTTTTCAGGTACACATACATCTCTTTCTTTTCAACTTATATTCTGAAACTTCATTTTGTCCCTTTTGATAACAATACAAGTTTTGGTCACCAGATATGATCCATATCATGACTCATATCATGATGACGTGGAGGGCGATGGCGTAATTTGTTTAGCTGTTGACATTCTCCCAACTGAATTTGCCAAAGAGGTGCTGTGAACTTCTACTTTATTAGTCTCTTTCTAATTTTTTTTTTTAATTTGTATCATGACATCTAACATGCTATCATCTGTCATAAAGGCTTCACAACATTTTGGTGATGTACTTTCCCATTTTATTGGGAACTTAGCTTCTACAAAAGATCTAGAAGATCTACCTGTTCACTTAAGGAGAGCTTGTATAGTACATGAAGGAGCTCTTACTCACTTATACGAATATATTCCGCGAATGCGGAATTCAGAGTACGTTTTTTTAAGCAATCTAACAAATATGTTTTATGTTTGCTTTAATTTTAGGTTATATCAATTAACGAATAATTCACCCCTATTGATTTACAGAGAACTTGCAGAGGATGTTGCCAATTTTGGATCTTTTAAGAACAGATACACTATGCTGGTTTGTTTCTATCTCTCATTCTTCATTATCATTTTACCTGTTGACTTTACAATTTACTTATAGTTTGACTTCTACAGGTTTCTCTTAGTGGTCATCTGTTTGACCAGTTTCTGATTAATGAAGCCCTGGATATTATTGAAGCTGCTGGTGGCTCATTTCATCTGGTCAAATGTCATGTCGGTCAATGCACAGACTCTACATCTTACTCAGAACTCGAAGTAATAGACCATTTTACCCTTCTGTTTAGAAGTAATGCTGAATAACATAATCTCTTTCTTGTGACATGCTCTCTCTTATTTGAGTCTATGATGTCTTGGTTGCCAGGTTGGTGCAGATGATAGTGCGGTTCTTGATAAAATAGTTGATACTTTAACATCTATAGCAAAACCAAAAGAAGGACATAAAATTCCGAATGGAAAGACAAATTTGTTTGCATTAAAAGTTGGGCAAGTGAAGGATAGTTGTGTGAAGTTTGGTTCAAAAAAGAGGAACACGGTTCTTGTGTTAGGTGCAGGGCGTGTTTGTCAACCTGCTGTTGAACTTTTAGCATCAATTGGAAGTGATTCATCTCCAGATTGGATAAAATCATGTGGAATTGGTGAATTTGAAGAGCAGAATAGTATTCAAGTTATAGTTGCATCACTTTTTCTTAAAGATGCAGAAGAGGTACACAGTACACTGAACCTTTTTGTAACTAGCTCTTGTGGTAATATGAAATTACCAATTTACCATTGTCATTGATTATTGAATGTAGATAACTGAAGGCATACCGGAAGCAATTGCATGCCAGTTGGATGTGATGGATCATGATAGTCTTTATAAGTACATCAGTTATGTTGATATTGTTATTAGTCTATTGCCTCCAAGTTTTCATTCCACCATAGCTAATGTCTGCATTGAGGTATTGCACTTTCCTATGGTCTCATGGATAGATGATTTACCAAATATTTCTATGGTTTTAATGTATTTATTTTTTAATGCAGCTTAAAAAACATCTTGTGACTGCTAGCTATGTTAATGATTCAATGTACAAGCTACATGAATCAGCCAAAGATTGTTGCATTACAATTCTTGGTGAAATGGGATTGGATCCTGGAATAGGTTATTTTTCTTTTTTTGTATTTGCTTTGATCACATAATACTTGTAAGCATGTCTGTGTTTTATTTAATTAGACATGACATTTATACCCTTCAGATCATATGATGGCAATGAAGATGATCAATGAAGCACATGCACAAGGCGGGAAAATTCGGTCTTTTGTGTCCAATTGTGGGGGTATTCCATCCCCGGCTGCAGCAAATAACCCATTAGCCTACAAGTTCAGGTACCTTCTAAAACTTGTGTTCTTTAACAATTATAATGTCAATATTAAGTATTGAAAATAAATATTTATTGTTACAAATATCTTTCAGCTGGAATCCAGCAGGGGCTATACGAGCTGGACGCAATCCTGCCACATATAAACAAGATGGAGGAATTGTACATGTTGATGGTAAGAAACCAACCATAAACCATAAACCATATGAACCCTAGATGAACAACAAACTTTGTTTGAAGGTGTATCTGGCTTTATATTATTCATAAAGTCATAAAGCTGTTTTTGAGAAATGAACTATTCCCACTGTCATTGGATGACCAACAAACGCATTTTATTACATTAAGAGGGTAATGAACTATCATATTTTGATTTCCACCTATTATATTAGGTATATCGTGTCATCTTTCAATTTTACACTTTTGGCCCAAGTTTTAAATTTTGTTACGAATTTGGTTCAGACTTCTTTTTTACAATTCGCCCCAGGATTAGTTTTTTTACGACTTTTGTTAAACTTTTTCAAAGACTTTCGGTACAACTTTTCTATAAACTTTTATAAACATTTTTTACATTTCTTTATAAAACTTTTTTACAATCTTTTTTTCAAACTTACAACTTTTATAAACTTTTTTTATAAATTAGCTCCAAAATTGGTTTTTTTTTTTAATTTTCAAATTTACTTTTTCTGCAACTTTGTACAGTTTTTTTTTTAAATTTTTCTATAAATATTTTTTATAACTTATTTTACACTGTTATAACTTATAACAGTGTAAAATAAGTTATAAAACTTATAACTTTTTTACAAAGTTTTAAAATTTTTTACAACCTTTTTTAAACTTTTTTACATCTTTTTACAAACTTTCTAGAAAGATTTCTACAACGTTTTACACACTTTTTTACAGCTTTTTTTTTTTCTACATTTTAAAACTTTTTTACAACCTTTTAAAACTTGTTTTACAACTTATTTTTATATTTTCGTGCAATTTTATTTTACAACTAAGTAAAAACGAAAGTAAAAAAAGCTGTATGAAATTGTAAAAAGAAGTTGTAAAACAAGTTTAAAAAAGATTGTAAAAAAGTTCAAAAAATTCGTAAAAAGTGAAAAGTAAAGTTGTAAAATACTGTAAAAAAAGTTGTACAAGAAATTTATAAATAGCTCAAAACAGTTGTATAAAAAGTCTTAAAAAAATTGTAAAAACAGTAAATTTGTAAAAGGAAAGAATAATTTTGGGATAAATTTGTAGAAAAAAGTATGGGACAAATTCATAACAAAGTTTAAAGTTTGGAGCAATTTTTCGTGATAAAGTTTAAAGTTTGGACCAAATTCATTACAAAATTTCTAACTTAGGCCAAAAGTGTAAAATCGAGAGATGACTGGCTATACCAGGCGGATATAAAAAAAATAATAGTTCATTACCCTCTGATGTAATAAAATGTGTATGTTGGTCATTCGAAGACAGTAAGAATAGTTTGTTTCCTAAAAATAGTCTTGTCCCATTTGTTAAATATTGAACTCTAGGCAAGTACAAATATTGGTTTATACATAGGACGTGATATATGAAGATCCCAATGCTACACAAATGCACCTTGGAAATTTCATTTTGAAGTATTACATTTTGGTCGAAAAAAGTATTCTTGCAGTTTTGGTTTTTATTTGAGGTTCTTCTAACGTTATTTGGTCTCAGTTCCAAGTAAAATGACTATATTTTAGGGACCAAAATTGCAAAAACCAGCTCTACTCAGGGACCAAAACTAGTCATTTTACTTGGAACAAGGACCAAAAATGTTCCAAGAACCTCAAATAAAGACCAAAATTGCAAGAGCACTTTTTGGGGCCAAAATTGACAAAATTAGCTATCTGCACTCTGCAGGGACCAAAATTGTAATCTACTTGTTTTATTAACATCCAAAAACCAACTTGGCACTTATGATGTTACTTGTTCATTTCTTCTTATGACTTTTACTTGTGCAAACTTTCAGGAGATAATTTATATGATTCAGCCATAAAATTCCGGATGCATGATTTTCCAGCTTTTGCACTTGAAGTCCTACCCAATCGCGACTCCTTAATTTATGGAGATTTATACGGGATACAGAATGAAGCATCGACCATCTTTCGTGGCACTCTTCGTTATGAAGGTACTGTGTGTTTTGAAACTTAATTGCCATAATTTTTCAAAAATAGGAAATGTGTAGAAGTTTTTAGTTCCAGAGGGTGTAATATGAAACTTGTGTGCACAGGGTTTGGTGAAATAATGGGTGCACTGGCGAGAATTGGTTTCTTTGACAGTGAAGTTAGTTTGATTCTTACAAATAAAGATAAACCTACATATAGAACAGTTCTATATCAACTTTTGAAGATTGAAAGCAAGGAATCTGATGAATCAGTAAAACCAGAGAAGCTTATTACTGAAAGGCTATTAGCACTTGGAATCTGCAAAGAAGATGGAACAGCAACCAGGACAGCTAAAGCAATTATGTTAGTAATTAAAAAAATGATGTAATATTAGCATGCTTCTTATAACTATTAACAAATGGAAATATGTAAATCTTTTTAGGTTTTTGGGATTCTATGATCAAACAGAGGTGCCTTCATCATGCCAAAGTGCATTTGATGTGACGTGTCTTCGCATGGAAGAAAAATTAGCCTATACAACCACAGAACAGGTAATATGTCAATTTATGTCACATTATGAATTTTATATATTAATTAAGAAACCAATGTATGTCAGGACATGGTTCTTTTGTATCATGAAGTAGTGGTGGAATTTCCAAATGGTCGCCCTATAGAAAAACATCAGGCTACCTTGTTGGAATTTGGAAGGAATCAGAATAGGAAAGTAGTAAGTGGCATGGCCCTTACAGTTGGGATTCCTGTAGCTATTGGTGCTTTGGTATGTACTTTTTTCTTTGATAATTTTAACTTTTTTTTTTTTTAGCCCAAGAGTTTATGTTTGGTATAAGTACAGATGTGCTTTGCTTTGATTGTACAGCTTTTACTTGCGAAAAAAGTTACAAGTACTGGTGTCTTAAGACCTATTGATGTGGAAGTTTATGAGCCAGGTAATTGCCATCCACAGTACATCTAGTATTTTTTATTTTTATTTTTTTTTTTTTTTATAAATAAAATGCTTACTTTTTACTTGTGATTTGTAGCACTGGAAATGTTGCATGCTTATGGTTTCAACATAATGGAGAAAATCGAGTAACTACAGTCTTGGTTAACTTCTGTGTAAATAAAGGAAATGTCCACTTGTGTAAAAGTTGTATTTTGGTAATAAAGTTTTCAATTTTCTATGTTACTTTCCATCTTTTAGAGGCTCTTTGTATTCAATGATTAGTTTCTAATGTTGAATTATGCAAGAAATAACAATGTACCTCTATCTATTTTTATTACAATGTCCACTTTAGTTTTGTTTCTTACGAAGGGATTGTGTTTTGAAAATGGTAGTACTTTAATTATTTCTGTTCTTTTTCTTTTTAGACTATTATATCTGGACCTTATTTAGAAATGAGAGGGGTGGGGGGAGCACTACGACCCCCTTCTTTAAGTTGGTTGGCATATCGTCACCGAGCATGCTTGGGGGTTGGCGTACACATGACTGCTCGTGGTTTGGGCACCGAGAAATGATTTTGGATGGTTCGGGCACCACACCCACTATATTTTACCGTTACAACAATACATAGGGTCCGGATCCGGTGATGAATCAAATTTTGTTGAGCATTGTGATGACAATTCTTGATCAACCATTTCGTTAAGGACAAGAATGTCAAACATCGTCATTCTACATGACGCAATCACGTGCGATACACGTATGTGGAAAATAACAAGGACTCGATGGTATGATCACATTTATTTAATATATCATGAATTATAATGTTTTAGATCATATTTTTTTTATCATATGTTGTGACTTGTGAATCATAAATACTTTAAATCATAACAAATTAAGCATTATAAACATGTTAAATCATAACAATTTTGGATGATCATTTTATTGTGAATCATATTCGGATCATAATGTGAACAATTTTATTCATGAGCTTTTTAAAAAATAATAATATTTTTATGAAGATAAATATATATATTTTTTTCAAAATTTCAAAATTAAGTTCAATTTAATGCATGGGATGCATTAAACACACTTCCTATATATATTTAAATTCATTTTTTTTTTAATTTTAACCCCTATAAATACTAACAATTTCTTTAAAAGATTTCACCCAAACTCTCTTAATTCCATTTATGTTTTCTTTAATTCTATAATGGATTTATCACAAAACATACATCCTCATTCCACCGCACCACTTTTCAATGTTTTCCAGGTCAATCCTCCACCCTATTACCCACGTTTCAATGCATCCCCACATAAAAAATGCCTCCACGAAGCCTTTTTGAAATGCACCAACCTTTATCGAAAACCCAACCCTAAAAACAACCCCTACCAGAAACCCAACCGTCACCCCTATCAGAAACCCAACTCCAATCCTAACCCCGACCGGAAACCCAACCGTCATCCTTACCAGAAACACAAGATGACAACGGGATAGTCATTCGTGAAACCCAACCCCAACCGGAGGGCTCCGACAACAAATAAAGGGTTAATTTCGTATATACCATTGTTAAACATAAAAATATCATATTTGCCCAGTCTTAAACTTAAATATCGTAAATGCCCGTCTTAAGTTTTAAAATATCGTATATACCCAAATTTTAATTTTAAACAGTTTTTAATATTTTATAACCAGATTTTATATTTCATTATCATTTTAATTAAAGATAAAATACTAAATGACCTTGTTACCCCTATTTCTTTTCTTAAACCTTTTGATCGTTCATGCCTTCTTGCTGCCGGGGGGGTTTTTTGTTTTCGGTGCCGCAGGAGCCTATGTCATCAGGAAAGATTAGAATACATGTATGAATGTATGAAAATCATGGATTACATGGAGAATGATTTACATATAGATATAATCGTATTCATATGTGTAATGGGTGACAAGTAGAAAGAGACGTAATTATCTTTAATTGGAATAAATGAGGCTTGAAGATACCGAAACAAAGCAAGATGGCGATATAAAAATTGCAACGTAAATGCGCACATGTATATACGTGAATCTTTTTAATTATCATTTATACAGTCGATGGTATGAACAATTACCTGACATCAATATTAGGGCAAGAATGACGAATTTACTTGAATACGTGAATCTCGTTGCTTCCAGATGCGATCGATTGCCGCAACCTCCTTCTAATTGAACTCAGGATGAAGCCGACGGGGCTTGTGTACGAATTGCTGCAATCATTCTTGAAGACTAGCGCCAATGTTGAAGACTCGATTTGTCGCAGTGAACGATCAAAAGGATTAGGAAAAGAAGGATGGGTAATAAGGTCATTTAGTGTTTTATCCTAAATTAAAATGATAATGAAATATAAAAATTAATTATAAAATCTTAAAAAATGTTTAAAATTAAAATTTGGATAAATACGATATTTTTAAACTTAAAACGGGTATTTACGATATTTAAGTTTAAGACCGGGCAAATATGATATTTTTATGTTTAACAAGGGTATATACGAAATTCACCCAAAAATAAAAGGTAAAAAAAAAAATCTCAAGCTAACTGAGAGGTCTGACTCCTCTTATAAAGTAGACTCCAGAAGAAGAGGCGACGCTGACAACCAGTTACATTGACTCCACAGAGGATCCGAGACACGATAACTCACAAAAAGCCGATAAATTTTGGAATACGGTTGAGGAAAATTTTTACGAAGTGATAGGAGCCGAACCTTATCAGACAAAACACCAAGTTACTACAAAGTGGAAGGATTTGAACGAATAATTTTCGAAATTTACTGACATTTTCAACAACTTATCGTCGAATAAAAAAAGCGGGGAAAGTGAGGAAATCATCTTAAAGAAGGATCTCGACGAGTACCATATGACAAGAAACAAGTTGTTGTTTTCCCAATTCGAAGCTTGAATTAATATTGTTATGGGTTTGACGAGGTGGTCATCGACACCTCTGTATGTTAATTTGTCTTCGAAACAAAGCAAGGCTTCGTATTCGGGAGACCAAACGGGGTCGTTCGACACACAATGTTTTTACGATCTCAACGACTTTGGTGATTTTGAAGAAGAACCGCAAGAAACACACCGTCCTATCAGACGAGATCGAGCAAGAAAAGCCACTTCATCATCAAGAAATTCGGTTTTATCAGAGGAAATGGTTGCAGAATTATCCGGCAACATAAACTTGTTTTATTAAACTTACAAAGACCAATTGACATTCAAAAAAAACAAAAACATGTAGAAGGACAAGCAGGGACGGACACATGATTTACCAATAACCGTGGCACCAAAGATGCACCCTATTAAGTAGTCACATTTTTTTTCCGCAGAGTTGCACCCTATTAGAAAAAAAAATTGCACTGCGTACACAAAATTTAGCCGTGTCCTGGGCCACCCCAGGATACGATACATATCCGCCAAAGAGGACAAGGGAACGCGAGCGGGAACGAGAGATAAAAAGTTTTGGCATGAACAAAGAGAATGAAGAAGCGTAAATGACGATTCGAGCCATGCAATTGAAAATGGTAAAAAAAAATAAATAAATAACAAAACCGTGACATGTAATTTTTTTTATGTATTTTCTATTTTAGTATTTGGTTTATGTAATGTAGTTTAATTTTAATTTACTGAAATGATTATTTTATTTTAATTTTAATTATTTAAATTTAAAATAAATTAAACAAAGTTGGTGTAAGGAAGATATGACCACCTAAGGAAAAGAGGTGTGAGAACATTGATATGTTGTTAATGTGCAACTCAGAAGTGAACTCGAAAATATGGGGCCGTCAGCTGTGGGATGTGGGTGAGGACGAGGATGAGTATGCCTACCAGACTTATAATGAAAATTTTGAAAAACACCTCCAAGAAATTTAGAGGGACACCAAAGAAAGTATGTTCATTTATTCTATTAAAGCTCACAACTCCATTAATAGTTTGTCTAAAAAAACACAGTGTAAAGTAAGAAGATGATCAGGTATATTTCTTAGAATACAATATTATAATAAAAAGAAGGGAAAATGACTTATAAGGGTAATTATGTTTCAAAACTGTTCAAAAAACACCATCCAAGTTTGGTCTGTTCAAAAAACACCATCCAAGTAAGACCTTTGTATAAAAAACACCATCCAAGTAAGACTTTTGTACAAAAAACACCAACGAACTACATGTTTTGTTCAAATTTTACCCGATGGTAACCGGCTCTTGCAGGTTAAATGATGACTTGGCATAATATTTAGTGACATGACATAATAACAAATGAACAGTTTAACCTGCAAGAGCCGGTTACCATCGGGTAAAATTTAAACAAAACATGTAGTTCTTTGGTGTTTTTTGTACAAATTCCTTACTTGGATGGTGTTTTTTGTACAAAGGCTTTACTTGGATGGTGTTTTTTTGAACAAACCAAACTTAGATAGTGTTTTTTGAACATTTTTGAAACATAATTAAGCTTATAAGTCATTTTCTCTAAAAAGAAAATAAAAATACACGATAAAACAAACAAATCAACAAAAGGCTATAATGTTATATGCATCCCTAGTTATATGCCGCCCTACTCCCTAGAAGATCGAGGTAGTTTTTTTTTTTTTTTTTTTTTTTTTTTTGAACGGCAAATCTATCCTACTCCTACTCCTAAACTACTCCTTGTTATGTTAGTGCCAGGGTTTGAACCCATGACCTCCTTGATAGTAATCACCTTGTTAGCCAAGTGGGCTAGCCCCAACTTGTAGAAGATCGAGGTAGTGATTAGTGAATCCCATGATGAAGACGTCCAAGAACAATAATTCAAGAATGGCGTCATGGTCATTTTGATAAATTGCAAAACAAGCATGGTTTTCTTGATATAAACGTTTTTGATGAAGAGAAATTGTATTGGTTCCTAATTTTTGTTCCTAACTTTATTCCTAACCATTTGAAAAGATGACAAGCGTAAAGTTTAATAAAATTAATAATATTTTTATCTACTTGTCATCATTTCAAATTGTTAGGAATAAAGTTAGAAACAAAAGTTAGGAACCAATACAATTTCTCTTTGATGAAAACAAACTGTACGAATATTAAACAAATTTGATTATTTTATCTAGGTTCTAATTTCAGGTTTTATAATAGCATCCGACATTCCAAGGGCCTTTATCAAAGTGTAAATTTTAAATAAAAAGTTATACAAATTGAGTGCAATTTTACTATTTTAAGGTTTTTTATTTTATTAAATTCAAAGTTTAAACTTTTTATTATTAGATTATATATTCCTATTAATTACTTTATTAATCAAATAACAAGTTATGATATGTTAACATTAACATTTGATTGAGTTTTTTAAATTGTAAGTAATTATAATTATGTATAATTTAATAGACGTATGATAATAATTACGAAAACTTATAGGATGACCGCAAAACTAACATGTAATAATTGAGAAAGTGTGACAGTTTGTATTGATATGAATATTAATGATATAAAAGTATCTAACAATATTATCTTAAAAAATGGTCCCACTCTAACCGATAAAAGAAAATGGGGACACAAGACATAAAAGAGAAATGGGATACATTAAAGAAAAGAGGACTTCAACTGCTTCATCTTCACTACTTGACCCCTCCATTTCCCTACACCAGATTTTGGTTCCATTTTTTTTTCATTACATTTGTTTTTGTGTTTTCTCTAGCAGCTCCCCCGTATAAGAAGTGAGCGTTTCAAATATATTTTTTCTACTACTTATGCTAGCTTTTTTCATATTGGGAACTAATTAGGCATTGTTAGATCATAATTTAATTTCAATATTTTGGTTTTTACCATCATGAGTGTCTAGTTTACTCATCTGTAATTCAAGGTTTGAACTCATTTGATAGTTTTATTGTGACATTTGAGCTTCTACAAACCCTAATATTATTTCATGCAGTCTTTTTAATACTAGAATTTTCTTTTATAACAATTGGATTTGATCTCAGAGGACAAATTACTTCAACCTTTACTTTTCTTCAAGTACTTCTAACTAACACATAATTGTATTTGGGACACTGATATGAACAAAACTACATCTATTAACACATAGAAATACTTTTTTTTAGAACGACAATCTAACCTACTCCTACTCCTAAACAACCTTAATACCACCTATGTCTCGAACGAGACTTGAACCCTCAACCACAAGTAGGAAGGGCAACACCTGATGCCGCTGGGCTAGAAGCCCTTTGGCAACACATAGAAGTACTTTTGGTTCAAGTACTTCGCATAATTAACACATAATTGTACATGTTTTAACCATTTTTGGAGAGTTTAATATTGTTATTATCAATATCAATGTTAAATGGTCAACATTGAAACAAAATTGAAAACCTAATAACTTAATTGTGAAAAACTGAAAACTTAGTCACTTAATTTGAAAAAAAATAAACAATGTCAAAATCAAACATTTTTTAAAACCTAGTGTTTTTTTTTAAATTTCCTTATAATTTAATACAAAATTTATATGTTAAGTTAATAAATATATTAATATGCGCCGCTCATTTTCAAAATTTAAAAAACCTCTAAAACATATAGATGATAGAAGATCTTATAAACGATACAAATTTATAGTATGCTAATTGATCTTACAATTATATAAACATTGTTTTCACGGAATAACTTGAAGAGCCATGTTAGAGATAGTATCCTATATATGTTGTCGATAAGCACACTAGAAGAAATTTGTTCGGGAGGCCCAATAGGTACAAGTCTGATTAAAAACTAACAATACTGATTGCCCATATCGTGGAGTCAACAAATTTGTCCGAGATTTATAAGACTATGGGGCACGAGGACAACCTCAAGACAACCAAAATCACCGCCACGATATCAGGACATCCCCAGGACACATCCAAGGAAATGTCCGATAGTCATATGCCTCCTTTTCTAATTTCCATATCTCATTTTTTGGTAATTAAAAAAAATGTTTTTTCATTGGCAAAACTTCACCTTCACCAACCATGCATATCAGCGTTCCAACGCATTCCTAGAGAGACAACCAGAGGATGCCAAGACAAGGGACGCACCTAGGGGGCAGTGTTCACCCACGTCCCCGGTGCTGACTAAGTGGGACGCATCCCGCGTCCAAGGACATACCCCATAGCCTAATAGGTATTTTAATGGAAGAGTTGAATTGTAATACCGTGACTTTAAATTTATGGTAATATATGTTAATTATATATTAAACAAAGATTAATTGAGTTATTATATGAATTAGGATAGATAAAAACTCGTCTAGGAAAAGTTGGATGTTGAAAATAGTATTAGAAACGATTTTTTGTTTCTGCAGCAGCAACACGGGCCGTGTTGGAGGAGCACGGGTCGTGTTGAGATCCAGTAGCATACAGTGAATTTTTGCACAATAAAACCCGGGCTGTGTTCTATGAACTCGAACCGTGCTGTGTCAACAGAAGCAAACAGAGGATTTTTATTGTGGAAAAACCCGGGCCTTGTTTATCCAACCTGGGTCGTGTTACGCGCACAGATCTGTTTTTAATGTGCGAATTTCTTTCATTTTGGGTTATATCCACTTCGAGCAAAACCCTCCCAAAACCCTAGAAAATCAATTTTAACCCTTCTAAGTCGAGATTAAAGCTTATTGATCACGAATTGAAGCTAGAGATTAATCCTTTGAGCTTGTAAGGTAATCCTCTTTGATTTTGATCTTGTTTTAACGGTTGAATCATTGGAATTGAGATGGTTCCTTGTGGTTTTGATGAGCCACCTGCAATTAGTTAGAGTTAGAGTGAAATGGCTTGGATTAGTTAGTATAAAAAGAGTTCTAACTATGAAACCGAGCTAAAGAAGTGTTGATTGTAGCATTTCTAGGGTTACATGTGTTAAGGTGATGAAATTGAAAGCTACAACTTTGATATTGTAGTTATCTTTTGATTTTAACTTGCTTCAATGATTCAAGTTCCTTGATTATGATAACCATTGAGTGTGATTGAGATTATTCTTAACTTGAGTACTGAAAATGAGTTGTTATGCTACAGCCAAGGCTAGGCAGGAGCACACACGAGGTGCAGGAGTTCCACATATCGATTCCACAACAGGTGAGTAGTTAATTATTAGATGATTATGCCTTATTATGATGTTGTTTACAGATAAGAAGTAAGCTATGTTTGATTTGGTTGAATATAACCAAATTTTGGGTATATGGAAGAAAGAGGAATAGTGTGTATGACACACTATGGACTGAGATAGTCCATGTAAGAACCCGAAAATAATGGTAAAACCTATAAAATAAAAATATGTAAAATTTGGGTTTGAACGATGCCGTAATGGTAGAAATTGGTAAAAAGGGCAAAATGGTCATTTGGCATACAAATGACTTCTATGTAATGAAAATATAATTTCTGGGACAAGAATGAAATAAAATAAAACTTATAATGTTATTAAATGAGTTTTTGTGCCATTTTGGAAAAAATGGAAATTGAGGGGCTAGAGTGTAAAAATGGGAAGTATAAAAGGGAGAAAATATCTCCCATTGTTGGCTGATCATTTTGAGGCTACAGGAAGCTTCTTGAAGGTATGATTTCTAGGAATTTTCAAGAATTGGAGTAGGAATTGGAAGCGTTAGCTTGAAAAATTGAAGATATCAAGATATAAGGTAAGTGATAATCTTCTAGCATAAGTTCTTGAGTTTGTTCTTCACAGGATGAACTGAAAATCTAGTTTCAGTTATGATTCCAAACGATTTTTATGATCTTTAAGTTTTGCACATGATGGTATGTTAAGTTCATACCAATTAATCCAAGGATGAGTGAAGAATGAAATCAAATGTTTGATTTTCGGATGGAAATTTGTCCTATGTTGTATAATTCGTAGAAAAATCATACGCTGTCTAAATCAGGTGATTCCAGTGCCCATGGTTCTGTCTCGATGTCTTTTTCAGTTTATCAGTTGGGGTTCAGACCTCATTCAGTCGTTTTCTAGGGTTTTGAACCCGATTTCCATGAGTATGAATTCTGTGTCCAATTGTGTTGTGAAATTCTTGTAAACTCGTGTGTTCACTGGATTGTTCTGAAATTTGGTGTGGAGAAGAACCTTTTCATGAGCCATACTCGACCGAAAGGGATTGACTCAGTTCATTGTTTTGGTTTGGACTTTGGTATGTGCAATCCGACCTCCACAGATTGGTTGCTGCACACCTAGGTCAACTTGTGAGATTTTTATTTCCCAAATGGTTCATAGTTTATGTCTGAAAATTTTATGGGAAGTTCATCCTCATATCTAGTGTGTTACATCCAGAGGGCTTGATCCAATTCCATTAGGAAGCTAGGGTTCCAATGCCTTCTCTTTGACTGAACCAGAATTGTCACTGTGCACATTGTCCTTGTTGCATGATTTTTAATTCTCAGTTGGCTTATGCTTTGAGTTTGATTTTTGGATGAGAGCTTTACCTTCATGTCTAGTGTAACTCATCCAAAAGGCTTGACTTATTTCATTTCAGAAGTCAGGTTGTTGGACAAATCTTGTCAACCTATGCTGAGTTGTGACAGAAATGTTGCTGCTCATTTCCTTCATATTGTACGATTTTTAATTCTTAATTGGTTTGTCTTTTGGGTCTGAATTTCGGAGGGTAGTCTCTTGGTTATATATAGTATGCCTATGTAAGAGAGTTTCCTTTGATTCTATTCCCAAGTGGAATGGAATTGGTGATTCCTCCGTTAATCCAGATTTGTGACAGATTGCACTGTCAATCTTGTTACTTATTTTCTAAGGTCTTAGAGTGTGATTCAAGTCTCGGTACCTTCTCAAGACTTGTCATGTATTGTGTCTACTTTTCAGAATGTTTGAGTTTGTGCCATTCGGGTTTCTGAGTTGGGAGTTATGGTCAATTCTTTGACCATGCATCTTAGATGTCAAAATCTAAAAATGAGTTAATAATGTGATATTAATCTATTACGATGTAGATTAAGAGGTCTTTAATTGTTACTAAGGCCTAGCTTGTATTAACTAGAATGTTAATTGAACTCCTTAGGTATTAAGGAGTAAAGTTGAAGGAAAGGAAAACACAACGGGAAGAAGTGATTCTAGTTAGACTTCTCTAACTAGACAAGGTGAGTATGTGTGGATTTTTCTAGTAGATAGCAAAATGATATTTTCAGAAAATGAGATTTCCAAATACTTTTAAATACTAAAGTTTGGAAATAGTTTTGAAAGTAGCTCTAAGAGCTAAGTGTTTTAAAAGAGATTTTGAAGAGGTTCAGTTTATAAAGCTATTTTGAAAGAAGCTCCATATGTAGGCTTAAGATGTTGAGATTAGTATTTAAAGAGATTTTGAAAGTGAGTCAAAAGTTTATAACTTTGAGTTTGTTATGAATTGTGTTCATGTTTGACCAATTTGAGATGAAGTGGAGAAAGTAATGAAACAAGAAAGTAATGAAAGTGATAAGAGTCAGTTTTCCGGACTAGGATCACCCACATAATCGGGAGATCTGAAGACACTACTGGGATGGTACCTCCCGTCGCGAAGTAGTTGTCTAGCTTAGCATAACCTTCTGGTTGGATTTGTTCCAAGCCATGAAGGGGAGACAGAAGTAGCACAACCTTACGGGTGGATCTGTTCCGTCCCGTGAAGGGGAGTTGGTAAAAATGAGTTAAACTAATTCATGAGTTTCAGTTGGTCTTGAGAAATGAGAAAAGAGCAGTTTTAAGAATTATTTATGAAAAACAGTTTTGAGCAGTTTTGAGATATATTATAAAAATCAGTTTTGAGTATTCTACTTGTTTTGTATTACAAGTTTTAAGTAACAAAGTTTTGGGTCTAAAACCCATATTACTCACAAGGCTTTATGTCTCACGTATTATTTGTTTTAAAATGCTATGTACTTAGGTAAGAAGAGCAGGAGCTTGACTACTACATAAGCTCTGAAGTTGGGACCAGTGTAAAATACAGATAAGTTTAAATTATGGCTTTTGTATGCAGTCTGTAATACCCCTTAAGAATAAGTTTGTAAAAAAAAATTAGTGACTTTTTGCAAGTCGCGTAGTGTAATATATCTTGTTTCATAAATGGGTTTGAGAAAAGGGGTGTTACAGTCCATTGAGTTATAATTAAATGAGATGATGAATGATGCAATCCGACTAACCTTGAATTACTCACTGAGCTTTCAAAGCTCATAATTTGTTTGTTACTGTGATTTGTGTTAGGTTCTGGTATCGGTGACCGCGGGAAACGGAATATGGATGGATAGCAAGACTTGGACTTGAACTTTGACTTAGATTGTACTTTTGTTATTCTGAAATATGAAGTAAACCCGGTTTTTGTTTAATAGTTGTAATCAGTTGATGTAAATAGTTTAGGACTTGAACTAAGCTTTTGATGACAACTTTGTATAACTTGTTACTCTTTTTGGGATTATACCTCTAATGATAATATGTTTGACTAAAAAAATTGGTATATCCTAAATTTGAGGAACCGGGTGTTACAAGTTGGTATCAGAGCCGTGGTTTAAGGGAATTAAACCTTGAGATGGGTTTAGACTTAAACCAATGAGATAGAGAAGTCCCAAAAGAGTCCCGAGTAGCTATCCTCCACGGTGTATCACAATTGAGTTGATTATACACCATATTGAGTATTATGGTGATATACAATTGAGTTGATTATACACTATATTGAGTATTATGGTGATATACAATTGAGTTGATTATACACCATATTGAGCATTATGGTGATATACAAAATGAGTTGATTACACACTATATTGAGTATTATGGTGGTAATTACTAAATGAGTTGATTTTCTTTTTCAGTTAAAATGAGTGCTGGAAAAGAAAAAGAGCGAGGTGATCCATCAAGAGATAAATCAGGATCACGAGATTCGGGTAAAGAGCATCAACCCGAGGGAGAGCGACCTCCCGAGATACAGAGTAATATGCAGGCAATGATCGCAGCTGAGGTAGCAAAAGCGATCAAGGATATATTACCAACTTACTTGAAGCCTCTAGCGGAGGCTACCACTGGAGGTACTTCGGGACCAACCCCAGTCCAGCCTGAGCAGAGAGAGGATCGTGGAGAGATCTTTATCGAAACGAGTAAAGCTAGAGTGCCCGAGAAAACAAGAAAGTGCACTTACGATGTTTTCCAAAAGTGCAAGACATACGATTTCTATGGAAAAGATGATCCCATAGCAGCCAAAAATTGGTTGACTCATGTTGAAAAGATGTTCCGCACAAGTAAATGTGACGAGGCGGATAAAGTTGAGTTTGCAACAAACCTGTTAAAGGAGGATGCACAGTTCTGGTGGGAGAATACGTGTATGGAGATAGGAGAAAGCTTGGCGTATACATTGAGTTGGGAACAGTTCAAATTGAAGTTCACTGAGTACTATTGTTCCAATAATGCTATGAAAGGAATAGAAGAAGAATTTTTGAAGTTACAGCAAGGGTCGAGAACAGTGCAACAATATACGTTGGATTTCAATGAGAAGGCGAGGTTTGCGCAACATCAAGTTGACAAGGAGGAGCGTAAGATAGACCGTTACTTGTGGGGTTTAAAAACCCAGATCCGAGAGTTTTTGCCAAGTTCCAGATATACTACCTTTCAACAAGTTGCCGAGGCAGCAAGATCGAGAGAAAGGGAGTTGCAAAGACAGGAGGAAGAAAGAAGAACTGAAAGAGAAGTTGGAGGATTCAAGAGAAAGTGGGAAGGTAAAGTTGTAGATACTTCTTAGAGATCCGCTACCACGGGTTCTCAATTCCGTGGTGAAACCAAAAAGAAGGAGGAAAGATGGTTCAAGAAGTGCAAGCGAAAGCACATTGGGGAATGTGATTCTCGAACCCCACCATCAATTTGTTTTCAGTGTGGGAAGACAGGACATATGGCTCGCCAGTGTACCAAGAGTCGCCCTGTTTGTTTCAACTGTGGAGAAAGTGGGCATATTCGCCCCGATTGCCCAAAGATGAAGTCCGAGTCTCAAAAAGATTTTCAAAATACCGGACGAGTAGGAGGCCGAGATCGAGATGATCGAGGAGACAGAAGCGGCGGTCACGTGAAAACGAGAGCTTTTCAATTAACCGTCGATGAGGCTCGAGACCAAACTGATGTTATCACATGTATTTTTAGCTTGAACTCTTTTCAAGCACGAGTACTCTTTGATTCCAGTGCTATGCAGTTATCTCGGCCATAAACCTTATAGCGGTCAACTAGCGAGATTCGATTTAGCGTTTATCGCGTTGGTATAGCGATGGTATAGCGGAGATTTTTTTTGTTACTTTTAGACTATTAATACTACGTAGAATTAATATCACAAAAAGTTGCATAAAAATGTCACATAAAACATAGATAGTATTCTAATATGAAAAGTGTCAACGTGTCAAACATAAATCTAATCGCAATCCACGTGTTCGGCATCCGAGTCAACATCGTTTAATGCATTCACTTCTTCATGAAGCTCTTCCACTACATCTCCAATCTCATCATCATCATCATCTCTATAACGATCCCGCGCAATATCGCTATCTCGAGCTCCTAAATCTCCTAAATCTCGGAAAATCTCGGACATTACCGCTATCTCGGGCAAATCTCGGACAATATCGCTATCTCGGGCTCCTAAATCTCGGCAAATCTCGGACATTATCGGTGAGATTCTCGCTGGCGAGATTACTGACCGAGATTTTGATTTCTATCTCGGCCTAACCCCGCGAAACGCTATCTCGGCGCTATCTTGGCGAGATCTCGCGCGATTGACTGCATAGTTCCAGTGCTTCCGTGTCTTTTATATCGGAGTCCTTTGCTTCTAAATTAAATATTCCGTTAGTCGATTTATATGAGAAAGTGATAGTAGATGTAGCAGATGGGAGATGTGCTTTTGTAAAGAGTCACTACGAGCATTGTCGGCTTGAGATTTATGGGGTTGTGTACCTTATTAATCTGAAGCCGATCACTAATCATGAGTTTGATGTGATAGTCGGGATGGATTGGATGGATGATAATAGAGGTCAAATGGATTGTCATGAGAAAACACTTTCCATAAAGACACCGAGTGGTTCCCGAATTTTGATACGAGGTGAACGATGTTCCCGAAAAGTATCGATAGTGTCACTTGCAACGGCTAGGAGATATATGGAAAGAGGGGGTGAATTGATTATGGCACATGTGATAAGTGCCGAGTCAAAACATTCCAAAATAGAAGAAGTAGAAGTGGTTTGTGATTATCCCGATGTATTTCCCGATGATCTTCCAGGCGTACCACCAAGTAGACAAGTTGAGTTTGTGATCGAGGTAATACCGGGGGCGAAGCCGGTAGCTCGACCACCTTACCGATTGGCACCGTCAAAAATGGAAGAATTAAAGAGACAGTTGCAAGAGTTGTTAGAACTTGGGTTTATTCATCTGAGTTCGTATCCGTGGGGTGCACCTATACTCTTTGTAAAAAAGAAAGACGGCTCCATGAGAATGTGTATAGATTACCGAGAGCTTAACAAGATCACGATAAAGAATCGTTATCCGTTACCACGGATCGATGATTTATTTGATCAATTACACGGAGCCACGTATTTTTCAAAGATCGATTTGAGATCCGGTTATCATCAATTGAGAGTACAAGAAGCTGATATTCCGAAGACAGCTTTTCGCACGAGGTATGGTCATTACGAGTTTTTAGTCATGCCGTTCGGTTTGACTAATGCTCCAGCCGCTTTTATGGATTTGATGAATCGGGTTTGTCGTCCCTTTCTTGATAAATTCGTAATTGTGTTTATCGACGACATCCTGATTTATTCAAAGAGTCGAGATGAGCACAATTTTCATTTGCAACAAATGCTAGATCTTCTCCGAGACGAGAAATTATATGTAAAATTTTCAAAATACGAGTTCTGGTTGCGGGAGATTCAATTTCTTGGCCATGTGATAAATGAAGACGGTATAAAGGTAGATCCAGCAAAGATCGAAGCCGTAATGAGTTGGGAGCCGCCAAAGAGTCCAATGGAGGTTCGTAGTTTCTTGGGGTTAGCAGGCTATTACCGACGATTCGTTGAAAACTTTTCTCGTATAGCTATACCTTTAACCAAGTTGACCAAGAAGACGGAGAAATTTAGTTGGACTGAGGCACAACAGTCAGCCTTTGAACAACTACGAGATGGCTTGTGCAAGGCTCCGGTGTTGGCGTTACCGCAAGGAGGGGAAGACTTTGTTCTTTACAGTGATGCCTCCTTAAGTGGTCTTGGATGTGTGTTGATGCAAAGAGGACGAGTGATAGCATATGCCTCTCGACAGCTAAAACCACATGAAAAAGCTTATCCAGTACATGATTTAGAGTTGGCGGCAATAATTTTTGCATTAAAGATGTGGCGACACTATCTTTATGGAGTGCGATTTCAGATCTATACAGATCATAAAAGTCTGAAATACCTGTTTGATCAGAAACAGTTAAACATGAGGCAAAGACGGTGGATGGGTCTGCTAAAAGATTATGATTGTGAGATACTTTACCATCCTGGTAAAGCAAATGTAGTGGCGGATGCATTGAGTCGAAAAGAATCGCCTATTCGAGTTGTATCGGCTCGGATGGGAATTATGAGTAAATTGCTAAAGATGATACGCAGGTACCAAAGCGAGGCAAATGATTTAAAGAAATAAAGAATGATTGGTTATATGGAGAAATTGGTGGAGAATGCACAAGGAATCAAGACTTTCCAAGGGCGAGTTTGGGTTCCAAGGCATGGCGAGGTGAGACAGATATTGCTAAATGATGCTCATTGTACTAGATATTTGGTTCACCCTGGTAGTACACGGATGTATCATACTTTAAAGCCGTACTACTAGTGGCCGGGTATGAAGCGAGATGTAGGACGCTTTGTGGAGAACTGCTTGACGTGTCTTCAAGTAAAAGCCAATCATCAAAAGCTATATGGAGCAGTGCAACCGTTACCTGTACCAATGAAGAAATGTGATGAAATCACTATGGATTTTATCACAAAGTTGCCTCGGACTCCTCGAGGATATGATTCTATATGGGTGATAGTTGACAGGTTAACAAAGTCGGCTCATTTTATTCCAATCCGAGAAGATTACCAAGTGTCAAAGCTAGCTGAGATTTATACGACAGAAGTAGTGAGACGACATGGAGTGCCAACTTCAATAATTTCTGATAGAGATAGTCGTTTCACTTCACACTTCTGGCAGAGTTTCCAAAAGCATTTTGGTACAAAAGCCTTATTGAGTACTGCGTATCATCCTGATATTGCCTAAATTATACATATATTTCGGGCAATATCGAGTGCTTAAACATGTGTTTTTGGTATTATCTAAAGATAAAAGATACTTATAACGCCAAAATTACCAAAACACAGGAAAAATGGCTTTGCGGATAAAGAAGGAGCTGAATTCGAGCTTAAAAGTGATCAAATAAAGTAAAATGACATTGCTGGATTGAAAGAGCTGGATATAAAGATTTTTTAGCGTAAAACAGACGAAAAAGCCAAACAAGAGCCATATCGCGACCCTATCTCACTAAGGATCGCGACCCCATATGCTGACAAGATGGTGACCCTTTGCTGACCAAGAAATCGCGACAGGTTGAAGATCGCGACCCGATCACCCTTGGGATCGCGACGCGATGGTCTCACCAACTACATTCCACTGATCAGGCTTAATCATCAAACCTACTACGCTCCACTCGTCGGGCCACTGACCACTAGCAAAAAGAATGCATTTTAAAGATCGCGACGCGACCTATGTGATGATCGCGACGCGATGGTGCCTGGAACATGAACTATAAATTGAGGCCTTCTCCTCTTCTAAAAAGACACCATTGAGAGCAAGGAAACTATAGTTCAGATATATTTTCGTGTATTTATCATTTTTACATGTTATTAAGAGTGATTTTCATAACAAGAAGGAGCTAAGAACATCATTATAAGCAAGGATTCATCGATTGTAAACCGGTTGGTATCTTTTATCATGTCTTCTTCATATTGTTGTTGTACATTTGATACCATGCTAGGCTAAATCCCTGTAACTTTTGCCTAGGAGATGTTGATTCGTTAATATAAACATGTGTTGATTTAGTTCTTGATTCGAGTTTAACATTGGTTAGGATATATAACTTGCATGCTATACATATTAAATGAGATTAGGGTTTATATTCTTGATAACCATCTTCATGTGATTAAGGTTTATTGACCATTTAAACCTATTGATTATATGAACCATATGATGTGTAATTGACAACTATATATCGTTGGACTAGTCATTGGCCATTTAACTAGGAAGGTTGTCTAAGATATGAACTTGATTAGTGAAATAAAACTTATATCTCATTTAATTACAACTCATGACCATTGATTGTATGAACATATTGCTATGACCATTAGGATATGGACTATGTTCGCATGCTAGCTTATATAAATATTTCATGATTATAAGTTGTTTAGTTATATGACCATTGTGCTATAATAACTTAAAAGTCATTAGAATTGGTGAATTGACCATAGGATCCTACACTTAATGCAACCTATTTAAACTCATTGTACATAATCAAAAACTAGTCAACCTAAGTTTATATGAGTCAACAAATCCTAGGTGAAAGTTTCCTTTGTTATTATTTGATTATATCTCATCTCTTTTGTTGTGTTACTACAACCATAGCATATCTTTAGTTTATCTCTTTTATAAATATTCCAAAACTTGGTTTTACGAGTTTTCACTAAAACTCGCCCTAAAACTGTTTGATTAAGAATTGCGAACTCTAAGTTAGTTAACAACTCCCTGTGGAAATTCGATACCTTTACTTACCAAAACTATACTATTAAATGATCGAGTAATGCTTGCTCGTAAGTCTAATAGTCAAATAATAAGGTAAATAAATGGATTAAGACTTAAATGACATAACAACTACAAGTAAGTTGTTTTGACGACAACAAGTTTTTGGCGCCGTTGCCGGGGAGTTATTCAATTAATTTTATTGTTTACAATTGTTAATCAAGCGATCCTTTTTACGGTTTTTACTGTAGAAAGTTAAAATTTCAAGTTTGTTTCAAAACTTTCATATATTTCTCTCAGTTTGTTTACTAAATAATTTTAAGACCCGCTTGCAATTTATTTAGTTGTTTCAAACTAAATTGATTATCAAACCAACTATCATGCTAGTAATTCTACTTACGAGAACGGTGTCAGAATAGACAGATCCGGTTTGGTTGTTGGATTTTCGAAAGGTCATTGACCGAAAGAGTCCTGCCTCCCTACTGTCCTGCCTGGACGTTCTTTATTTGATAGTCAACGCATTATAGTGGATTTGATAAGATATTCAGTTGTTATAACTGATTGATTACATAAAGGTTTTAAACTTTTTGTTCCATTTGTTATTTTTATAAAAAAAATATAATATAAAAAAAATAAAAAAATAAAAAAAAGAAGGACGCACCCAACTTGCAAACAGTTTCTAATGTGCAGTTTATGACCCGAAGTTCACAACCGAACATCATACATGCACTGAACGAACCAGAACGTGAGTTTAACGCAAGGAGAAGAATAAGAAGAAGCATTTTTCCGAAAGAAAAACCTAGACAAGAAATGGACATCCCAGTAAACGAGCAAGAACCAACTTTGAAAGCATATTACAACAGAGCACGAGACGGAACAGGACCAAGTCTTGTATGGCCCAAGATACCGGAAAATGCAAATTTTGAGCTTAAAGGCCATTACCTTTCAGCCCTTAAGGGCATTACTTTCAAAGGAACAGAAGAAGAAGATCCAGTCAAACACATCGAGCAAGTCACAGAAATCACTGACTGTTTCAACATTCCAGGAATTTCCTCAGACGCGATAATGCTACGAATCTTCCCGATGACATTACGCGAAGGAGCAAAGAAATGGTTGAAAAGACTGCCTCCAGGTTCCATCACTACATGGAACGGACTGAAACAGGACTTCATAGAAGAATACACTCCACCGTCCAAAATAAATAAACTGAAAGCAAAGATTCAGAACTTTCTTCAAGACGAAGATGAAACTTTGTACCAAGCGTGGAGTCGATTCAAGGAATTGATCCAGGATTGTCCACAACACGACATGGACAAACACCAAAAAGTTCAGAAGTTCTACGACTGCATCAACACACAAACAATACAACTACTAGACGGGAGAGGACCCCTCATCAACTTAACCGCTACCGAGGCTTATGAACGAATTGAGGAACTGGCAAAACATTCTCACCATTACCATTCCTCAAGAGATCCATCATGCCGAAGAAAGCTAAAAGAAGAGGCAGTGGAAGGAATGTCCGCTATTCACAACCGATTGGATCAATTTTGGAGAGATCTAAAAAAGATGACTCAAAATATCCATACAATAACGGTAGGCTGTGACAATTGCAGCGGTCCTCACTTACAGAAAGACTGTCCATACGATGAAGATGGTAATAAGAAAGCAGAAGCCTATTACTCATCTGGAGACAGATTTGACTTCCCGATACGTAGAAATAACTGGCGAGGAGGAAATGATTTCTACAACCAGCAACAAAGGCAACAACCACCATTTGAACGCCAGCAAAATACCTATAATCAACAAAAACAGTCACCACCAGGATTTAACCCACAACATAACCAAGAGAAGAAACCAAACTTGGAAGACATATTGGGTAAATTCATGGAAGGGTCAGAAAAGAGACACACAGCAACTGAAGTTCAACTAAGAAATCAAGCCGCCTCTATCCAAAACATAGAGAACCAAATTGGCCAAATTTCAAAAGTGTTACAAGAAAGACTACCAGGAACACTTCCTACCAACACCGAACCAAACCCACGAGCACATGCTAAAGCCATCACAACCAGAAGCGGAAAAATCATCCCACCAGCAGTCATTGAAGAAGCCATCAACTCAACTCCTGCAACACAAGAAGATAAAGCTGGAAAAGATCCGGGGAGCACTAAGGATGAAGGAACAAAAGAAACAGCTTCACCTCAACCACATCAACCGACCATTCCATTCCCTCAACGTTCGAAGAAGGAGAAGGAAGATAAAGAATTCAAGAAATTTCTTGAGCACTTGAAACAGCTGAGCATCAACATTCCATTCGTTGATGCAATAACACAAATGCCAAAATATGCCAAATTCCTCAAAGACCTCCTAACTAACCGAAAGAAAATGGAAGAGGTGTCACTGGTAACATTAAGTGAAAAATGTTACGCATCAATGATGAAGAACCTACCAGAAAAAGTGGGAGATCCAGGCGGTTTACATCTTCCTTGCACCTTCGGAAACCATGCCAGCAGCTATGGTTTGGCAGACTTAGGTGCCAGCATCAATTTAATGCCATATTCTTTCTACAAGAAACTAAATTTACCAGAATCAAAACCAGTTCGAATGACAATTAATCTTGCTAACAAGGCGGTTACATATCCAAGAGGGATAGTATAAGACCTTCTGGTAAAAGTTGACAAGTTTGTTTTTCCTGTAGATTTTGTCATACTGGATATGGAGGAAGATGATGAAGTCCCTATTCTTCTTGGAAGACCTTTCTTGGCCACAGCAAGAGCTTTGATAGATGTTCATGACACTAAATTAACCATTCGGGTGGGCACTGAAGCCATCACCTTTGGCATGGATCACACGATTAAACACTCAACGATGAGTGATGACACAGTCTTCCATATCGACACCTTCGATTTAATATTGGAAGAGGAAGCCAGAGCCATACGGGAACAAGATTATAGTCATGAAATGCAACTTGCTGAGAAAACATTCGATCCAGAAAAGGATCTGAAGGAGCTGGAAAAACTCTTGAAAAATGAACCACATTTCGCTAACCAAGAAGAAATGGTACTGCCAAAGCAAAAATCTCCTAGGAACCAGAACATCCCGGACTTGAAGATACTTCCAAACCATTTGGAGTATGCATTTTTGACTGACACCAAGGTATACCCGGTTGTCATTTCATCCGAATTAAGCCAAGAAGAAAAAGAAGAGCTTATGAAAGTTCTCAAAAGAAGGAAGAATGCCATCGCATGGAGCATCTCAGACATCAAGGGAATAAGCTCAACCATCTGTTCTCACAAGATACTGATGGAAGAAGATTCAAAGCCATCAGCCCAACACCAAAGAAGGCTTAACCCAAAAATGCAAGAGGTGGTGGATAAAGAGATCATGAAGCTGCTCGATGCGGGTATCATCTACCCGATTTCTGACAGCAAATGGGTCAGCCCAATCCATGTCGTTCCAAAAAAGGGAGGAATAACCGTCATCACAAACGAGAAGAATGAAGTTATACCTACCAAAACAGTGACTGGATGGCGGGTGTGCATCGATTATCGCAAATTGAACGATGCAACACGGAAAGACCATTTTCCTCTTCCCTTCATTGATCAAATGCTGGAACGATTATCAGGAAAAGCATATTACTGTTTCTTGGATGGTTTTTCAGGTTATTTTCAAATTCCCATTAACCCAGAAGATCAAGAAAATACCACGTTCACCTGCCCTCTAGGAATCTTCGCATACCGAAGAATGCCTTTTGGTATATGTAATGCTCCTGCCACTTTTCAAAGATGCGTCTCAGCAATCTTCCATGACATGATGGAAAATTCAATGGAGGTCTTCATGGATGACTTCTCACTTTTTGGTAACTCATTTACCGATTGTTTGTCTAATCTAGACAAAATGCTTAAAAGATGTGAAGAGACCAATCTAGTGCTCAATTGGGAGAAATGTCACTTCATGGTTAAAGAGGGAATAGTCTTGGGCCACAAAGTGTCGGGTCAAGGGATTGAAGTCGACATAGCAAAAGTTGAAGTCATTGCTAAACTTCCACCACCGACCAACGTAAAAGGAGTCAGAAGCTTCTTGGGACATGCCGGTTTTTACCGGAGGTTTATAAAAGATTTTTCTAAAATAACAAAACCTTTAACACAACTTTTACAAAATGATGTAAAATTTGATTTCAACGATGAATGTGTTAATGCTTTTGAATTTTTAAAGCTTCAATTAACCACTGCTCCAATCATGATCGGCCCAGACTGGAATCTACCATTTGAACTAATGACAGGCGCAAGTGATATCGCGTTGGGAGCCGTCCTAGGCCAAAGAATCGAAAAGAAGTTCAAGCCAATTTACTATATCAGCAAAACTCTGAATCGTGCCCAAGAAAATTACACTACCACTGAAAAAGAACTCCTGGCAGTAGTGTATGCTTTTGATAAATTCCGGCCTTATCTAATTTTATCAAAAACCATTGTCTATACAGATCACTCAGCAATCAAGTACCTGTTCAACAAGCAAGATGCCAAACCCCGCTTAATTCGTTGGGTCTTGCTGTTACAAGAATTTGATATCAAAATTCAAGACAAGAAAGGATCCGAGAATTTGGCAGCAGATCATTTGTCAAGACTGGAGAATGCAGAGCAAAAGGCGAGGGAAGAAAAGGAAGTGAACGACTCCTTCCCTGAAGTACATGTAATGTCAATTCATGTTGATATGGAGACCCCCTGGTATGCGGATATTGTAAACTATCTTGCAGCCAAAGTGCTTATCGGAGGGCTTACTCATCAACAGAAGAAAAGGGTTCTTTGCCGACATCAAGTACTACCTATGGGATGAGCCATACCTTTTTCGCTCATGTCCGGATAACATCATAAGGAGGTGCGTACACGGGAAGGAAATTCAAGACATACTTAAGCAATGCCATCAAGGACCTACAGGTGGACATCACGGAGCGAATTACACCGCGCGAAAAGTCTTTGAAGCAGGCTTTTATTGGCCTACAATCTTCAAAGACGCAACAAATTTCGTCAAGACATGCGATCCGTGTCAGCGAGCGGGTAATATCTCCTCCAAAAATGAAATGCCATTGCATTCTATCCAGGTATGTGAAATTTTCGATGTGTGGGGTATTGACTTTATGGGGCCTTTTCCTAATTCCCAAGGAAACAAATATATATTGGTTGCGGTTGACTACGTATCAAAGTGGGCCGAAGCAAAAGCTTTACCTACAAATGATGCTCGAGGTGTGGTTAAATTTTTAAAAACCATTTTTGCACGATTCGGTGTCCCTAAAGCTCTTATAAGCGATAGGGGTACTCATTTTTGCAACAAACAAATGGAAAATGCTTTAAATAAGTATGGGGTCACCCATCGAATATCCACACCTTATCATCCGCAATCAAGTGGTCAAACGGAGATCACAAACAGGGCCTTAAAACGCATTTTGGAAAGGTCCGCGGGAATTAGTCGAAAAGATTGGTCCGAAAAGCTTGATGATGCACTCTGGGCTTTTCGAACCGCTTTTAAAACACCTATTGGCACTACCCCCTACAGATTGGTGTATGGAAAAGCTTGTCACCTCCCAGTAGAGGTTGAACACAAGGCATTCTGGGCCTTAAAATCGTGTAACATGGACTTTAATCTTGTCAGTACTAATCGTTTATGTCAATTGAATGAGCTAAATGAACTAAGAAATGAAGCATACGAAAACTCGGTTATTTACAAAGACAAAATCAAAAGGTGGCACGATTCAAGGTTAAAAGGAAACAAAGATTTCCAACCAGGGGAGAAAGTCTTACTTTACAATTCACGTTTAAGACTTTTTCCTGGAAAGCTGAAGACACGATGGTATGGTCCGTTCACAATAAAAGAAGTGTATCCACACGGGGCTGTGGATCTTTTTAAGGAAGGAGGGGGAAGTTTCAAAGTGAACGGGCACATGTTAAAAAGGTATGAAGAAGGCGTTCAAAACGAGAACGAACGCGAAGACATCCCACTCCAAACAGTAGAACCTTAGAGGGGAATGGAGTCCAGCTAAAAAGACTCCAAATCTATGAAAAAGAAGCGCTTCCGGGAGGCAACCCGAGATTGTTGATTGGTGTGATTTATTTGTGTCTTTCATGTGTTGATTTATAAAAAAACAAAAAAAAAATAATAAATAAATAAATAAAAATAATAATAATAAAATAAAATAAAAATAAGATCATCAAGACAAAAAAAAAAGAAAAAAACAGGAAAAGAAAAATGCCACAGATCAAAGATCGTGACCCGATCTGAAGGCCCATAGGGGCGCGATCGCAAGCGAACAGGTAAAGCCCAAGTCCGTATTTTCAAAGATCGCGACCCGATCCAGTCGAGGATCGCGACCCGACGAAACGCAAGGGTTAAAAACAGATCCGGTCACTTGGTCTCATTTTTTACCCCACAATCGCATCCCGATCTCCATGGTAAATCGCGACCGAGGCTTTTCCAGTTTTTTCTAGATCCTTATTCAACATCAAAGGTATGTAAATCCTCATTCCCTTCTCGTTTTTGATTGCAAATAAGTTAGAATGTGTGAATTTAGGAATAAAAATTAGGTTTTATTTTTGTCTCGGATTTGAATGTTATTGCCTAATTAGATGTTAGATCTGGCCGAGAACTAAAAAAACTAGTTAAAACCTATTGATTTAGTTAAGTTTTGGCTTGAAAATTGAGTAAAATCGGAAAGTTAGGTCGGATATTCAAGGATCGCGATCCGATCCTTGATGTTCTTCAACCATCGCGTCCTTACGTATGAATGAACTTAGTATGTGTTCAAGGATCGCGACCCGATACTTGACGAAATTCATAGATCGTGACCCTACTGTTGAAATCTCCTTGGACTTGTTCATCGATCGCAACCCGATCGTAGACGAGTTCTTGGATCGCGACCCCACGGTCGATTGTTACACGGACTTAATCTTGAATCACGACCCTATGACCTCGTCCCTATGTTCAAAGATCGCGAACCAAAACCCGACCCATCCGATAATCGCGACCCGATCCGGATGAGGATCGCGACCCGACAGCGACCAGGACCCGAACTGACCATCCCGATTGCATCCCTGATCGCGACCCGACCCACATGGTCATCGCGACCCGACCTCTGATCAGGGGCAAAACTGATTTTATTTTTAAGCTAATTCTTTTCTATTTATTTTTATTTCTTATTTCACAGATAAATGGCAGGAAGAGGGGAACAAAACCCACCAGCCGAGGAGTTACCTTCGCATACATGGCTACAATTTCCAACAACAATTAGCAATGCGAGGAGACAAAGATACTTTGGAGGATAGAGAGCAGCATTCAGGGCATACAGCACGACATCCAGATGCTTGAGCGCGACATACTACGGAGGCAGGTTCACGATCAGTGGGTGTCACATTCTATGCAGGGGTTCTACGAGAATCAGGGTTACCAGCCCCCCATTCCATACCCGACTTATGTTCCGCCTGTTCCCACGTGGTTTGAGCCACCAGATTTTCTGTAGGACTACGGTGATAGCGGTGGCACCTCAAGTTCAGCCTTTGATGATATTGATGATTGACTTTATTTTATTGTATTCAAATACATTTATTTGAATTTTATTTTAGTGTGGTGTGTTTTTTTTATTTAATGGTGTATTTTTCATGGCGTGGTTGATATTTTTCTGAGCATGGATGCAGAATTCAGGTTTAAACAGACGCTGGCAATCAGTTCAGCATTCTTCTTCTGTGGAAAGATGTCCTTAAAACAATACCACTCATTACCCAAGGGGAGTCCATTCCAATTAAACTCCTCTATGATTTAAAAGATATATACAATAAAATTATTGTATAAAATAAGTGTAGGGTAAACAAGTCAAAACTGCTATAATTAACTGAGCCAAGTAAATATTTTTATCTTAAACATCTTTTCCAAAAATTGAATGCTAAGAAGGTAATTGTTAAGAAAAATGTTTTGAAAATAAATTCGTAGGTTAAACTTGATTTTATTCTCTTATTTTCTAGTTTTTCGATATTTTTCGTATAAAATTTAATTTTTTAAATGACAAGTAGTTAGAATGATAATTACAAAAGGTTTTGCATAAATAATGAAATAGACCCATTGAAAATCAAATTTTGTCAAAACAAGTTGAGTCAGTTTCTCTAATCGCACGAATGCTATGACTAAATTGAGGAAAATAACCATCGTTAAAAGAACTTCGAATGAGAAATCTAATGAAAAGCGAGAATCAAGTAATGTTACACCATAAGATAGAGACTCAGGAAGAAAATTCAATCAGTGACCTTTGACATTCGAGCAAGTAGACATAAAATGGGGCCCACGGGCATTTCTACTCCTTATTACCTAAAACCAACTGGTTTGGGATAATATTGTCAAAAGCTCGCTACACGGATGTCATCGAAAGTCATGGGATTTCCTTAGTGGCCTTTGGAATTTGAATTAGTAAACTCTGTACAGTTGTGAGTTGAAAATTTGTAATCAAGAGTTCCATAGAAAGTCACGAGTTTCAAAGGTACGGTAAAAAATGGAGAAAATAACTGAACTTGATAAACTTAGTCCAGCATAATTTTTGGGAAACTTGACAAAAGATCTTGAGGTAAAAGAAATTTTTAAGGGTGTATTCAATGTTATATAAAAATGAGTATTTTTCAATCTAAAGACTTGTCATTAATAAAAATAGATTTTATGTAAAATTTTGGAAAGTTAGAAATACGTACATAAGATTAGGTATAATCTACTATGTTTATTCTTAAAACTTTATTCTTAACATCGGTAAATAATGCTAGATCTGTGATAGCATTCGGAAAGTTGTTTGGATATCAAATTTCTTAGCTGGATTTTAAATTGTAGTTTGCTTGAGGACAAGCAAAGTTCAAGTGTGGGGTATTTTGATATTGCCTAAATTATACATATATTTCGGGCAATATCGAGTGCTTAAACATGTGTTTTTGGTATTATCTAAAGATAAAAGATATTTATAACGCCAAAATTACCAAAACACAGGAAAAATGGCTTTGCGGATAAAGAAGGAGCTGAATTCGAGCTTAAAAGTGATCAAATAAAGTAAAATGACATTGCTGGATTGAAAGAGCTGGATATAAAGATTTTTTAGCGTAAAACAGACGAAAAAGCCAAACAAGAGCCATATCGCGACCCTATCTCACTAAGGATCGCGACCCCATATGCTGACAAGATGGTGACGCTTTGCTGACCAAGAAATCGCGACAGGTTGAAGATCGCGACCCGATCACCCTTGGGATCGCGACGCGATGGTCTCACCAACTACATTCCACTGATCAGGCTTAATCATCAAACCTACTACGCTCCACTCGTCGGGCCACTGACCACTAGCAAAAAGAATGCATTTTAAAGATCGCGACGCGACCTATGTGATGATCGCGACGCGATGGTGCCTGGAACATGAACTATAAATTGAGGCCTTCTCCTCTTCTAAAAAGACACCATTGAGAGCAAGGAAACTATAGTTCAGATATATTTTCGTGTATTTATCATTTTTACATGTTATTAAGAGTGATTTTCATAACAAGAAGGAGCTAAGAACATCATTATAAGCAAGGATTCATCGATTGTAAACCGGTTGGTATCTTTTATCATGTCTTCTTCATATTGTTGTTGTACATTTGATACCATGCTAGGCTAAATCCCTGTAACTTTTGCCTAGGAGATGTTGATTCGTTAATATAAACATGTGTTGATTTAGTTCTTGATTCGAGTTTAACATTGGTTAGGATATATAACTTGCATGCTATACATATTAAATGAGATTAGGGTTTATATTCTTGATAACCATCTTCATGTGATTAAGGTTTATTGACCATTTAAACCTATTGATTATATGAACCATATGATGTGTAATTGACAACTATATATCGTTGGACTAGTCATTGGCCATTTAACTAGGAAGGTTGTCTAAGATATGAACTTGATTAGTGAAATAAAACTTATATCTCATTTAATTACAACTCATGACCATTGATTGTATGAACATATTGCTATGACCATTAGGATATGGACTATGTTCGCATGCTAGCTTATATAAATATTTCATGATTATAAGTTGTTTAGTTATATGACCATTGTGCTATAATAACTTAAAAGTCATTAGAATTGGTGAATTGACCATAGGATCCTACACTTAATGCAACCTATTTAAACTCATTGCACATAATCAAAAACTAGTCAACCTAAGTTTATATGAATCAACAAATCCTAGGTGAAAGTTTCCTTTGTTATTATTTGATTATATCTCATCTCTTTTGTTGTGTTATTACAACCATAGCATATCTTTAGTTTATCTCTTTTATAAATATTCCAAAACTTGGTTTTACGAGTTTTCACTAAAACTCGCCCTAAAACTGTTTGATTAAGAATTGCGAACTCTAAGTTAGTTAACAACTCCATGTGGAAATTCGATACCTTTACTTACCAAAACTATACTATTAAATGATCGAGTAATGCTTGCTCGTAAGTCTAATAGTCAAATAATAAGGTAAATAAATGGATTAAGACTTAAATGACATAACAACTACAAGTAAGTTGTTTTGACGACAACAAATCCCAGACGGATGGACAGTCGGAAAGGATGATACAAACACTTGAAGATATGCTACGAGCCTGCATTATTGATTTTGGAGGCAGTTGGGAAGATCATCTGCCTTTAGTGAAGTTTGCCTATAACAACACTTATCACTCCAGTATACAGATGGCACCTTTTGAAGCCTTATAAGGTGCACCGTGTCGGACCCCGACTTGTTGGACAGAAACTGGAGAGAAACCATTGGCGGGACCAGAGATTATAGCCGAGACTGAAGAGAAGATACAAAACATTCGTGAGCACACAAAACCGCCAAAAGCAATATGCGGATAGAAGAAGAAAGCCGTTAGAGTTCAGTGTAGGGGACATGGTAATGTTAAAAGTGTCCCCATGGAAGGGAGTAATTCGATTTGGCAAGAGAGGTAAGTTGAGCCCACGCTTTATCAGACCCTTTCGAGTTTCAGAGAGAATTGGAGCAGTTGCGTATAAGCTTGAGCTTCCAGAGGAGTTACGGGGTATCCACAATGTATTTCATGTGTCACATCTTAGAAGAACATTGCATGACCAATCCACTCGGGTACCCTTGGCTGGAGTTCAACTAGATGAGAAATTAAGATATCAAGAGATGCCGGAGCAGATTCTAGAAAAGAAAGGTAAGAAATTGCGAAATAAAGAAGTGGGATTGGTGAAAGTGCAATGGCGATATCATAAAGGAACAGATGTTACTTGGGAAGCTGAAGGAGAGATGCGGTTGAAATATCCTTACTTGTTTCAAGAGATTCCGAGGACGGAATCTTTCGAAGAGGGTAAGAACTTGTAATACCGTGACTTTAAATTTATGGTAAGATATGTTAATTATATATTAAACAAAGATTAATTGAGTTATTATATGAATTAGGATAGATAAAAACTCGTCTAGGAAAAGTTGGATGTTGAAAAGAGTATTAGAAACGATTTTTGGTTTCTACAGCAGCAACACGGGCCGTGTTGGAGGAACACGGGTCGTGTTGGGATCCAGTAGCATACAGTGAATTTTTGCACAATAAAACTCGGGCCATGTTCTATGAACACGGACCGTGCTGTGTCAACAGAAGCAAACAGAGGATTTTTATTGTGGAAAAACTCGGGCCGTGTTTATCCAACCCGGGCCGTGTTACGCGCACAGATCTGTTTTTAATGTGCGAATGTCTTTCATTTTGGGTTATATCCACTTCGAGCAAAACCCTCCCAAAACCCTAGAAAATCAATTTTAACCCTTCTAAGTCGAGATTAAAGCTTATTGATCACGAATTGAAGCTAGAGATTAATCCTTTGAGCTTGTAAGGTAATCCTCTTTGATTTTGATCTTGTTTTAACGGTTGAATCAGTGGAATTGAGATGGTTCCTTGTGGTTTTGATGAGCCACCTGCAATTAGTTAGAGTTAGAGTGAAATGGCTTGGATTAGTTAGTATAAAAAGAGTTCTAACTATGAAACCGAGCTAAAGAAGTGTTGATTGTAGCATTTCTAGGGTTACATGTGTTAAGGTGATGAAATTGAAAGCTACAACTTTGATATTGTAGTTATCTTTTGATTTTAACTTGCTTCAATGATTCAAGTTCCTTGATTATGATAACCATTGAGTGTGATTGAGATTATTCTTAACTTGAGTACTGAAAATGAGTTGTTATGCTACAGCCAAGGCTAGGCAGGAGCACACACGAGGTGCAGGAGTTCCACATATCGATTCCACAACAGGTGAGTAGTTAATTATTAGATGATTATGCCTTATTATGATGTTGTTTACAGATAAGAAGTAAGCTATGTTTGATTTGGTTGAATATAACCAAATTTTGGGTATATGGAAGAAAGAGGAATAGTGTGTATGACACACTATGGACTGAGATAGTCCATTGAGTTATAATTAAATGAGATGATGAATGATGCAATCCGACTAACCTTGAATTACTCACTGAGCTTTCAAAGCTCATAATTTGTTTGTTACTGTGATTTGTGTTAGGTTCTGGTATCGGTGACCGCGGGAAACGGAATATGGATGGATAGTAAGACTTGGACTTGAGCTTTGGCTTAGATTGTACTTTTGTTATTCTGAAATATGAAGTAAACCCGGTTTTTTTTAATAATTGTAATCAGTTGATGTAAATAGTTTAGGACTTGAACTAAGCTTTTAATGACAAATTTGTATAACTTGTTACTCTTTTTGGGATTATACCTCCAATGATAATATGTTTGACTAAAAAAATTGGTATATCCTAAATTTGAGGAACCGGGTGTTACATGAATGACGTATAATTCATAGCCCATAAAAGTAAAAAAAAACACACACAATTACGTATATACGTATCCCATGATTGTGTGTGTTAGGATACATATATCACCACCCTTAAAAAAAATATGTTCCATTTAGCTTTTATAGATTTCACAGCATGCATTAATTATAGAAAAATAATGATCGAATTATATGAAACGTAAATTAATGAGCATATGCCCTAAATGATTCATGGTGCGTTTACACTCAACGCTAATGATGTGCATTTTCATTTGTTTGTAATTTCTTTTAGGAAAAGGATATCTCAGTGACATCTTTTGACACATAACATGGCCTGTTCGTTCAAATAAGTAAAAGTAAAAAGATAAAAGATGCCTCTATGAACGTACATGTTATGATAAAGCAATAAGTAGTACCTTTTTCTTTATCAAGTGATAACCTAAAGCAGCACCAAACCATCGTGCATCACTCCATGAGAGGAAAAGATGGCGACTGTTATCAAAGATATCGAATCGATGATGGCCATAATAATTGAGGACTGAAGTGAATCTTGGGTTGACATTTATGTCTCTTAGCTTTAAAAGCAAAACCAGAGAGAGAATAAGGTTAGTGGGCAAGAATAAGGGAAAGGGAAAGACCGAAAGAGGTTAATGAAGGAAAAGGAAAGTATATAGGCTGGCAAGCAATACAAAAGAATCCTTCCATAGGCGGAGGAGGTTCCCCTTTTAACACCGACGCTAGTAGCACGTACACGGTGACACCATTCCCGATCTTCTCCTGTTCCTTGCATTAAATATCTCTCACCTGTCTCCCAAACCCTATTAAATTTCATCCCACCCACCCACCCCTATGCCAAAGACCTGTTCCTCGCATATTATTAGTAGTTAATAAAGCGGGAGGTGGTCTATCTTCGCCCTATAACTAATAATAAGAGCATCGATATAAACCAAAATTCTCATCCTGCAAGTACATGGCTCTTCCTCCATGTTTCAGAGGGACCAAACTGGTCCTCATGCTATTACTTGTATCTACTCTTTGTAATCTTCCCACTCCCACATTTGCTGCTTACAACGGTGGTGTATATGTTGACGCAGAGTGCTTGAAAGTTCCGGGATCTGATTTTGTGGCATCCGTCACGTCTACCATTCAAACAGTACGAGACGTGATCTCCATTGTCTCCAAATTCAGCGGTGCTTTTGGCGGGGATTTCCGGGTTTCTAATGCCATTGCTGACTGCCTTGATCTCCTCGATTTCTCTGCTGATGAACTCACATGGACTCTCTCTACTACCCAGAGCCCCACCACTGGTATCCGTGATCGTTTCTCTAAAAAAGTTATTTCTAACTACTGGTGTCACGTTATAATGTGTTCTGTTTTTCGTACATAATTTCAAATTATCCAACAATTACTCAAGCCTAAAGCTTCCTTTCACTTCAGTTCTTTTTCAAACTGCAAGAGTTTGGATGCATGCATTAATTAATAATAATTGTTATTTTACCAGTTGTTGACCATTCGAAGGAACGAAATATGGGTAACAAAAAACAGGCCATGTGAACTTTTTAATTATTTCTGATTTTATATAGTAAAAGCTGATATCATTTCTTTGATTGGTGTCAGTAGGCATTATTTGAATGTATAGTGGTGACACTAATTCATCTATTTCTCTTTTCTATTTACTTTTATCCCATTCAAGGCAAATATAACAGCACCGGTGACAAGGGTGCTGATATGAGGACATGGCTTGGCGGGGCACTGGGTAATCAAGACACCTGCATGGATGGATTTGAGGGTACAAACAGCTTTGTAAAGACGGTGATAGGCGGTAGCCTTGAGCAGGTCACCTCGTTAGTGCGTGATATCATCGGCATGGTACGCCAGGTTCCGGCAACCATCCCTCATGAAGTTCCATCTGGAAGAAGGAAGCTGCGGGGGATTGATGATCATGCTTTTCCTGGCTGGCTAAAAGCAAATGACCGGAAACTCCTCCAAGCTGGCGGCAGCATAACAGCTGATGCTGTAGTGGCTGCTGACGGTAGCGGCAACTTCACACGGGTGATGGATGCCATAAATGCAGTCCCAGATCACAATAACCGCCGGTATGTGATTTACGTGAAGAAGGGGGTATACCAGGAATACGTAGAGATTGGTAAGAAGAAAACCAACATCATGATGATTGGTGATGGCATGAACCATACCGTAATTTCTGGTAACCACAACTTCGTTGATGGTTGGACCACTTACCGTTCTGCTACATTCGGTATGTATACAATTAGCCACCTGATCTTTTGTTATTACTTATATATTATCATGAGTTAACTTTATGGTAACTGTACGCAGCTGTGAAGGGCCAAGGTTTTATAGCTCGTGATATGAAATTTGAGAACACCGCAGGTCCTGAGAAGCACCAAGCAGTTGCATTTCGATCTGATTCGGATCTTTCGGTTATTTTTCGGTGTGCTATTACAGGCTACCAGGATACTCTGTATGCTCACTCAATGCGCCAATTCTACAGAGAATGTTTAATCACAGGCACCGTTGATTTCATATTTGGTGATGGCGCGGTGGTGTTCCAGAATTGTCAGATCCTAGCGCGGAAGGGTCTTTCAAACCAAAAGAACACCATAACAGCACAGGGCCGCAAGGATCCAAATCAGCCATCAGGTTTTGCTATCCAGTTCTCCAACATATCCGTAGAGCCTGATTTGATTAACTCCAGTATTTCAACATACCTTGGACGCCCATGGAAGCTGTATTCGCGAACAATCTTCATGCAATCTTACATAAGTAGCTTCATCAAGCCTGAAGGCTGGCTTGAATGGAACGGTAACTTCGCCCTGGATACTCTTTACTATGCGGAGTACATGAACTATGGTCCAGGTGCTGGCTTAGGAAGTCGCGTCAGATGGCCTGGTCTTCATGCCATCAATGAATCGAGTCAGGCCAACAACTTCACGGTAGCACAATTCCTGTTAGGAAACTCATGGTTGCCATCAACGGGAGTCAAGTACACGGCAGGGTTGGTTGTTTGAGGATCGACAAAACTTTAAATATTCTTTATTAATTTTACTTTTTGTTCCCTTTTATAATATATCCGGTGTGTTGCTTTTCGTATCTTATCATTGATTATATAAGTGTTTGATACCATGAGCAAAGCTCGTTTCTCATAATGTGAGTTCTAGTGCCAAAGTTTATTACAATGATGTGCAAGGAAGGGAGTATTAATTTAGCCAAGAAAGAACAAAGACCTAAGATATCAACAGTATATAGGGAACTTTTTCTATAAGTTTTGGGTGTGATAAAAAAACCCGAAGATGAAACATATTTTTCGGGGTGTGTGTGGTTGACATTTTACACATATATACATCTCATCACGTGAAGGTTCCTTTAAGACACACATATACACACCCACACACATATGTTCTGTCTTGAATGAAATTTTTTGAGATTACCTTAAGGTGACATTTGGTTCGTAAAATTTTATTAATGAATTTGAATTTGTCAAAGAATTGGAATCTAATTCCATATTTTGTTTGGTTGATAAGATTAAGAATTGAAATCAAATTTCATATTTTGTTTGGTTATAGGAAAATAGAATTAGAATCCATGTAAAATGATAGATTTGTTCTTCTTGTTTTTGCTTAATTTTACTTGTAAGTGTAATATTGAAATGAGAATAAATGAAAGTGTAGCGACATAAATAAATTAGTTAAAGTAAGTCGATATTACTTACATTTAACCCAAATTAAATGTAATAAATAGAAACTTACTTTCATTTATTAGTGTATTATAGCTTCCTATGTTCATGTTGTTCTATTATATCATTGGCCTTTTTAGAGTATAATATTGTAATATAAAGAAATGAAATAGGATGATATAACAAACAAATTAATTAAAGTAAGTTGTTATTTCTTGCATTTTAACCAAAAGACAACGCATAAAATTTATAAAAACCAACTAATCATACTTCACAAAGGTCTTTGGTTATAATCACAAAAATGTCAAGAAAATCAGGTATCACAACCATTTATATAGAGTAGAATATACAAAATTAAATGTATTTGTCCTAAAAATATTAGTATAAAAAATCATAAAAACTTGAATACTTAAAAAAATATATGTTGTTATTTCCTTTGGGCCAAATGCAAGGAATATCAATGAATCACCCTTTTTGCAATTGGGAAATATTGATTGTTTTCATTTGTGCTACTGTGTATCATTTGTGTGTGGCTTTGTATGATTTTGTGTATGTGCGGTGGGGTGTGCGAGTATTTAGATATGTGTGTTAGCAACGATGTTTATAAAAAAATTAGCAACGTAGTTTGCTAAAAGAGTTGTTTTTACCCACCTACATTGTAAAATCTCGTTGCTGTGGAAAATGAATGTATATATAATATAGACAAAAACTCTAATTATCCTAACTTAAAAACTATATTGACTAAAACTGTAATTAATGTTAAAAACTACAGGGACCACAACTGTAGTTACTGAAATTTAAAAGTATAGGGGCCAAAACTATAATTATAGTAAATTATAAAATAATAGGATCAAAACTATAACTATCCTAAACTAACAATTATAAGAACCAAAACTATAATTAATGAAAATTAAAAAAGCTTTAGGGACCAAAATTGTAATTATGCAAATTAAAAAGTATAGAGACTAAAATCATAATTAATCTATAAAAGTTGATAATCAAAACTATAAGGATTAAATTTATAATTATATAAATTAAAAGTCAAAAGATTGAAATTGTAAATAAACTAAATTAAATTTATAATTATATATATATATATATATATATATATATATATATATATATATATATATATATATATATATATATATATATATATATATATGTGTGTGTGTGTGTGTGTGTGTGTGTGTGTGTTTAATTTTTGCAATATATATTAATCTTATGTCTTGATATGTAATTTAACTAAATAATTTTTTGTACTTGACTTTAATTTTTATTATATGTACAATAAGTAAGTCTGTATAATCAAAATTATTTGGTAGAGTTATTTAGTTATTTTATTTATAAGAACGTATGAATTTTTATCATGTCTATTTGAAAACCCTTGTTCATTATGTTAATGACGTGTAATGGCGAATATAAAATTCAAATTCACATGTATCCAACTTAATATAAGTGACAATGTAGGCATGTCGAAAATGTATATTACTCCGGTCGGATTGTCAATGATACCATTTAAGACACATATAATCTTAACACTAATACTAAAATCAAGTGTAATTTAAAAAAACAAACCAAATCAATCAACTTAATAAAAGCAACGATATAAACAAATTAAGGAGGTGAGAAGGGAATTAGAACTTCAAGCCATCAACGATGGTGAGACAAAATATTTTGGTATTTGTAAAAATATTTGTTGTTAAGCAATTCCTGATATAATTGAATCTGATTTTATCTAAAATTTAAATTGTATCCATATAAAAATTTAAACAGTGTCCATATAAAAACATAATAGAGCATCTAGTTCTTTTTCATGGCCACCATTGGTAACATACAGGAATCTTCCTCGATGACATCTATTATTTATGTCGGTTCGTAATATACAATACAATTCAGTTTATATTTTTTAATTTTATCAAAATGATGATATATAATGATATACACAATACATGTAGTATATTTTATATACTACATGTAAAAAATTATCGTATAAAGACGTTCTTTGTATCTATTAATCTCTCTCACTTATTTATTCATCCAAGGACCGACAAATTTACTTATAGTATCACTATATTTACATTTATTTATATATATCTATATAAATATGGTGAAAGTGATGTGAAGTTTATATTAAAGCGACCAGTCTAGTGGGCACATTTGAGATTTGATCACTTTCTCATGTCGCCTTTTAACGCGGTTTTAGCTAAGAGAAAAGGCCCACCCATGACGGGGCCACGTGATACTTCAAACTCACGTTATGCTTTAAGTCATAGCATTCAAGTATTTTAATTGCGTCGTTTTTATTTAATGTGGTGGTACGTGGTTTTCCCATAAATAACTGTTTTGTTCTGCCGGATATTTGTATTATAAAAACTAAATGAAAAACATGATCTTCTTAATGCTTATCCACATCTTTTAATGTTTTTCCCATGTTCGATTAACTTAATATTTTAACCAAATGATTAAGGGCTGGGGTGTTCGGGAATTTTACATCCTTTCAATCAATCATTGCACCCTTTCATTTATAACTAAATTAACTTCCAGGATTAACTACCGGATTAGCTACTATAACCGTCCTAAGTTAAAAGTTTTGAATACCCTTTCAACACTTCCTCTTAATTAAACTAGACTTTTAGTACCTAGCTTTTTTTTAGTACCTAGCTTAGCCTTCAAACTTTTAGAAATTGCTAGCCTTCAATGCTTTAATAAACACTAAAAACTCGTGTCCAATCACTGATTCTTGATGAAATGCCATTTTTTTTTTACGATTGTACATTTGTTTTTTCGATTTGTTCATGTCAACAAGTGCATTACTAGTGTATTCTTTTGCAAACAGAAGGTGAAAACCCATCATAAATTTTGGCCCATTTGTTTTTTTCTTCATCTTCAGTTGTCCTTCCCCAGACATTTTGATCACGTTGTTCGTCATTCTTTGGGTTTGAATCTAACCCATTATCCCTTTCGATTACAGGTTCAGTTTCCACCAACTCGATGATTGATTCTTTTTCAATATTGACCAAAGGCAGTCATATCCAAATCACGTTCTTAGGACCCGTTATCTCGCATCTCAGCACTTCCCACAAATAAAAAAAAATCACATAAAACTCATCATCTTCTTCATTCGATCGCCTCTTTTCATCATTGATCGTTCTTGTCCACCTTCATACCCGTTGGCGGTTTCTTGATCCCACAAACAACATTTGTATCATGTTTCTTCAGCAACAATTATCTAACATCCACCAAATTGTGTTTTGGTGTTGGTAGAAAACAAACATCATATATCCTCTTAACACCACCACATGTATTCACGAGAATGTCTCGCCTACTTCCTTAAACTACATCCTTTCTCTTATCGTCTTATCGTACTTCACTTTCAAGAATATCGTCCAAAGCTACGAACATCCACTCCTAGAACGTGGAGTAAAAGTGACAGAATCAGTGACATAATGAATCCCTTGTTAATTCAGCGACAGATTACGGACATGGGTGTTTTAACAAAACCACAACATAATTTCGATGCGATCAAGGAATTCACTTGATAAACGGTCAGGAAGGGTTATCCGATGAATTAGCGATGAATAGATTTGATTTACCTCTACGACAAATTTCTCAAATCAAAAAATTTCATCCCCCCTCGTAAATCAACGAAATTGCGGATTCCCGCCTAAATCGATAAAAACTCACCATTCCCTCATTTCTTTGTTGTACTTGATATTGTAGGCAAGATTAAGACTTCTGAGTCAAAATTCTCAGTTGGAGTTTGGAGTTTGGACAATTATGGATTAATTGGTATGATTTTGTTTTCATTACATGTAAAAGGTTATTTCTTACAGACCAGAGTTTTTAACATTAACATAAGAGCTTCATTTTTTAGCTGCGAAAAGGCTTTTCTAGTTTCTAAGTTGCATGTGTTATTAGTAGAAGATGAAGTCAGTCAACTCAAAGGTAATTTCATTTGAAAATTTTCAGTATTGTGGAACATTTTGTTTATTTGCATTTCCATTAAATCAGTGCTTTCATATTTCTCGGTTATTGGCTGAATAGAATCTGTAACAATTTGTGCATTCTAGTGAAAAAGTGAAGTTGGATATTGGAATCAAACTACAAATAAACCTTTTGATTAGTCAACGAACTTAACAAATTATGAAGACACCCATCACCAGGTGAAATTGTTACTCTTTTTTGTGCCAAACAATTGATTCTTTAACGCTGTGTTCCCGAGTCTCATTTAACGAGAGAAAGGGAGAGAATTGGGTGGAACTAGAAGGAAAAGAAAAGTTTTTATGTTCCCAAGTTTTTTTTACGGAAGGAAGTGGAAAGAAAAGAAAGGAATTGGAGGGTTAATATTCTCTCCTAATTTTCCTTCCGATTTGGAAGGATTTGGAAGGAAAGGAAATTACTGATAAAAATAACACTTAATTATAACTTTCATTTCTCTTCCTTTCCACTCGGGAACACATAAAACGTTTATTTCATTTAATTTTCTTTCGACTCGGGAACACGAAAATATAATTTTCATTTTCTTTCCCTTCCCTTCTTTTCTCTCCTTCTTTTCTTTTCTTTTCTTTTCTCTCAATGCTAAAACTCGGGAACACAGCGTAAGTTTAAAATTGACAAGAATAATTGTTATATGTGTGAAACTAACAACTATTTCTCTATTTCTGAAATTACTCAAAGAAAAAGACAGTTTCCCAAGACCAAAAATAAGAACAACGCATATAAATTGAAGTTAAAAATCATTAGGTGTGACTATCGAGGCCAAAGCCAAAATAGAATGACCTAAAAAAGAGAGTTCTTGCACCCACAACCGTGCGAACAAAATATTTTGTCTTTATCAAGATACAATGTCATCATCTATATGTTTTATGTGTTTTTAATGTCATGAAACATGATAGAATCTTAACCTTAACCTCAAACTTTTTTTAAAGGGCTACTTCTATGTATAAAATAAAACTGACAGGGTGTTTACTCTTTGTTGGATTTGGTTCTTTGTGTGACCCACATAGGTTTTTGGTGCCTTCTCTAGCAGCCGTAACTATAACTCCGGACAACTTAAAGGTTTGTTTTGTTCTTTTACATTGCACAAGATATAACTATGGTGAGAAACTTTTATTGATAAAATATAATATTGTTGCATTTTATTGCTTCAATTAACCTCCTTCAATGTTTAATGTCCTAATAAGAATAATAACTAGGGCAATATACCATGATAATTTGATATTCTTTTTTCCACTAAAGCCATTAAATTTAACAATTTTTTTTAATTAGACCACCATAACAAAAAAAGACATAGTATAGTACTTTTTCATATATTGTCTTAAAACCTAAAAGTACAATGCTATAATGGGATATGTTTTCCAAAGTACAATGTTCAAAGAAAAAGAAATGAATGTAGGATGCTATTATACACACACTAACAAATGTATTGTGTTATTACTGTCATGTAGCCCTTTAATACCAACCGGCCAAAGTATAAGATCTAAAGGACGGCCCCTATTTGCTCGATCATTTTTGCATAGACCTACAATACTTGTGCATATACAATCCCTTTTCTATGTGTTTGTTTTTGTTGTGAATTGTTGAAAACTTAACATACGTATACTATCTGCTGATACGAAAAACTACATGGGATCTGCCATTCTGCCATCCCTTGTTCACTTACCCCTGTCCTACAAAAATGAAAAGAAAAAGTGAAAAACATAAGGAGAGGTAATGTGGTGGCCATTCTCATTGTAATATATCAAAATAAAAAACTAAAAATCAGTAAAAAAGCGTTAATGTAAGACCCGTATCCTGATTATAACATATACTTAAAATAAGAGTGTTAGGAATTATATGATCATTGGTAGTTATAAAGCTAAGAAAAACTTTAGTTACAATTTCATATGAAAATCAGCATTTTGTGTCGTTTTTAGAAAAATCATAATTAATTCTAGAAAAATCGTTTGGACCTCAAACCAGTGCACAAAGTTTACAAATTGAGTCTAGTACAATTACCAAAAATAATAGTAAGCTTGAAAATGATATTATCTATGGTAAAAAATGCAATCTTTACTGATTAGTTCGGAATTGACAGATTAGATAGTCTGTTTTCAAAAATTCATAATAAATCATAAAAAAATCGTATAAATACGTAAAATACATCCCTGGAAAGGTATTGAGATAAATTTCTGGAATATAAAATAAAAACGTGAATTTCATGGGTTTAAAGTCGGCTAAACCAGCCTTGAACAGACTGATTCTAGAAGGTATTAATTTCAACAAAGTTATATTATTAAAATCTTTTGTCAAAAGTGTCATGCCATTTTTATTCAAGAATTCAAGTATAAATACCCCTCAAAACATCTCATAAACCACACAACTAAATCTCAATCCAATATATAGAGGTTTCTAAGCACTAGAGTGTAAGCAAGTGAGCGGAAGGAAGCTCAAAAGCCTAACGAAGAAGTTATAGATCTCGACGATTGGTCATAAGGTAACTACAAACCTTTCTATAGCTTAATTAGGTATTGTAAAATAGTTGTTGTTAAGAAGTAGAATATTTAATAAGTATAACATATGTTATATTATACTAATTTCTAACAATAGTAAACAAAAACCTTAAAATGTCGTTATTATAACAATTCGTAATTTCCGAAAATAATACCGATTGATTTACTTACGAGGACGGTGACTAGGCCGATTACTTGAGATCTGGTTGTTGGATTTTCCGAAAGGCTAAAATGCTTAAAGGATCCTGCCACCCCATCTAATCTTCTACCTGGCCATTCTTTACTTGATAAATCATGGAGTATCATATTGGAATTATTGAAGGGTTTAATGATGCGACTATAATATACTTAAGGATTAAGAAATGATAGATTTCTATGTGGGCCATCTTTGACAAAAAAAGAAAAAAGAAAGATGACATGCAAAACGCATTATTTCCATTATTGTGTTGAATAGTTCATTTATAAATATTTCTGTTTACAATAGATATTTTGTTTACATATTTTAAAATTTATTTGTATCCTGATTAAACTTTATATATATGATTATTATTTGAAAATATATAATTAAAGTTTATCTTTCATTTTTGCAAATTATATCAATAAAAATATATTGCCAATACCTCAAAAGCTGAATTCTTTGCATATTTCTACTTTGATTTTTATTCTCATTCACATAAAGTGATATTTTTGAAAAAAAAACATTGAAAAGTAATAAAATTACCACATTAAACTCTTTTAAGGGAAAAATTGATTTTCAGATAGGGGCATAATTTTGACCTGCAGATTCTGATACCCCTTTGGACCCAAACCGAGTAGATCAAGTATTCCCTATCTTAATGGATAACAAATTGGGGCAAGACTTAAATTTTGTACTCAAAAGCGGGGATGGTGCCGGGAGGAGTATGACATTATCTGTCTCGTTAAGATCGTGTGTGTGTGTGTCTATATATATATATATATATATATATATATCCGGTGATGACTAGATAAAGTGATGTTTTTGAAAAAAAAATAACTTTGAGAAGTAATAAAATTACCATATTAAACTCTTTTTAATGAAAAGTTGATTTTTAGATAGGGGCATAAGTTTGACCCGCAATTACCTGTGGGGACCCAAACTGAGTGGATCATATTTCTTATCTTAATGGATGACGGATTGGGGGCGAGACTTAAATTTTGTAATCAAAGTAGGGATGACGGATTAGGGATGATCCTCAAATATATGATCCAAAATAATATTATTCAAATGATTGTTTTGTTTTAAAAAATGTTATGATTCTTAAATGTATGATTCAAAATAATATGATCTAAAATGTTATGGTGCAAAATATTATGATCCGAAATGATATGATTTAAAACGTTATGTTACAAAATTTTATGACACAAAATATTATGATCCAAAAAACATAAATTAAAAACTAAAAATTGATTAAAAAATAGTTACAAACCTATTGTATTTTTTCATAATATAAATTAATACAAACACTTTTTTAAACTCTAAACTGCATAAACTAATAAACACTTTTATGAAATAACACAAGTTAAACACAAGTGACGCAGAACGAAAGCAAGGTCAGAAAATTCCACTAATTAAACATCTAACTAAAGACATAAATTTCAGAAACTAAGAAAACAAATATTCTGTCATTATAAAAGAATAAAAATAAACTAGGAAACCATGGGAAATTTGGGGGTAACTTTAAATTGGAGGTCCAGTCAAATTTTGGGTTTGACTGAGGGCCAACAACGGTTTGCTAAGAGACCTGGCCCGATGATTGCTTTTTGACGCCATATCACACGCCCCAAACTCCCAACGGATCAAAAGTTATGTCGGTTTTAAGTTGGACATCTTTTGACCCGATTTTTCCTTTTCCCATTTCTATGTATAGGCCTCTGCCAAGTCGTCTGTATGCTCCGTATCAACAAGGGTCGTCCCATATTGGTAAGGTGTGGGAAAATGTAGTGAATAATCTATTGACCAACATTCGAACTCCAACACATACACTCTTGTGGCTATGGACATTTGTTTTGAATGACTCCAGGACATGAGACATAACTTCATGTTCACATGGGGATTAGTGAAGACGTGCGAAAGATCACCCTAACACCCTCTTTAGGGAAGACCCTTCCAAAAAATAACACAAATGTTTCAAATAAGCAATACCAAACACCCGAGTGTTGGTGGTTGCCTTTGTGCACACCGATTCTGAAATACATAGGCGTTTGCCTTAATTAATATAATGGGTTCGTGGCTTCTTATTAGAAATGAATGTACGTAATATCCTGCTCTTGTATGTTAATTTAACCTTTGTAAAGGATATGCCCATGTTAGGGTGATGTCAAGGATTTTATAGTTCTAGAGTGATGATTACTTAGATCTGTAATTTTCTTTTTTACACAATGTCGTATCGTTATGTTTAAACTTGCAAATTCTTATATTATCAATGTGCTATTTATTTATAGGTTATAACCTTGTTTTCTTAAAATGTAATACCTTACATTTTCCAGAATCAATAATTAGTTATATAATAGTTATTCCTTACCATTGCCACATCAGTAATCTGTGTGCTTTACTTCTATTGGTATGAGGCTGTTGTAGTTAGTTAGAGATTGTGTTTCTTGTATTGAGACATCTATATATAGATATGCTCTGTTCTGTAAATAGTTAGATTAAACGGTATGGTGAGAAAAATGCTCATCGGCATCTACATGGCAAAGTGATGCCGCGGGCATCACCGCCCCGTGATGCCGGCATCGGTTTTCAACGGCAAAAGTATGCCTCCGAAAATTCAACGTCATCTCTCTCCAATTTCTCTTTCTTTCTTTGCCATAAACACCACACCACCACTCCATATTAGACTAAGCAGTATGATGATAAAAATCTCATCGACATCCTACTTGGCACCGTGATGCCGTCGGCATCACCGCTCCGTGATGCCGGCATCGAAGTCCATCGGCAAAACTATGTAGGAGAAAATATTTTCGGTATTGAATAAGATTGATCTTTCTCTTTTTTCCTTACCATCTACACCACCCTTCACCTCCTACATCCAAAAACGTTTCCGTCGGCATTCTATATGTCGCCTACATGGCAGCCGATGCCGATGACTTTGTCGGCATCCATACCGCTTAGCCTTACACTAAACTAATACACAAATTACTTTCTCTCTCTATTCTTCTCTCTTAAACATATTAATTAGATTTTCATCTTCGGATATCATAGGGTTTTTTTTTGTTAAAAAGAAAATAATCCCAAACTACCAAACTGGCCAAACTGCTTTTATCATTGTTCTTAATATAATTACTTCCACATTTATACACCTTTTTGATAAATGTCAAACTCTTTTCAACCATTCAAATTAAACGATGTAAATTCAACAAATAAAAAAATTTGACTTTGTATAGGATTATATATCTAGTATAATGGAATGTATTATTTAGTGATTCCCTGTTTGTATTATCTTGAGCTGATTTTTGTTTTGTTTTGTGTGTGTGTGTGTGTGATGCAGTTTGCTGAGTTACAACTTGTGGAGCGAGAACTGTGATTTAGCATCTCCATCTCCAACCAAGGAGGAAAAAAAAAACAAATAATTTTAATCTTCGTCACACCGACAAACAAAGTGATGTCCGCGCTAAATTACATCAAACCCCATCATCATAAGGAAACGATGTAGAGTCTAGCCACTCTTCGCCGGCGATGAATTCTGATACCGTGAAATTAGTAGCTTCATAATAATCCATCACGTGGTACCCAGGCCAGGTAACTCGACCGTCCAACGTTGAACCCGGTCCAATGTTCCCATACTCGCCATAATATAAGCTATCCAAACCACCATCTCCAGACCAAGGGATCCATCCCGCTGGGTCAATCAAGCCATCAATGTACGACTCGATGAAGACTGTGCGAGAGTACGTCCTCCATGGCCTTCCAAGATAGCTTTTCACTGCCGGAATACTACTTGAATTGCTAACAAAACCAGAGGAGCGAGCTCGGAGATCCTCCGTTGCCAAAATGGAACAATTCTGAAAAGAAATTCCTGTTTGTTGGTCTGGTGAGTCCCTGGACTGGGCGGCGATCACCGTGAATTGGCCGGGCATGGGCATTCTGGATATGATATTGCATCCCTGAAACACCACGGCTGCATTTCCGAATATGTAATCGACAGTCCCATAAATGTCGCATTCTCTGTAAAACTGCCTGAAGGAGTGGACATACAACGTGTCTTGATAACCGTTTATAACACATCTGAACACGGCTGCTAAGTCTGCATTGATACGAAGGGCAACCGCCTGGTGCTTCTCTGGTCCCGCTATGTTATGAAATCCAATGTCACGTGCCAAAAATCCGTCTCCTGACACAGCTGATTATCATTCATCACCATACAGTTAGGTCATCTTTCATATGATTACAATTATTAAAATGGATGATGTAAAAATGGAGTAACTCTTAGTTTGTTAATTACCGACAGTGGCAGATCTGAAAGTAGTCCAACCATCATTCACGCTTCTGTTACCACTAATTGTAGTGATATCACTCCCTTCTCCAAGAAGAACAATGTTGGTTTTGTAATTAGGAATCTCTATATTTTCTTCATAAAACCCCTGTTTAATGTAGATTATGACCCGGTCAATGCTATTGTTTGGAGCAAAGTTTATGGCGTCCGTGATGGTGGTGAAGTTGCCACTCCCATCAGTGGCCACAGTCAGCATGTTATAGTCGTCGTCGTCATCATCATAATCATCATAATCCGTACGAAAAAACTTGTGATCTTTCTTGGATAGCCATTTTGGATGATCCATGCCTTTGTTGGTAGTACTATGGTCTTTTGACTCTTTTCCATTCGAACCAGATGCGGATAGAAGGGAAAGAGAATTGCTAACATGCTTGTAAGCAGCGGTTATGGTGTTGACCAGGAGCGGTTTTAGAGAACCCGATGCAGACTCTAGGCCTTCAAGACAAGTATTCTTGTTGGTGACAGCTGCCGAGAGGAAGGCCCTGGCATCTGCTAACTTGTTCGAGGAAGACGAAGAAGAAGTTGTGGTGAGTCTAGAAAGCGATTTCTTTAAGGATGAAAGAGTTATTTGGTGTAGTTCGTTGCAGTCTTGGATGGTTCCTTTCTGTTTCTCGATGATATTACCATCGGTGTTTGACAACAAAGGTAATAGCTTAATACCTTCAGTTAATGCAGCCTGAAGAGATTGCAGAACGACATTAGCATTTATAGTTATGGAGATTGAGAGCTTCAGTGAGTCGAAACAGACATCAGGGTATGGCGTGGATTTGCAGACCGATTTTATTAGCGAGGTGGAATCGGGAGAAGATCGAGAGAGGGTCTGATGTGATGCGAGGAAGAGTATTAGTAGGAGGAACCGTAAGAAAGACATGAGTCAGTAGTGTATCTATATTTGAATTGCGTAAATCTGAATTTAAACATCCATGGAAGAGTGATGACAAAAAGAAAATTACAAAATTATGAAACCAAGAGTCATGATTGGACATATTTTATGGATTGCGAGGAAAAAGGACAAAGATCACATGTAGTGCCTCCGACCTTTCTTTGAATTTATGTATGGTGGGGGATATGGTTGGGAGAGGATGCATGCATGAGTGTTATTTTCAACAAATAGATTAATGGAGTGGTATCTTTGTTCACGGGGAAGAAGAACACCGACTGACTGCATACGGCGCTTGTCACAAGTCTACCCTATACCATTTCCATAAAAAAAATATAAAAATAAGGGCCATGTTACTACCAGGTCACTAGCTTAAAAAAAAGTGATATTAAGGCAAACATTCTTATTATAAGGGTGGGGGGAGTAGATCCCTCCCATCCCACTGAACCCACACGCCACGTCAGCTTTTCTCTCTCCTCTCACTTCCATTTTCCCCATCTTTCACCAATCTTTCACCAATCTTTCACCCATGGAACCAGTACCCACTGAACCCACTGAACCCACAATGCCACATCATATATTTGATATTTAAATGTTTTAATTAAATGAATAAATTAATTTTAACACTTAATTTAATAATAGAAATAATAATAAAATGCACAAAATTTAAAGAAAATTCAAATTACATTTAATTAAAAAACACACCGGTACAAGAAAAAAAAAAGTCTAAATACGGAAATAAAAATCCTAAATACGGAAATAAAAATCCTAAATACGGAAATAAAAATCCTAAAGTTCCCACCCATACATTTCTGCAATTTCCTGTTTCTTCCCAAGAACCAATGCCAATTTTGATCCGGTCAAATGATCATGAGATTTAAGGAAGAATTTTAAATCTTTTTGTTCACGAGACCTTTTGAGCGCTTCGATCTCTTGCTCAAGGAGGGCCGATTTCCTCGTCAATTCTTGCTCCTGTTTCTCCAAAACAGCCATTTTCTTTGCACGGAGGGTTTCCTTCTTCTGCGCTTCTGCCTCATTAATATTCGCCAGTGCGGATATCTTATCGACGATGGTCTGATAACCATCTGGCATTGATGAAGATCCAGCCACATTTTTCCCTTTTCTTTGCCGGGAATGTGATGATGGTTGTGGGGAAGCTTCATCAAGATCGATAGGTTGAGGCGAAAAGTGTGCATCAGAAGGAGAGTTGGTGAATTGGTTGGAGCCGGATGTCTTACTTCGTTTGGCGGAATGATGTGGGGAATGCATCCCCATTTCTTTGACCGTTTCCCATTTGGCATGTTCTTTGAGTATTTCCCATGCCCCTGTATGTGAGAAACTGGACCGGTACAATTTCCGGTACTCTGAATGGGTGGCCTGTAAAACATCCGCATCCCCCCTCCCACTGGCACGCATGTTCATTTTATTGTTGTAAATACAATTGAACTTATTTACCTTATTTAGCATATCTTTGTACTTGGAGTTGATTTGATGCTTGGTCCGATCGGTCCCTTGAATTTGCGCCTGGAAATGTTCCAAAACATTCTGCCAGAAAGAGTCGGATCGTTGGGTGTTTCCGCGTTCTTGGTCCTCAGAACAACTAATGTATGCCTTCGCCAAGGCGATCTCCTCCCTCTCCTCCCAATTTCTGCGTTTTACTCGGTGGGTGTAATTCCTTTTACGCGTAGAGGGTTGTGTCTCTGGGACAACCTCCTCTACGTCCTCCTGGTCATCTGCATGCTGCTCCTCCACTTGCTCGTCCTCTTGCTCGTCCTCTTGGGCGTCCTCTTGCTCATCCACTTCCTCGTCCTCTTGCTCCTCCTCGTTATCCGAGGGTGGAATGGTTTCATCACTGGACTCTACTTGGTTACGGAAATGAGAAGTGTCCGGGACGTAGCATTGTTGGAATTGGTTGGGGTATTGTGGAAACTGAGTTTGATATTGTTGGAATTGGTTGGGGTATTGTGAAAAGTTTTGTTGGAATTGGTTGGGGTATTGTGTGTAACTGTAAATGTGTGGGGATGGGGTTGGGGGAACTTCACGGCTCCTGCTTTGTGAGGAACTGCGACGTTTGGATTTACCACGATTTGAATCCATTTTATAAAAAAAGAGTTTTTTATAAAATAGAGGGCAAAGGGTTTTTGAGAGAAAATGAGAGAAGAAAGAAGGGTGAAGGTGTGATTTGTGAAGGAGTGGAGGTGTGGTATTTATAGGGATAAGGGGAATGTAATTTTTTAATTATTAAATTTTTTTTTTTTATAATAATGGCTGGGATCATCGGGTTCACCATCGTCCCTCACCCGCCACAATGCCGAAACCGCCGAACCCGCAAGGAGGAGGGGCAGCGGTACCGGAGGTACCGGCGGTACCGGCGGTACCGCCCCCATCCCACTCCCATCTATCATCGAGCCCGAGATTACTCCGTGCACCCTAAGATATGATTTACGATATAGTTTGACTAGATTACATTTTATTAAGAGAGGAATTAAACATTACATTTATTTAAACTACCTAAGTCAAATTAATTAATAAAAATCAAATTAAGTCAAATCTCGGATTTATATATATATATATATATATATATATATATATATATATATATATATATATATATATATATATATATATATATATATATATATATATATATATATATATATATATATATATATATATATATATATATATAGGTTTAATGGAGAACACAAAAAATGTTGAGAATGTGATAACGGTTTTTGACCAATCAATAGATAAAAGATATTAGTAATTATGTATTTTAATTAAATTATAATAAAATAAAATTCAAATAATACTTTTTGAAATCTAGGGACTCTGATTGACGATTACTTAAAGGGAAATTGTCATAAAAGCCCTAACATTTATCAAAAATGTGTGAAATTACCCTTTAATGTAAATTTTGTGTGGTAAAGCCTGGAATTTGGATTAAATTGTGCAATTTAGGCATTTAGAAGGTAATACCCTCAATAGCCGGTTACCTTCCTCAGTTCTCCTTCTTTACGTGCTCCCTTTCTCACCACCGTCCTCCCATCTCACCACCGTTCTTCCTTCTGTGATCCATCCCCACATGACCAACCTCTACTCCGCCTCTCCTCTGCCGCCTACTACACTCCCCGCCCCTCAATTTCTTGTAAATCGAAGCACAACAGATCTCCCTCACCTAGCCTCCACCGTCATCGGTAAGGATGAAGATGAAATTGATGTCGAAGGTTTAACTTTAAACCTTGACTGGAATCGATTTCAACTTTGAAACGATTTTAGGGTATTCGACTGGAAGTGGAAGTGGTGCAAGCTTTGAAACTTTAAACCTTGACGTGATGCAGAACACCTTCAATGGCTCCATCCCTCCCCGATTTTGGGTATTCGACTAGAAGTGGAAGTGTTGCAAGCAGGTCTCCCTTGGTCGCATGAGGGAGAAGGCGAAGGGGAGGTTGATGCGATGTGGGGATAGATCGGAGATGGGAGAACGATGATGTTGTGGGTCTGATCGGAGGATTTTGACCTGTAACACCCCTTTTCTTTTACCATATTTAAATACAAATACAGTTTATCTTACAAACATATATTACAACTCGTGACTACATAATAGTCACTTAAATTTTTATTTTATTTTACAAATTGAAACTCGAGGGGTATTACAGACTCAATACCAACAACCATAATTTAAACTTACATTGTATTAATCGGTCCCAACTTCAACTCTTCGCTCCGTTCACCTAAGTACATAGCATTCCAAAAAACATAGTATACGTGAGACATAAAGTCTCGTGAGTAATATGGGTTTAGACCCAAAACTTTTCTATTCAAAACTTGAAATATTCAAAAGTACATTGCTAAAATTGATTTATTTCATGAATCTCAAAATGACTTTTTCTTCTTTACTTTCAAACTTTAAAAAAACTTTCTTTCTTAAAACTGCTTTTCTTTCTCATTTCTCGTGACCAACTGAAACTTATGAATTAAGTTAATTAATTCATTCAACTAGCTCCCCTCGCGGGACAGAACAGATCTGCCCACTCGGTTTGCTCATTCTGTCTCCCCTTCGTGACTTGGAACAAATTCAAGCACAAGGGTATGCTAAGCTAGACAACTACTTCGCGACGGGAGGTACCATCCCAGTAGTGTCTTCTGATCTCCCAATTATGTGGGTGATCCTAGTCCGGACAACTGGCTCATACGTCTTTAATTCTTACTTCATTTCATCTCAAATTGGTCAAAATGGGACACAATTTGTAATAAACTAAAACTCATAAACTTTGTAACTCTTTATCAAAAATATTATCAGACTACTTTTGACATCTTAGTTCCTACAAGGAACTTCTTTCAAAATACGTTGCAAATTGTACTTTAAAAATCTACTCAAAATACTAAGCCCTTGTATAGAGCTTCTTTCAAAATTATTTTCCAAACTTCAGTATTTATAAACATTGGAAATCATACTTTTCTGAAAATAACATTTTTGCTATGTACTAGAAAATCCTCATAAAACTCACCTTGATGTTGCTACCAGTCTCTACGCTTCTCGTATTCCTTTCCCCTTTCCGTGCTCGACCACGTTTGAAGCACCACCTATACATGTATTATATATATAAATACTCAATAAATTCATACTATGACTGACTCTACAGTGCTAAGGTCTCATACGTCTCAATTCTAGGTTATAACAAATGTATAACCATTAATAAACCCATTTTACGGTTTCTCCGAAATACGCGTATACTGCTACAGTACCCCCGAGGGGTCGTATTTCAGTTCCGACTCTTTTCCATGAAATCTTATACTATATTAGACTTGTGTTTCAAATTTGGAGTTAATTGGACAAGTCTAGCTCAAATTCTAAAAATCATGAGCATGAATAGTGATTTTAGCCTCTGCCGCTACAGTAACTTTTCCGCAAGGTCGAATTACGGATTTGACCATTCCCGACATATTCTTATACCATGTTAAGGTTATGTCTGAAATTTCAGATCAATCGGACGTGTCTAGCTATAGTTTCTAGCGTTTGAGTTATTTGAGAATTTTAACATTTTTGGTCCCTGCCCAGCCCCTGACTGAAGGCGCACTGCGCCTGGCTAGGGGCGCACTGCGCCTGGGCGCACCCCGCCCTGGTCCTGGGCGCACTGCGCCTGGCGCCTGGGCAGCAGCCTGTTCAGTCGCGATTTGTGCACTGTAGCACGCAGTTTTCACCCATTAAGCACTTATTTCGGTACTTAATCGTATGGGGTTTGTTCTAGGACTAAAACCCTTGACTAATAACATGTTTTAAGCTATTAAAAACACCTCAATAGCTCAATTACAGAAATTAACGTTCTTGGCTAAACTTGAAAATTCTCAATTATAGCATCCTACTTTCATGTTTATGGGTTAAATTCTTAACTAATGGCTTATTAGAAGCATTAGCTACTTAACCCACATGAATTATAGCTGCAATTTCAGTTTCTACTCAACCCAATTCAAGAACACCCAAGAACTAGGTTAAAGAAAATGAAATCTTACCTCTTTCAACAATGGAATCACTAATTCCAATTCCTCTCTTGATTTTCCTTGAAAATTCCTTTGATCTCTTCTTCTTCCTTGCTCTCTCTTGCTGCTTCTCGTGCCCTCTAGAACTCTCTGAATTTTCCTTGCATAATGAAGGAAATAACTAACATTTACTATATATATTTAGTTTATATAAAAACCTTACAATTAGGTCCCTAAACTTCCAATTCTTTCCAAAATGACCCTAAAACCATAAATCTTGCAAGGAATGTTCTAACTTGACATTTTCTTGACATTTTGGTCATTTTTCATGTCAAATGACCAATTTGCCCTTTTTGGTTAAATTTCACTATTCACGCGTCAAAACTCCAAATTTCACATAAACTTTTATTTCTCACTTTATTATTGTACAAATACATATTATTACACATAATAGTCGTACAACGTGACAAATGACCGTTTTACCCTTTTTGACTTTTTCGCGGGTTCTTACATGACCGGCTTCAAATTAGGGTCTGATCGGAGGATTTTGACCGGCTTCAAGTTCATCCATCTTCTAGTTGTAACCTACTTCAATGGCTTCAATGGCTTGATTTCAAGGTAAGGATGAAGATGAAATTCATGTGGTGATGTTTGTGTGGAGAAGACGATGGTGGTGTTAGGGTCGTTTGGGCTTCAACGAAAGTTGCAGGTTGGTTCAATGACTGAAATGTGGTGAGTATTAGCATTGATTCATGTCTATTTATGTGTTTTGTTCGTATGTAGAAGATGATGAACATGATTAGTTTGATTTCTGGAAACATTTATTTCTTATTATCAATTGTATTGCTAGTTACAGCCATGAATGTCATCTGTGAAGAAAAAACGGGAATGGAAGTTTGGGGAAAAGAGTAACCTGCTGGTGACTTGTTAACCTGCTAAATGCCATAAATACACAAATTAATCCAAATGCTAGGCTTTAATGAACACAAATTACATTAGAGGGTAATTCCGCACATTTTTGCAAATGTTAGGGCTTTTATGACAATTGCCCTTACTTAAAATACGAGAATTAATTAAGTTTTTTTATTTTTAAACAAAAAGACTCTTAATCCAAAAGTACTTCAAGTAGTTTTTGGGAGATATTAGCTTTTAGCTTTTGATGTTTATGTTGGTTTACACTTCTAAAAGTTATCAGTTACTTTTACCGAACACTTTTGTACAAAAAAAGCTATAGCTACCAGTAGCCAGCAGCCAGCAGCCAAACACGCTATATGTAAATGTACATTTTTATTCTTTTTAATCCTAGTCCCTAATATATCGTGAAGGTCTATTAGGTATTGAATCTGTCGCTATTCCATAACCAAAATTCACAAAATGAAAATCAAATTTTAGAATCAAAACATTAAAACCTAACTACCATAATAAATATAGATATTCGTCTAGCAAAATAAAGCCTTATGTTCGATTTCAAAGTATCGAAACCAAATCACAAAAATCGGGTGTCAAAGTCTAATTCGTTTTTAATATATTGAAACCAAATCACAAACATCAAGTGTCAAAGTGTAATTAGGTGGTAGGTTATTCCACGAGTGAGCTTTAGGATTTTGTTATACATCTTAACGATTTCTTGTTTTTGGCCTTAATCTCTTCACGTTCCTCCTTAAGCTCTCCCTTCATCGTCTTACAAATACGATCAACAATAACCTGCATAGCAGCAATAACCAAGATTACACCTAATTAAACATCAAGTCGTATCATTCAATTATTAGCAACGTACTTTCAACTTGAATAGAAAATTAGCAACTAATAGCAACATACTTTCAACTTGAATTAAAAACGGGCAAATGTACTTTCGACTTGAAAAAAACTTTAAATAATTAATAGCAACATATTTTCAACTTGAAAAAAAACTATAAATATTAAAAGCAACAATAACCAAGTTTCCATCAAGTCATATTATTAAATTAATAACAACATAATCTGCACTTGAAAAAAACTATCAACAAGTAATACCAATGAATTTTTAACTAGAAAAAAAACTATAAACAATGAAAAGCAACAATAACCAAGTCACTAGTTTTAAGTTAACTGTAACATCCCAAAATTTTAGGGTAAAATTTAAAAAAAATTAAACGGACACTTCAATATAAGAAAAGCCACTTAATTAATTTTGACAAAATTCCATAACTTATAAGTTTAATGAAAACATCCCAGTATTAACAAAAGTTAATGAAATCACAACATAGCGGAACTTTCATTCAAAAACAGTCCTCCAATGAAGCAGCACAGTGTATACACGTCACGCCTTGCCATCCATGGTACCTGATGTACCTGAAACAGTAGTTTATATAGGGAAAGGGTAAGCACGGAGCTTAGTGAGTTCCTCAAAATACCATACGATCCATCACATAACATACAACACACAATAACCATTCATATGTCTGTGAGACTCGCGGGCTATCCCTGTTCCGCCTGAAGACTCACGGGCAGTTCCCGTTCTGTCTTATCGCTCGCAGGCTTTTCCCGTTCCGTCTAATGACTCGCAGGCTATTCCCGTTCCGCCTATTGGCTCGCGGGCTATCCCATTCCGTCTAATGACTCACCTGATTATAGTTGACTAATGTAAACAAAATATCTATTTTAAACAGAAATATTTATAAATGAACTATTCAACACAATAATGGAAATAATGCGTTTTGCATGTCATCTTTCTTTTTTCTTTTTTTGTCAAAGATGGCCCACATAGAAACGAATCGGTAACCATGCTCGTTTTTTAAGAATAAAAAACTCGCATATTCACTTTAAAAATGGCTACTCGTACTGATACCAAATAACTCATCCAGTTGACCGAAGTTCTAGATTTAGATCGGACTTTTATCAGATTTAGATATCAGCTATGAAGAAGTTGGAGCTTGTTTTCGTACCTATACTTGGTTACGGTCATCTAAAGTCAGCCATAGAATTCGCAAAGTGTTTGCTCGATCGAGATGAAAGATTATCTATCACCTTCCTTGTTATCATTCCCCTCGGTCAAACCGATATTGATTCATACACAAAGTCGCTTGCTGCTTTTAATGCCCGAATGAAATACACCATGATTCCTCCCACCAACCCTCTCCCTCAAGGACCTCAACCCTCTTCACGTAACTCCTTCGAAAAGCTGGCTAGCCTCTTCATCGAGAGCCATAAACCTCAAGTCGAACGAGCAGTCATGGATTTGGTGTCAGATGATTCAACACATCTTCTTGGATTTGTACTTGATATGTTCTGCAGTAGTATGATTGATGTAGCCAACAAATTCAGTGTCCCTTCATACATATTCTTTACTTCAAACACAGCTTTTCTTGGTTTCCTCCTCCACCTCCCGATGTGCCACAGCCAAGTTGGTGTCAACTTCAACCCATCGGATCCTGACTCACTTATCCCCAGCTACCAGAATCATGTTCCTGCAAATGTGCTTCCTGGTGGTTTATTTGACAAAACAGGTGGTGGGTATGAAGCTTTCCTCTATCTTGGTACCAAGTTCCAGGAATGCAAAGGACTTATTGTAAATTCTTATGTTGAACTCGAATCATACGCTGTTAATTCAATGGTAGCCCAACCAACTGTATACCCGGTGGGGCCCTTGCTTGATCACAAGAACCATAATAAGTCAAATACATCGACTGAGATCATTAATTGGCTCGACAATCAACCTTCGAAGTCGGTCCTCTTCCTGTGCTTCGGGAGTATGGGAATAAGTTTTAAACAATCCCAGATAGAGCAGATAGCTATTGCTCTCGAGAGGAGTGATCACCGGTTCTTGTGGTCGATTCGCAAGCCACCACCAAGTATGCATGGGGATCCAAGTGACTACACGAGCTATGAAAATGTTATGCCAAATGGGTTTTTCGCAAGAGTGAAAGAGAGAGGAATGGTTTGTGGTTGGGCACCACAAATCGAAGTGCTAGCCCATGGTGCGGTCAAAGGCTTTGTGACTCACTGTGGATGGAACTCCATCTTGGAGAGCCTGTGGTATGGGGTCCCTATTGCAACTTGGCCACTGAATGCAGAACAACAACTGAATGCTTTTTTGGTGGTACGGGAGTTGGGACTGGCTGTGGAGTTGAGCTTGACATACAAAAGCAGTGGGAGCGAGTTGGTGATGGCAGATCAGATAGAGAGAGCCATAAATTGCTTGATGGATGATACCAATCCGGTGAGGGAGAGAGTGAAGAAGGTAAGTCAAGAAAGCAGGAAGGCCTTGATTACTGGTGGATCTTCGTTTGTTACACTAGGTAACTTGGTTGAAGAAATATTGCAAAACATAGGGGAAAAGTGATAAAGCTAATGAGCAGGAGATCACCATACCACATTCCTTCCCCTTCAATAATAACCCAAGTAATTTATATTTGTTTTGTTGCAGCTCTAGCACCTACCATTCACATCTCTGTGATATATAATACCTCCCCCCCCCCCCCCCCCCCCCCCCCCCAAACCCAAGAAAAGAAAACACATTATTGCTCCTTTATATTTTGAAGTTGGAAGTATTTTTTTTGTTGATCTTAAATGTCAGAAGATCTATATATGTTGGCAAGGTGATCATGTTTAATGGTTGAAATGCAAACATTCTCGGTAGATATGTAAGTTTGCATGGATAGTAACTCAAAAATGCATGGGCCAAACTCGATCATCCGAGAAGTCAACATCTTCTCTGCACAGATAGGTAAACAAGTTTAGTCTTAATTTTCTTAGAGCATCCACATGGACCACATCGTTTTTCGGAGGAATGATTTTCTATATTTAAAGCGTTTTGACGATTGGAGAGGCTTGTCCAAATCAATGAGTTCAAATTCGTGACAAGAAATGGGGTCGCATCGGATAAACCCATCCTGGAAACCAATGTCGGATTACGAAGGTGACAAAGAGCAAACTAGAACAACCAAAGGGGGTTTATATGGAGTATAACTTATTGCACTTCTGAATATGCCTCTTAATGACTTTAAGAAAAAAAGTGTTTTTTTTTTTTAGAAGCAAAAATAGTATACTCTGACATCTTAATGGTTCAAACTCAGCTTAATATATTAACTATTCAAATGTTTTTTAATGATTGACATCTTAATGGTTCAAACTCAGCTTAATATATTAACTATTCAAATGTTTTTTAATGATTCAGATGTTTAAACCTGACAACCCAATGACAAACCAAAGACTCTTGATGATTGAACCATTCAAAGGCTGCCTTTGAATGGAACCATTAAAAGGCTGCCTTTGAATGGAACCATTAAAAGGCTACCAAACATCCCTTAAAACTTGTAGCTTTAGATTTGTCACAACTTGAATCCATTTTGAGTGAATATAGGTGGAAAATGGGTGAAAGTGTGAGAGTGTTGTTATAAATGGTTGTAGAAAATTATGAGTTATTGATGCTATTTATACATGTAATTATTTGAAAAAAAAAAATTTGAGAAACTAGTTCTTGGGAAACGATCACAAAGAAAAAATTAGATGCTACTACTGCTAATTACATATGTTTTTATTTGTACAACATAAATTCTTATAGTGAATAATTTTGAACACAAACATTTTAAACGGTTATTCATGTCTAGCAGGTTTTGGATACACCTTCGGCGAATGTGCGGTCATCTTCCCCAGTAGGAGGCATCTTAGATATCTGATGTGGATCATTTTGGAGACACCTTTGGAAGTGTTTAATCAAATGTTGTCCTTGAATGATTATCTTTCATGATACCCAGGCATAGGATCGAAATATTATATTCGGAAAGTGTTCTACACGATCCTTCAAGTAATCCAGAAAGCTATATTGATTCCAAAAACATGTTCCTGCCAAACTCGAACACATTTTTGGGTATGATGTGATTTAGAAAAAAGAAAGGTAATTAAAGCCGTAACGTTTCTCAAATCCAATCTTCGACGAAACCTAAAGTGTTAGAAATTGGGTAGGGTTTGAGTGGAGATCTGGATACCCTATGGATCGTGTGAACACTTTTCGAACTGATATTTCTACCATATGCCCGCGTTACATGAAATTCAGCCTAGGATAATCCCAAGGGGACACTTACGAATCTAGGCACAGAAAACGTAAACCAAATTGCTATAGAATCTGAGTTCGTATGAGAAAACGAGAGCTAAAAGGTGTGTATGACCTCAAAGAGGAGAGTCATATTTATAATAAACGAGTGATAGGGTTTTGTCTAGGGTTAGCCGTCATGGGCTTTAGGGTTGCCGTCATCGGTTTCTTTGGAATAAGTCACGTATTAATGAGAAATCGATGGTTTCCAAAACTGACGAAATTAGTCACAGTTTTACCATAATCACCCTCAAGAAATACGATTTTCCACTTTGTATCCACTTGGAAATTCCGAAGACCTTTTGGGGCGCTTCCCCAAACCCCGCGAGGGACGCTGCCCCTCGACCCCGCCCGCTGACCTGGCAGCGGGACCCCAGCTAGGGACTCTGCCCTTGGAACCCCATTAGGGGCGCTGCCCCTAGACCCCGTCAAAAGGGCAGCAGCCCCTTTGGAAACCCCGAACCCGGGGGCGCTGTCCCCAAACCCCCGACTTGTCGTCGAACCGGTTATTTATTCAATCTAATACATGCGTGCACTCCGCACATACCCGAACATATATTAGATTACAAATTAAATAGCCCCTTAGCTCACATGTTAGTTCCAATTACATTAAATGATTTGGTGACACTAAAATCACCAACATAAATGATGACCAAAGAGTCATGTCTTTACGGTTGCCTTTAGGGATGATCATGGCCTCATGGGTCTAAAACCGACCCAATTGGAAGTGAACCCGAATTTCTGAAAATCATAGAAACAAAGACCAAAATGCATATACTATTCGGTTCGGTTCTATGTTTGATTTCCTTTGTTAGGGATGGTAGCGGTTCTAGAATCGGACCGAACCGACCAGGAACCAAAAAAACCAGACCCGAAAAATTTCAAATGCTAGAATCGAGAACCGAACTGCATATCCTATTCAGTTCCAATTCGGTTCCGGTTCGGTTGTCTTGCAGTTTTGTGGTGAAGTACACTTTGTCTGCAATTGCCCTGCTGTTCCGTCACAACTCACAACAAGGCATTACATATGAGAGATTGGATCAAGATGGGCTGCAGCCTGCAGGTTTAAACATCCCTCTCCTTCCATAATCACCCAAATCTAAGACGGGTTGCAAGTTTGAACATGTGAGAAAGAATATCCATAGCTCACGTGATTGCTCTCTCTCTCTCTAGGTCCGGATACGATTTTGAATTTACTTCGTTAGTGGGATTTTGAGCACCCATGAGTTACCTCCGTCTTTGCTTAATACATTTTTTGTACTTTCATCAATACGATCCAGAGTCCCATGGCTGCTTTCTATTGCTTCGACTCCTGTGTCCAAACCTTCTGATTTATTTTATAATTCACTTTCCTTAATACGATTTTGGAATTTGCTTTTTGATTTTGAGAGTTGAAAATTCAAAAAAAAATTCAAAGGTTAAAAAAACACAGATCGAAGATGCTTCAATCAAATCAATGCTTCCAACCCAAAACACCTTTAAGATTAGCTTTCTATAAATGTAGGATGTATCTCAATCCTCACATCTCCTAGATTTTGCAAGTCAACAACTTACTGAATTCAAACTTATACAATCGCAAGCATACTTTCCTTTAAATAAATCATAAAATGACAAGTAATAAAAAGTATTTTCAAGTATTTTTAGATCTTTGGGAGAGTGGGATTTATACAGCGGTAATATTTACACATAAAACATTAATCACCAAATTCAACAAACTTCAACACCAACCATACAGAAAGCTAACATTGAAGTCTAGAATATAGTTCTTCAAGAGCAGCATACAAGGGTTCAGCAGCCTTTGGCCTCTCCACTGTCCCAAGAAGTATATCACCCGTTGTCAAATACGGATCCCCATAAAACTGAAGATTCGCATCCATCCTCGTTGCAACAACATTCCCTTCCAAAGACACTCCAACAAATGCACCTAAACCACCACAAATTAAATCCCACATTCATATAATATAAAAAATAAAATATAACAAACTAAAAATACCTTTGCTACAACTATACGTATAGCACATGCCAGATCCCCTATCGCCAGCTCGCACATCCGCTTCCAAAACCCTCCCCACGGGCCCTGCTGCAGCACTACATCCAGCTCCAAGTGAAAAATGCATGCGTGAACAAAACGTCTTCACAGCTTTAAAATCATGTAGCACAATTATAAAGTCCATAAGTTCACCCCCCACCTACAAAAACATATAAAAAAATATATTTTGTAACCGACTAACCACTTTTGTTTTCAACTACTGCAAGGTTGTTAGTTAGTTAGTTATACCTGTGGGCCCCACCCTAGACCGGCTGAAACAATAGCAGAAGGTGCGGACCATGAACCATCGGACCTTCTAGCCATAACCAAACCGGTACCGATCTTGTAAGTAAGTAACATTCCGACTTTAGCGACGGTTAATATAGCAAGGCCTTTAGCGCCTTTTATAACTGCTGAAGGAATAGATCTTTCCGGATTTAGCCTTGCAACACGACAGTAATTCCTTAAAGTGTTTGAAGATTTATAGATTTCATGTTCCATAGAGAGTCCAACCGGAAGGTTCAACCATCCACGTGTACAAGTCCAGTCCATGACATCGTGTTTCGCCACCTGGACCGCGTTGCTGATTGTGTTGATTAATACACCTTGTAACGGATCGAGCATGTCGTAACATGTGTCGCATACTCTTTGTGGATTTCTCTCTCTGAATTTAACGGGTAACAAGCATCGTCCTTTTGAGCATGCCCTACAGAATATTCCGCCACAGAAGCGACAATGGTGCCTGCCACGTGTGATGGCGGTGAAGGGAGAATTGCACTGCATGCATGCGGAAGCTGAGCTGTCACGAAGCCAGTCTGGCGGTTCGGATTCCAGGACTTCTTTGTAAGCGGAATAGTTGATTCCGTTTGGTTCAAGGAGTGGTGGGGCACTTGGAATGTAAACAGACGGGTGTAAGTATGTGTCCCCGTTTTTTTCAGAACCCATAAATGCAACATTTGAATCAGGAGTTGGCTCTTCATCTGTGTCTTTGTTACGACCCGTGACAATTGCCACTATTCCGGTTAGTACGTTTTTTAAATTTACTTCAGGGGTATTTTGGGGAACAGAGTTTTGGTAATGATAATCATCGTTGGAGTCGTAATCTCCATCGACAAAATCTTCAGACTCGAAAGGCAGGTGTTCTGTGGATCTTGTGGCATGATGGAGGGTAGTTTGGTCTTTTGGAACAGCCCATGTGGAATCGGTATAGTCGTCAATGAAGTAATTGTTGTTGTCCATGTCAGCAGTTGGATGTGGAGAAGGAGGAACTTTTTGTTTTGTAGCCATCATAATGCTACATGTATCCAACTCTTGATGAATAAACTGCATCACAAATAAGGATTTAAATAAAGAAACTAGCAATATGGAGGTAATTATGCCAAATAGGATTATAGGGTATGCTAAATCAGCAATGAAAGTTTAATCAATAACAAAGCATACAACATTGTGTAGATAAGATATATGCACGTCGAAAGAATCATGAAGTTTTAGAACTATAAAAGTCCTCCGCATCATTGGAACTTGAGTCATTGATTAGAAATTTAGGATTTAAGGTTGAGAAAAGACAGTAACGCATCCATCGATGACAACAAAAGGCAGGATATATGCAAATAAGAAGACACGAACCCATTCATTCAGTTAAGGAGCACGCCTAGGCATACAGGAATCGAAGTGCATAGAGGCATCCGCCCAAGACTCATTCAGAGCATTCAAGTAGTTTAATTGGGTTTTATGCGAAAGTTATTTGCTTGTTTTTATTCGATAATTTTTGAATTTCTCGATTGGAAACAGAATCACGACTCCTAATTGGTGAAGTAGACATCAAATTGTGCAAGAATTCATAAACCGCGGATTGATAAGGTGAAAAGCATTATTTGGATAATTAGCGTAACAATATAGGAAACCCAAAGATTGCTAATACCGTTAGTCGAGAAATTCTGCAAGGAATTCTGATATAATTACGGGTTTAACTAACCCCAAAAGAAACTCGAATATTAGCTTCAAAGACCTATCTTTTACAGAGGAATCGGTATTCGATGATCGGAATTTACCTTTAATCAGTTTGCGGCAAACAATAGATTTCGCTTCTTGATTTGTGTAAACCCCCGTGAGCGAATGCTTCTATGTTGATGATACGTTTCTCTGCAGTCGTTCTGACGTTTCTTCTTTTGCCCCAATTTTCGTAATCATCAAATCAGATTGGAATGCCGTTCGTCGTCTCATTTTATTTGAAGTAAATATACAAAAATTGTCCCTCGAATATGCTATAACTAGCAATTCTAAGCTCTTATTTTTTTGTTTTGCATTGATGACCCTTACTTAGGGGTAGGGGTGGAATTGGTACGGTACCGGGCTTTTTTCTTCTATACCGTGTACCGTACCAATTATAATTGACACAAAAATTTAATTACCAGTATCGTATCAAATATACTTGGTACCAACTTATTTGGCTACCAACAAGTTTGGTTGGTACATATTGGTATTGGTATATACCAAAAGCTTTTCTTTTAGTATTGTTTTCGTTAACTTATCATGGCTTATGTGCTAGTCGCTTTGTTATTAGTTTGATTTTAATATCTAGTGTTGTTTGAAAAAAGAATTACTATTAAGAGTTGTTTTAGTAATTTATATATTTTATTTTTTTTATTTTTTTTTATTTTTTTTTTTAGAAACGGCGATGGATTCGAGCTTTGTGACGGGTTTTCAACCGTCCCTCATTGTTTGACACTTCATTTATGAGTGTGACTTGTTAGTTATTACTCCTAATAACTCTCTCATGCATCTACGGTTCTTTCCATCTCTTTTCTGATCGGAACCAATAGCCAAGGTAATTGTGCGATTTTTTCCTGATCTGCGATTTTTTTCTATTTGAACCTCAAACACTTTTTTAAAAACTCTTTTTTATAAAAGTCATGAACAAAAAAGCACTTTTCCAAAAAGTGCTTATGAGTAAAATAAACAATCTGAAACACCTCCTAAGTAAGATACTTCTTACTTATACAAGTTGGGGCTAGCCCACTTGGCTAACTAGGTGTTTACTAACTTGGAGGTCATGGTTCAAACCCTGACACTAACATAACTTTGTGAATTTAATAATTAACCTGCCGTTCAAAAAAAAAGATACTTCTTACTTATGAAAATACCTTATAAGCTATGTAAAAAAAGACGGTGCTGCCCTTTCTTTCCTTCGGTTCTCTCGTTCACGCCTCATTTCCTCTTGTTCACGCATCTGACGATTCTTTCCTTCTTCTCTTTTTTGATCGGAACCAACAGCCAAGGTAATTTTTTTTTTCTAATCAACAATTTCTACAATTTCTTTTTTCTGATTGAAACCCAAAACGCTATTTGTTGGACCGATTTTTTGCATTTGTGTTCAACCAAAGGATCGATTTTAGGGATGTTCAACAAAAACGCTATATGCCCTTTCTTTCCTTCGGTTTCTGCTTCAGGTATGATTATGGTCATATCATTTGTTTTTTTTTCAGGATAATATCGATTCTTGTGGATTGGTTTTTTGTAAATGTTATTTACTTTGATTTTCTTTTTTCGGGGTCGGTTTCTGGATCGGTTATGCTTTAAAAGTTTGGGTTTTTTTCATCTATTCTGGTTCAGATATGATTTGATTCAACTTTTTATGTGGATTGGTTTTCTGTGAAACTAATTGTTGTGTATAGATTTTCCTGTCTCGAGTTTCAATTATTTGAATCAATTTGCTCTATGAATTTTTCTAGTGAATCTGGACTTTGATTCAATTTTGTATAACATGCTATTCAAATATTTGTATATTATAGATGTGAATTTTCTAGTGAATCTGAACTTTGATTCTTTTCTATTAGTTTGTAAATTGTTCCAATTTCTGTCTCATTATGTTTTCATATATGCTAAAATATTTGTTAGTACGACATGACATTGAAAACTTTTTATTGATGTGTTTATAAGATTTGTTAAAATATATGTTATATGACATTGAAAGTGGTAAATAGTTTAAAATATGTAAACATGTCTTTTTTGGTTATTTTACATATGTAAAAGCTAGGTCAAATACTTTTTAAAACCTCATTATCAACTTATTACATTTTCTCACCACATAAGCTTATCCAAACACTTTTTTAAAAACACTTTTCTAAAAACTCATTTTCGAAAAGTCATAATCTAATAAGCACTTTTACATGAAAGTGCTTATGAGTACAAATAAGCACTACCAAACACCCCTTAGATATTGCGTCCTCAATGAAAAGAAAATGATCATGTTCTCTTAGTCTTTTTGGAAGAAAAATACGAGATTTTCATTATCATTCCTTTAAGATTTTTTCTGGGAAAAAAATATGAGAAACATAATAAACTTCAATAAAAAAATATAAGAAACCTAATAAACTTTATAATGACAAAAATGTTTCTTCTATTTACCCTAATAAAGACTTGTAGATTCAATACGAATGTGCCACAATAATGAGATAAGAATAAAACATTTGACGAATTTGATCAAACAATATTGACTAATGAAATTGAGAACATTCTTTTAAAGACAAACTTTTATATCGAATTGAAGATAAACGGGCAACAAGCTGTGCCGCAAGCTCCCTTTGGATAGAAAAACTATTTCTTTTAAAAACTACATTTATATATTTAGGGTTATTACATTACTATGCATCACCATGAGACTATATTTGGGAGTTTCGCAACCTCTGTTGCAAGGAAACCAAAAGCACCAAACGTGAATACAATAAACACATGTTGATTTTCTATGCATGCTTTTTCATGTTTGATCACTTTGCATGAGGCGGCTTTTAAAGTAATTTGTCACATAGTGAAATCCTCATTCCCCAAGCCCATGGGAGGGGAAACCCTTGTCAGATCCCACATGCGTGCGTCCATACAAATACCAAAATACCAGCCGGTCTAAGGGTGGATCTTCCTTCCAACGGGTCGATTAAGAAGTTCAAGGTGTTTATTTCTTAACAGAAATCCTAGCATGTCCAAATACATCTAAAAGAACATCCCTCGCCATATCATGTCGGCACTTAAAACCATAGAGATTTCTATAATGTACTGCATGCTCCCCAAAGGAGTCCAAACATGCCTTTCGACAAATATAACGTATATCGTCAACCGAAATTAGTGAATCATGAGGCGATACTTAAGGATAGTACGATATTTCACTGGTGATATATGTTGGCCTAGGCCATCTATAAGGATAGTCAGGAGAAAATCTTGAGTATATGGTGCTTGTGTACACTCAAAATTGTTGTTATCTGACAATCATGTCAGAGTGTACTTCTATGTCCTTGAAATTTTTACTAAAAATAGCGCTCGCCAATGCACATTGGGGTTTAGGGGTCGGTGTCCTTATTAATGACACCGCTAAAGTTGAAACGCATTATCGTATCACAAACATAATAATAATCCATACCACATATGTGGCTGTGTAACACCCAAGATTGAGCGTAACACCCAAGATTGAGCCCTAAATGACACATAAGCATAAGATAAAGCCTCTATTGTCGAGTGCAACCCCAAACCACCAAATTAAATGGGTAAAGATGTGAGTCGCCACTTGTTGTCTTCGAATAAAGGACCTCAGCAAACCATTATGTCCTCAATTGACTCGCGTAATTTTTTGTCAAAGAAAAATGACGACGCATTCGTGTGTTCGGGTTGGCCACGTCCTCAAAACAAAAAAATGTTTTGCAATAAGCTCACTTTGCGAGTCACAAAACTATGGAAGAAAACGTAGCATATCAATATCGTTAGTAGCTTGCTTCATGGCCAACACACTAATAAAAGTTGTGTCTTTGCTAATAGTCCCCCCTCCCAAGAAGTATCACCCCCAATAACGGCCTCCTTATATCTAGTAGAAATAATCCCTCATAAAGCTTCCTACCATCAAATGAAGGCAAAAAAATCTCAGTGTTCTTATTATTTAGTTCAAGACCTAATCCTTGCAGTCACCCTAATAATGTCTAACACTTGGGCACCTCATCCGAATCTCCAATGACGGTCCCATCATCAAGATACTAAGCATGAAGAAGAAGATTGCAGTTATATATAATCTTATGTACAAACGGGTGCATAAAATAGCAAAAAAGAAATAGTCTCAAAGGATCTACCACCACCCACTACCATTGCCACCACCTACCATCATTGTTGTCGCCACCACCACAACCATCATCGCCGTTGCAGCCACCACCCACCGCCGCCGCCACCGCCACCCATCACTACTACAGTAGCGGTGGTGGTGGCGGCAGTAGTGGTGGTGGGGGTGGTGGCAGTAGTGGTGGGGAGTGTGGCCGTAGCGGTGGTAGTGGTTGTAGTAGTGGGTAGTAGTGGTGGTGGGTGCTGGTGGTGTTGGTGGTGGCGATAATAGTGGTGAGTGGGGGGTGGTGGCGGTGGCGGTGACAGTGGTGGTGGGTGGTGACAGTAGAGGAAGTGGTAGTGGTGGTGGGTGTTGGCGGTAATAGAGGTGGTAGGTGGTGGTGATAGTAGTGGTGGGTGGTGAGTGGTGGTGACAATGTTGGTGGGTGGTGGTATAATATGAAATATATATATATATATATATATATATATATATATATATATATATATATATATATATTCAGGGTAAAAAGATAAAAAAATTTGCAAACTTAAGGGTTTTAATGTGAAATTCAATTGATGTTAACTTGAAAATTCAATTGATAACATGTTTCCAGGGTAAAAATGATTTATTTTTTCTTTTACAAAATTTGAGTTTAATTAAACACAAAAATCACAAAAAAATAAAACCGAATATTTATACAAAACTTAAAAGAGTTTCATCACTTTTAGTTTATAAATTCAACTAAATCTAATGAAAACCGAACCGTATTTAAAACCAGATACTAAAATTCGATCTAATACGGTTTAACCAAAATCCGCATCAAACCTTCTTTCCTCTCCAGTCTCCGCCTTTTAGGAAACCGGAACGCAACTGAACACCCAAATCCCTATCCCCGTAATAATAAGAACGGAAAGAGGCCGTGATTTGAAGGCATAAATTACCGCCACAACATCTATTGTGTTCTCGGAGTTTCTTGTTGAAGAATGGGTTCATCCAAGGTGCGGAACAACCACAAAGAAAAAGCAGTTCGTCGCAGGTATCAATCATTCTTGTTCGCACACATTTATGTCGTATTCCGCCTTTCCTCTTGGCGATGATGATTTACATACTACTATATGTTATGCACTAGCTGATAGTCATCCATGGTTTATGTTTGGACTGGAATAATTAGGTCAATTCATGTGGGGCTTCGACTCTATGTAGTTGATGTTTTGCTGAAGTATATATTTATTTGGAATTAACAGTTTGTGACCATTTAGATTTTTGGTGGTTCTATTTCTGAACATCTTGTTCCATTTTTTGTTTGGCTCTGTTTCTGAGCACATATAATTCGTAATCGACATGTGCAGAGAGGAAAAGGTCGAACAACCAGAGCTACCAAAATATCGAGATAGAGCTAAGGAGCGAAGAGAAGATCAGAATCCTGATTATGAACCTTCTGAATTAGGGTCTTTTCATGCAGTTGCTCCTCCAGGAAACGTTGATCTTCTGTAAGTTCATCTCAATTTATCTCTATGTTCTTTGTTCATTCTCTCTGCATCAACATATAACAACTAACAAGTAGTCAACCACTAATTTGTTCTTGTGTGTTTACTCATGCAGATCAGCAGAAGCCCAGAGGATATCAATTGAGAAGAGCAAGTATCTTGGAGGTATATTTCATGATACATTACTCTATTGTTATTCTTTTTAGCTGTTATTTTTCCTCCTTTTATCATTTTAATCTTATAAACTTGATATAAATGACACAGGTGATGTTGAACACACACATTTGGTCAAAGGTTTAGACTATGCTTTGCTGCACAAAGTGAGAAGTGAAATAGACAAAAAACCAGAAGCTGAAGATGATAATGGTGGAAAGCCTAGGTAAGCATATTTTGACCTTGAAGTGAGCACTTTCAACTTCCAAGATGATTTGACGTAATCGCCCCTATACTATTAATAAACAGACAACCCAAAGAAGACCTTCCAGTGTCATTTCGCACTGGAAATGCAAAGGCTGTATATCAATGGATAGTGAAGCCTCAAACTACTTTCAAACCAAATGAAATGTTCCTTCCTGGAAGAATGGCTTTCATTTTTGACATGGTAACTTTTCTATACTTTTAATGTTTACTTTTATAATTTATAACATAAATATTCAATTGTTTATGCATGACAGGAGAGTGGGTTTTCTCATGATATCCCAACCACCGTTCACAGAAGCAAAGCTGATTGCCCTGAGCCAGAGGTTTTTTATTCATTCTAAATTTATATTCTACGTAAAATTAATCTTTTTTTTTCTCAAAATGATTATTTTATTTGCAGGAAATGGTTACTGTTAGTGTTGATGGCTCAGTTCTTGACCGAATTGGTAAAATTATGTCTTACCTTCGCCTCGGATCATCTGGAAAGATTCTTAAAAAGAAGAAGAAAGACAAGGATACAAAAGGTACATCTTAAGATTTCACCCTAAATTTATAAAATTTGTCATTACAAATTACATAATTAATCAATGATTATACAGGAAAGTTCTCAGCTGTTTCCGGTGATTATGATGTTGAGAAAATTCCAAAACATACTGAGAAAGAATTTCTACCACCACCACCACCACCTCCTCCAAAAAGAATTCTTTCTGATGAAAAAGAGAAAGTGGAGCCCACAGTTCCTCGTGTTGAAGATGATGATATATTTGTAGGAGAAGGAATTGACTATTCTGTCCCTAGTAAAGATATGAGCCAGAGCCCTTTATCAGAAGACATGGAAGAATCTCCTAAAAGAAAAGAGAAAGCTTCCTATTTCGATGAACCAGCTTATGGCCCTGTTCCACCATCTCAAGACTGGCAACAAACAGTAAGCCATATAAAAAATAGCAACGTACTTTCATTTTATTTATTTAATTTGACAAAATACATTTTTTTCAGAATGGATATGATGCTATGCAAGTGGGGTATCAAGGGGAGTGGCAGGAGTATCAATATGTGGAGCAAATGGGGTACCCTGAACAATATATACAGCAAGATGGTCAAACGTATGATATGCAAGGAGGTTTGACCATAGAAGGGGACCCGCATTTGATGACACAAGAAGAGAAAGATAGAGGTTTGGGGTCGGTGTTTAAGCGGGATGATTTGAGGCTTCAACAATTACGGGAAAAAGATGCGCGTGAGAAAGATCCGAATTTTATATCAGAGAGTTATTCTGAATGTTATCCGGGTTATCAGGAATATAACCGTGAGGTTGTTGATAGTGATGATGAAGCTGATTTATCAAAAATGGATATGGGTGGACGAGTAAGTCTTTCTTTTTTCACTTTATACTTTTTATTTTAAAAAAGGGTATATGTGAATCGATCCCACAGTCAGCATATGGAAGGTAAATCACAATAAGGAAGGAAGGTGATGGAATTGGAATTCGAGATTCCATTCCATGGCGTATTTAGTTGCCAAATGGATGAAATTCAATTCTGTCGGATTCCTTTAAATTCCATGTTTGGGTGAAGGAGTTCAGTTCCATTCTTTCTTTTTTGGTTAAAAGACCAAAATGCTGTCGTAATATATTCGAGTATATATATATATATATAAGTATTTTGCCAGAAAGGTCCTTGCGCTTTCTGATTTTTACCGAGTTTACTCCAAAATTAGAACCTTTTTAAATTTTGGTACTTATTTCAAGGTTTTGTATCGATTTTCGTTCTTGAGACATTCTGATTTTGGTTCTAATTTCAAGGAGTGAATTATGGTCCCCGAGTATAGCTGCTTTTTTCGGTTTCCCAAACAGTTTTCTTTTGTAATTTTATCCTTATTTGAGGTTTTCGTAACATTTTCGTCCTGTTCAAGATAAAATGACTATACTTTTGGGACCTAGATTGCAAAAATTAGCTATTCTCAGGGACCAAAATTAGTCATTTTTCTTGGAAAATGGACCAAATACGTTACAAGAACCTAAAATACTAAAATAGAGACCAAAATTGCTACAGAAAACTTTTTTGGAAACAAAGTTGCCAAAATCAGCTATACTCAGGGACCAAAATGTAATTTACTCTATATCAAGGTTTCCTTTCAGTTTTGGCCTTTATTTCGAGGTTCTAGGGATCAAATTGATGTGAAACCTTGAAATAAGGACCAAAATTGGAAAAAAAAAAAGTTACAAATTTGGGTTCAAAACGGTTAAGTTCAGAAGCAAGGAGCATTTGTTAATTTACTGTAAAAATAGAAAACTTATAAGTGAATTTTAAAAGTTATACAGTTTTTATTATCGAATTTCATTCCATTACCAGCAAACCAAACGTGTGATAGATTGCAATTCCGTTGACAAATTTCGTTCCTTCCAAAAACATTCTACGAACCAAACGTCCCGTAACACTTCTTTTGACTTCAATTTTCAGAGGAGATAAAATATATTAATTATATTTATGATTAGATTATGTGGTGTGGTTTAATTAAGGAGTTATGATATATGAAACAGGCAAAGGGTCGGCTTCACAGGTGGGACTTTGAGACAGAAGAGGAATGGGCAACATACAATGAGCAAAAGGAAGCCATGCCAAAAGCTGCATTTCAGTTTGGTGTCAAAATGCAAGATGGACGCAAGACAAGAAAGCAGAATAAAGACCAAAAGATTACCAACGAACTTCACAAGATTAACAAAATACTCGCCAAAAAGAAAATGGGAAAAGAAGGAAATGATGACAGTGGTGATGAATCTCCTCATCCTGGAAAAAAGCTCAGGGTATAATTGCCTTGCTTTGTTAGGTAGTTATGCACTTTGTATCTAAGCATTAGATTGCTTCTAAATGCGTAAGTTTGTTATGTACTTCGACATCTTATGGTTTTGGTATTTAATTTGGTTGTGTTATTAATGATTCACTACATACATCGATACACCTTATATGAATAAACAGAATGAAAACATCATGCCATGTCAGCAGACAATCTGGTTGAACTGTCAAATGGTCAAAATTGCAACAAATTGAAAAACTTAGTGACTTAATTGCAAAAAGAAAAAAAAACACATTGTCAAAACCGATATTTTATATAAACTTAGTGTCTTTTTGCAATTTACCCATATATTTTTTATTTTTAAATAGAGTTTGTAATTTTATTTTAATTATTTTAATTTTGAATATACTTAATCAATTAAACTTATATACAGTTTTTTAGATTTTTTTGGTTCAAATTTTTATATGAAAAAACCAAGAACCTAAAAATCGGTTACTTAAAAGATAAAAATCGTGGGTTTTTCTGAATGGTTCAGTTTTTTAGATTTTTTTTTGTTTGAGCTTTTTGCACACTGCCCTCTATATATACAACAAGTGGGATGACCCACGCTTTGCGGCGAGTTCATTCATTCTATATTTTCGACGCTATTTCTGTAAATGTATGTTAGGTAAGGTCCATTTGTAATTTTTGTGAAACACGAGAACCATATTTGTAAATTTCGTATTAGGCAAAGACCATTTTCTGTGAATTTGTATGATATAGGGATCATTTCTGTTATTTTGCTATTAGACATTGATCGTATTTATAATTCTATGGAAAACTGTTACCACCTTTGAAATTTTGCAATTAGACGGATTTTTTTTTATAATTTTTTTAAAGGCATGGACAGTTTTCATAAATTTTTTATAACAAATAGACAATTTCTATAACTTATTATATGATAGGGACCATTTCTTTAACATTGTGAAACATATGGATAATTTTTGTAAAGTTGCTTTTAAGCAACGACCAATATTATAATATTATAAACATATGGACTAAAAGTATAGCTTTTCTATTTATGAAGGACCATTTTTGTAATTTAGATACATTTTCCTCTTCCACTTCTTGCAATTAGATGAGAATTTTTTTTATAATTTTCTTAAATACATTGACAATTTTCATAATTTTTTAAAACAAATAAACAATTTCTATAATTTATTATATGATAGGGACCATTCTTTAACATTGTGAAACATATGGACAATTTTTGTAAAGTTGCTTTTTAGCAATGACCAATATTATAATATTATAAAGCATATGGACTAAAACTATAGCTTTTCTATTTATAAAGGACCATTCTTATAATTTGGGCATATTTTTCTTATAATTCTATTGAAAAACTGTTACCACTTCTGAAAATTTGCAATTAGATGATGATTTTTTAATAATTTTCTTAAATGCATGAACAATGTTCATAATTTTTTAAAACAAATATACAATTTCTATAATTTATTATACGACAGGAACCATTTCTTTAACATTCTGAAACATATGGACAGTTCTTGTAAAGTTGTCTTTAATCAAGGACCAATATTATAATATTATAAAACATATGGACTAAAACTATAGCTTTTCTATTTATAAAGGACCATTCTTGTAATTTGGGCATATTTTTCTTATAATTCTATTGAAAAACTGTTACCACTCCTGAAAATTTGCAATTCGATGATGATTTTTTTAATAATTTTCTTAAATGCATGAACAATTTTTCATAATTTTTTAAAACAAATATACAATTTCTATAATTTATTATATGACAGGAACCATTTCTTTAACTTTCTGAAACATATTGACAGTTTTTGTAAAGTTGTCTTTAAGCAAGGACCAATATTATAATATTATAAAACATATGGACTAAAAGTATAGCTTTTCTATTTATGAATGACCATTTTTGTAATTTGAGCATATTTTCCTAAATGTGGTGTACATGCCACTTCAACCTTGTGCCCATTTTTCCTTTTGGGGCACGTAATATCAGATCCATCGTAATGCCATGCCTATCCTCAAAAGCATTGTGGTCCTGGTATGCTCCCAGTGCAACATAAATGAAGTTCGTTTTCATCCATGCCACAATCACTCTTTGCTATGACCAACCTAAGGAAAGAAAGGACAAGCCGTCAAGCCCTCCATGGCTATATAAATAAGAAGGTGAAAGTGGGTCGCCTTGCCAAACACCCTTTAAAGTTTGAACTATTTTATTGGAGAACATTTACTAGAATAGATATTTGGGCCGAGTCAATGTAACCCCTAATCAAACTTTGCCATGAATAACTAAAATCTTATTTTTGATATCATTTAATCAAGAAAATCCTAATTCCAGGAAAGCTTTGCCAAAGTCAACTTTGAAGACCATTGCATTAGACTGTGGTTTATTATCCTAAGCACATATTCAATCACCCAATTGAATATCTAATTAAATGTTTATAAAAATGTTAAAATCAAATCAAATTAAAAAATACAATTTAAATTTGGAAATACTAATCAAGTGGTAATTGGTGCCTTCATCGGAGAAGTGAGACCTCAACATTCCAAAGTTCACCCATCAAACTTGACATTCTGTTGATGTTACTACCCACCACCACATGTAGTATTGTCATGTTATTTACACTAATTGATTTTAATATTTTTTGTTCATCTTACAACTCAAATTATCTAATCAAATATTTGTGAGGCGTTGGACAAATAGTGTTGAAGACTATGACAAATTTAGGATGATATAAGGTCCTGTTTCGAACTTTGAAGTGTATGTGAAACACCCGTCGTATGAGCTATTTGAAATAACAATTTCAAAAAAAAGATTCATAATATTTTAGATTGTTAAAGTGCAAATTAAGGTCCCAAACAACAAGTTCGACATTGTTTAGCAGTTCATGTTTTTAAAAATATACAAGGATGCAACAGTTATATCAAAAGTACAAGTATAGAAGTTCTAACATAACATAAGTAGTCTTTTAAATGTCTGGTGCTTCTTCCATCTTCGATCATCCCTAAACACATAATCTGAACACATGTCAAGATAGATAGGTTAGGCTTGGGAAGTGTATTGAGCAATACCGAGATCAAACCTCAAATGCGGTATTAGATATGGTCAACAATCCAAGCTCAAGGGAAAACCCGTAAACCGTTTAACGCTCAACAAAGGAAAGCAAACTTATATTATGGGGGTAAAATCATAGCAAACACATACACTATTAACTATTAACACATCAAAAGCTCAGTGAAAATATAACAAGATAGTGTAATGGATGCAATATATAAAACTAACCCTAAGCCTTTTGTTCTCTACTCTCACAACAAGGCCCATTTACACTCTAAGTGTCTTCCCAAGGCAAACCCGAGGGAAAATATGGCAACACAACATAGACTTGGCAACCATACACATGCAAACACAAGTCTAAAGTTTGTATGAAATATGTCTCTAGGTAACATGCGGCCATCACACGTGCATCATTGGGTAGAGTTCGCAAGGTCCCCTCATATAGTAAATGCAATCTAGAATACTGCTTACACAACTCGTAAGTCCGATTTAATCGGTCCATAAACCCAAATCAAGTTTCTGCACTACATACAAGTCACTAACCTATCCTAATAAGGATGCACATGATCGTGATTTTCAAAACAAAAGAAGTTAGTTGTACCTATTAAAACTCATTGTAATATTTTGTGAATTCAGCACATATTAAATATGGTATTCGCATAAAATATGCATCAAATATTACAAAACTATCTATTATTGGCACATCAAATTTCGAACTTACTTTACGTCACATCTTACCTAATATTATGTGAGTCTGGAGTGGAACACACATAATTACTCCAGAATGCCTACGTTTCCAGGCAAAGTGGCTATTTCTCAAATACATCAAAAAAAAATCTTATTTTAGTTAACAAGTCGTCGGTTTAATCAATATCTCTAAAAAATAATACAAGATGACATAGACAAAAGTTTAATTGATTTAATAATTATCAAATACTTAAATCAATTGTATTACTATTTAGCATTGTTTCGGTTTTTTAGCTGCGTCTGGTTTTTCATATTTTAAACCCAAACAAAACCTAAACATACAACAATAATTACCCTTTTATGACAAATACCAAAACAGTGTTCTCTTTAACAGGCTAGTATGAGTCAGGTTACCATTTACCATAGCCTCTAGAAATTCTTATCCACCAAATAAAGTCAATCTAAATATCACCACCACGTGCGGTATTAATATTAATCAATGTTATAAAAATCGGTTGACGGTAGCTTGGTGGTTGAGTGGGTCAAGGGATTAATCGGGGATTAGTCGGAGATTAATTGGAGACCCTAAATTATAAAGAAATTCATTTAAAAATATATAAATATAAAAATAACAAAATTTGATTCATTGTATTCCGAGATACACATCAAATATTATATATTTGCTTATTTTTATTCTTTAATATTGATTTTTTCAGTTTTCTTGAGTTATTAAAGAGTATTTGTATCGTCATTAAAAAATAAAAAATAAATAATAAATTAAAAAAATGAAAAAATGATCGCCAAGACCGATTAATCTGCCACCAATGCCGATATTTGACCGATTTTTGCAGCAAACCGTCAAGCTGACTGATTAGGTCTAAGGTGCTGTTTGTTTTTGAAGAGGTAAAAGGTCTGCAGTCTGCGGACCACATCTGCAGACATTTGTAGAAGAAGAGGTGGACCAAATGTCTGCAGTCTGCAAAAAAACTCGAAATTTTCACTATTTCAGCCCTAAATCTGGAATCAAGATGAAGCAGCGACGCCGGAAGAAGGAGAAGCAGCGGCGACCGGCTATGCGCCCGGAGAAGGAGAAGCGGCGGCGGCGCGCCGAAGGGAGGAGGAGGACGCAGTCATGTATCGGGAACGAGAGGGAGGGAGTCGCGAACGGGAGGGAGAGACTAGAGAGATACCGTGTTATTTTTTTGTTAGGCTGAAACACGCTAATTTTTTTGGAAGAGGTCAAAAGAGCTTGATATACCACTTCTAGCAAAAGAGGACGCTCAGACCTTTTAAGGTTCTACGGGTTGCGAAAAAACAAACGCTCTGCCATTAAAAACGTCTGCGCGCGTCTGCTCACCTGCAGACAAAAGAGTTTAGAAGTGCTTTTTAGAAAAAACAAACAGCCCCTAATTGTAATCGATTGAAGACCGTCAAACGACTAATCGCTGATTAATCGGCCGCCAAGACTGATTTCTGCAATACTGATATTAATAGGTAATTCAACACACTTATCCACTGATTGAATTCAATTTATATATCACCACAATGTGCAGCGTAGATAGGTAGTTCAACAAATGTTACTTTACTGTATCTTGAAAAAACATTTGCCAAAAACCCACAACACGAAAGCCAAGGTTCAAATCATTTCAAGTACTGAGATCAAACAGCCACATATTCATTATAATCGCATCTATTAATACACAAGATTTTTTTAAAAAGATGGGGATTTGTGTACTTATAAATAGTTCGTTGCCCATTTATCTCCTATTACCAAAATTTATAGCAAAACCTCATAAAACATCTCTTAATTCCACATGTATTAAGCAGCCATCTAAGGTTGTCCAAGATACACAAACAAGAACGAATAATATGTTTGCATAAAGCAATAATATATTCTCGATTTGAATACAAAAAACATCAAAAGATTGCTCTTAATATATCAAGAAACTAATCAACCAAGAACCGGAAAAATACGAGTAATATGGTCCAATGGAATACTGTCTGCAGCACTTCTCTTGAGTTCAGGATGATTAAACTCATTCAATGACAGTGTAACAACTTGTCCTTTCCCTTGTCCCTTTGTCACTACCCAACCACTGTTTGCCACGTGGTGCTCAATAAATTTGTCCAAAGACACCCCCTCAATATTAGTCGCCTGTTACACCACCAAAAAGAAAGATTTATAGGGTAAACTGATGGGTATTAAGAAATATGTTTATTACAATGCAAGGGTAAATTGGTCATTTAGTCTTTTGCACAAAGGAGAGATGGAGATGAGAGAGAATACCTCAGCAATAACAGTCCTTGGGACCTTTTGGTATGTCAGAGAGAGGACATGAACTGCATATCTTTGAATTGCTTGCTCAAATCCTGCATTAAACATTTTCATATAGGAAATTAAAACACAAGATTTAATCTCAGACATTTATTTACCATAAAAAGAGGTAATTGGCGGTGGTAAATGCCTACATACCTGGAACAACTTCGAGAATATGGCGGTTTTTAGCTGCTTCATCCCAAAACTGACGAAATTTGGCAGTCTGTACACCAAATGGTAGGTTATATTAATGCTAGAATTTAATAAAATTAAAAGCCAATTAAAGACAAAAAGGTACCTCCAGATAGTGGGAGAGAACTATAAGAGTCTTGAACTGCTCATCCATTTGCTAAGAAATGGAAAAAGAGGAAGATTACAAAACTTGTAGCATTAAAGCCAAAATGATACCTTACAATTTTGTCAAAAAAATACCACAATCGAAGACATTTGTAAAGATATAAAAGAGCAGGAGAAAAGTACCACTCTTTCTGGAATCAAAAAGAGGCATAAGCTGAAATCTGGGGCAGGCATTGCCATGAGAGCCTACGTACAAGATTAAAAGAGTGGAAAATAAGGGTTTGGATACAAAACATGAGAGAGAAAGTCTAAAGTAAATTGTATATACAAACCTTGATCAAAATGCGGGCAACAATCTGAGTGCTCATCCTCTCTGGCTCGAACTGTTTAATGGAAAAGAGGATAGAGTAGAAATGATATACAAAAAGTAAGCATAACAGTTTACTAATTACTGAAGAATAAATATGCTAAAAAAATGGATTTGAGGAAACATTATGAGAAGCAAATTGTAAATTGAATTACCTGATAGAGGCGAAGAAGACAAAGGTTTGCTTCTAAACTGTAGGTCTCTGATGAAACCTGAATTTTGTTCAACCATGTTATGTAGAATCCAATAATACTTATTACGAAATTATGTTGGATATTAAGTGTATGCTCTATTTGGGGCAGTAAAGGCGTAACTAAAATATTGTGAGTGACATTGTTTTCATCTGTGTTGATATTTGTATGGAAGATAATCAGGTCATGAATGAACCGCATATGCGTAAGTTGTGTCAGTTAGATTCTTCTGTCTTTGTTGATTTCCTATCGGGTGTTGGTTGAAATTGACAGTAAGGGTTTTAGGGGGAAAAAGCTTCTAGGGTTTGGGAGAGAAGGAGGGAAACACGAGCAAAAGAGGAGAAGCCGGGAAAGTGAGATTTTGATTGGCACCGATCATCGTTTCTACTGCTATATGCAGGGATATATCTACGAGAAACAGTCTAGAAGTGAAATCAACCTTGAGGTAAACGAGTAGAAAGAAGGGTACCTGTTCGTTGACATAATTTTCAAGGTCGGGGAGGATGTCAGGATTGTAGGGATTAACGGCAACGAGTTGCTCGACGGTGTAAGACATTTGTGACTGAGATTGTGACGGCGGCTCCCTCCCCATCTTGTTCGAAGTCCACCGGAACGTTTTTGCAGGAAGATGGCGTTTATGCGATTTTGTCCCGTTAGGGTTGAGACTTGGACCTCCTAATGGGCCAACAAATTAATGGATCGAATCCTGGTTACGTTGCTGAAACTACATTATCACGATAGTATACCAAGTTAAATTGGGTCGGCCATATAAACCGTTAAAAACTAAAAATTTTGATTCTATTATTTTGGCACAAGAATACGAAAATGGAGCATCTCATATATCGAGACATGAATCTTATTTCTTTTCCATCCTTGTCAAACGCCCTATCAAGAGCTCTTGTTCTATTAATCCAGTCATATATCACATACAAAACGTTACTTAAAGGTTCCTTTCAAAGGTAGGTCAACTAAACCTTGTGAAGACCCGGTCTGGCCCAACTTGCATGCCATAGTGTTGGATTTATGTGCAATAAACAAAAAATCGTTTAACTATATTGTTGATTATTTGGTAACACATAAAAAGCATAAAAGCACCAGACAAATAACATGGGTGTTAAGAACCCATAAACAACTAATGTGCGTGTCTGTGTGTGTATGAATGTGTGTGTGTGTGTGTGTGAAATATAGACCTAGTACATACGTCAGTGTGAAAGTTGGGTTTTGAAGATAGAAGTTGGACATAGTTCATTTATGTAAATTTGCCACTTTACTATGGTTTATGTTAATAGTAAGTTGTCATACCTAATGTTGGTTTGCATTTTCAAAATAAACAGGCATTTGTTGTTTTTTTGTAGGACTGTATTTTGTCAAATTATGACGTTAAGTCATAAATGTTCTGAAAACCATAAAAGTGGAGTGTTTCATTTACGTCCTCCCTCAATCGTTTGTTCAAATGCTGAAGAAATAAAATGGTTAGAGATAAGAGGATGTGTTTTACGGGATTGTACATTATACTTTAAAAGTAGTAGTACAAGCCTTTAAAGCACAAAATCATAGATGATTTAAAATCGCAGATGAGATATGCCATCTGTTTTTAAAGAAAATATGCAAATGCTTAAAACATCAAAATTGCAGTTGACACTGCCATCTATGATTTCCTCTATAATTAAAAAGGGAAATCGCAAATGGCATATACCAATTGTGGTTTCGTGCTTTAAACGCTTATACCATTAGTTTAAAAAGTTGTGACGACATATGTCATTAGAGAGAAATCGTAGTTCACCAAGTATGGATAATATCTTTTAGAGCATAGGGTACAAATATTTAAAGCATTAAAAAATCGCACATGTAAAAGCATAACTTCTACAACTAAAATCGATACTAAGTTAATAAAACATAACTTCTAGCAAGTAGAAAATAAGGAAATTATCGATAGTTTACTGTTTTCCACAAAGTAAATCTTTCATCGGCCATTAAAGAGAAATCATAGTTCACCAAGTATGAAAATAATGTCGAAATCTTTTAGGGTCTATATACATTGGCCTCATGAGCTCAGCCAATAACGAAACAACCCGCTAGACTGAAATCACAGCTGACATATATGACTGTGATTGGGATAGGCTAAATCACAACTGACATATGTCAATAGTCATTTCTTATTATTTTTGCTATTTTTTGAAGAAAAAAAAGTTTTAATTAAACTACTTTTTATGTTTTCCATTAAAATAGTTCATATATATATATATATATATATATATATATATATATATATATATATATATATATATATATATACTAGTTGTAAAACCCGTGTATTACACAGGATGATACAAAAAAATTATTAATTAAGAATATCTAAACATTAATAATTTCACATAAGAAATTTGTTTGTGTATCGTGACATCTTGCTTTTGATTTTTACTATTACGAGTTTGTATTTTGATAAATATAATTGATTATGAGAATGTCACCGGTACTACAATCAAATTTACTATTATGATTGGAATCGTTCTTTAAAATATTATGATGTCAATTGTCTCTCTATTGTCTCCCAAATCATTCTACACATTAAAAAAATAATATGATATTAAAAAACAATTATTTTTGAAATTAAATGATCACAATTAATTTTGAAATTGAATGATAATTAAACCGATCATTAATGAGTTAGAAACGTTTCAAACCAATTAGCTTTTTTTTAAATTTAAAATTATGAGAAAATGACATGTGGCAAAATGAATGTGGTGATGACATGTGGCTTTGAGTTACTTATTTATTAGGATAAGATATATATATATATATATATATATATATATATATATATATATATATATATATATATATATATATATATATATATATATATATATATATATACATATATATATATATATATATATATATATATATATATATATATATATATATATATATATATATATATATATATATATATATATATACACTCTTGTAATACTATCTTCCTTTTCAATTTCTTGTTATTCCCGACTTTTAGACTATGCATTTCCAATCTCTTTTATATAGATATTGTTATTTTAACCCATTTTAATCATATTCTGGTTTTTAGAACAAGAAATTTTATAAAACACTATTAGTAAGAAGCTAGAGTATTAAATAAAGGAAAATATTACACAATAGTTAACAAATGACTTGAAGTCAACCAACCCAACAAAATGACCTTTTATATCTATTTTGACACCAATTAAAAACTTGCGTAACTATGGAATAAAAAATAATCTATTTGTTTGGCGCTTCTTACCAAAGAGAACCTTATTATGAAACAACCAATTGTGTCACCATATGATTAAAGTATATGTATATATCATAAAAACATAAAACTTTTAAATTTTAGAAAATAAAATAAAATTTCCGTTCAAAAAATTAGCAAGTGATGATAGTTATTTCTTGATAGTTTTGAAAAGAAATATCATGTGATGATATCGCATATTCTATATTTTGAAACTTTTTTTCCTTTTCTTATTCAATTAAAATATCTTCATTAATTTATTCTTCTACTCCATCGTATTAACATTACCCAAAATATTATTTATAATCAAAATGATCAAGCTTTCAGCTTTGATATGCCATTGTCTTTGACATCAGGAAAAAGTATCAAATAGTGATGCTACTTTTGTTACAAATATTATTTATGTAAAATTACGCATGCAATTTTCAAGTTGAATATTAGTTTTCATCTTTTTACAGGTTATATGTATAAGAATATATATCACTACTATATTGTTTATATACGCAAGGTTCAGTTTTGGTTTTCTATTACTTAACATGTTTATTGTTTGTAATACTATTGTATAATCACACGTTGTCTTTTGTCTATTAGAATCCAAAAAACTAAACATCTTTGTCATAAATCCATTCAACCCATGATGCGTAAGCTTTTTAATGAAATAATAACAAATCTCCTGACAAATTTATTGTCTTGTTTTTATGTCTTTCTTTATTTCTTGATATGGAAATAACTACTGGAAACCTAACTTCTAAAGTTATGATGGAAGCTCAAGTCATACTTGAGTGTTGGTTCATCTCATGAAACTTTGTAGTGTTTTGTAAAGATTTCCTTTCAAGAACAAGTTGTTTGGTAGACAAACTAACCATCTTTATCACAGGTTGAATTAGGTATAATACCCCTTTCATGTCAAGACTCTCCACTACATAGCGCAACAGTATATCTATCTTCTTCATAAATGTGAGATATTGCAATTTGATTTTCAACAAGTTTTTTCCTAATCAATATTTCAAACCGGACTCATTACATATCATTATTATGATTTTTGCAATTATATATATACACACACATGCTACGTTTAAGGGCTTTGCTAGGCACAATTCATGAAGTTTTTTTTAACTAAAATGACATATATATATATATATATATATATATATATATATATATATATATATATATATATATATATATATATATATATATATATATATATATATATATATATATATATATATATATATATATATATAAATGCATTCATAAATCATCACTAACCCACATGCACCCTTATAGAGCCCAAAGATATCATGTTTGTAATGACTTGTTTAACAAAGTAGATAGAGACCAAATAGTATTAAGGACATTGACAACCACAACACTCCATCGAACAATCCAATATAGTAGGGATATAAATGGTACCACTCGTCAAGTTATAAAAATTTCAAAATTTTGATTTTTTACTATATTGTACAAATTAAATAGACATCTTGCATAAATAAAAATCTCACCTTTTGTATTTTTAGAATCAACCCTGGGTTTCCACTCATCTACAAATTCAAATAAATACAGCAACTCCATCCCCAGTTTCTTGCAGAAAAAAAATACATTTTGTTGTATGTATATTAGGGGTAAGCATGATAGTGGAACGTAACGAACCGGTACCAAAAGTACTAAAACTGAAATGACATAAAAATAAGTATCGAATACTGAATCAGAGTATATGATTAGGTACCGGTTCGGCTAGGAAAAATAGTTTACTTTGAACTTCAAAGTGGGAAAAGTACCAAAATCGGATCAGACCGTTACCGGTACCGAAACTGAAATACCCCAAAATTATGAACGGAGTACCGAACTAAAGTATAAGATATGATCCTAGGTTGGTGTCAGTACCTGTTCAGTTCGGTATCATCGATATTTTTGGTCACCCTTAATGTATATGTATATGTACATCTCATCCATAACGCAAATGACTATTAACCCTTTGAAAATCAAGGATGGATTCTAGTTCAGTTTCTATTCCATCTTTATAATTGTCTGGAATATGATGTTAGACACTTGTACAATCGGTTGGTGTGTGCACGGGGTTGTTTGAGTCCATTATAGGAAAGACATTTTTTTATCTGGAGATAGATGTCTCGCATTTAGTGGCTCTATCACTAGAGGCATATCGACACGAACCTATTAGTTGAAAGCTTTAATCAGTGGTTCAGTAGTTGCAACATTTTTTTAGACAAAACTTCATAAATGGTCTCTGTAGTTTTACAGAATACCTAGTTTCGTCCCTAACTTTTTTTTATCTCAATGATAGTCCCTATAGTTTCATTTTTTTATCATGGGTGGTCCTTCACCCATATGAAATGACTTATTTGCCTTTTTTTAACACCAGTTTTCGTAAACAATGTTAAACAGGAAAATTTTTAAGAGAGAAAATCAAATAGCAGCGCTATCTTACCTGGATAGCGACGCTATCTCTTGGCGGTGGAGATATCGACGCTATCTATATTAGATAGCGGCGGTAAGTGGGTCTGGACAGAATGTATTTTAAGCAATAGTCGGTCATTTGGTGAAGGGTTATTGTTCAGAGAAAATAGGTATCGATTTCTAGAGATTTAAGGACGGGAATCGAATCAAAAGACTTAGAAAACAAAGAGTTTGGGTGTGTTGATTTCCTCCCCAATGTATGCTTCAATTTCTTTAAGATGTCGTTGTTTAATTCCCATATAAATGTGTTTTGGGGATGATTTAGGGGTTAGGATACCTCTGAGGGTTAAAAGGGATAGTTAGAAGTTGGAAACACAGGTTGCAATGATGATCTGAGGTGTTACAGATCTGATACGGTGCTATGTTTGAAGATAGAGGCACTATTGATAAAAATAGCGAAGCTATCTATGAAGTTCATAGATAGCAATGCGATTGAAGAAAATAGCGATGCTATATGTGATGATATCGGTGCTATCTAGGCTGGATTGTGGAAATGAGTTGTTTTGAGTCCCTGGAGCTAAAGCAGTTGCATCAGTGGTTAAATATACGTATTTCTTGTGATAATTAGCAGTGATTGGGGTTCCTGGGGACGAGCAACGAGCTTGGAGCAAGAATACCCTATTTGTATGTCTATCGATGTGAGTAACTCTGCCTAACATGTTAGTTGTGATAAGTGTGTATTATGTTGTGTGTATATTATGCAAATAGTTGTGTAAGTGATACTACTAACGGGAATTGGTTGTGAGTAGTGGAGTGTGTAAGGGTAATGAATCTTGGAGGTTAGCAGTGTTATGTAGCGAGTTAGGAATTGGCACGAGACGAGGACTTCGTGACCATGAGTTAGCCGTTAATCTAGAGAAAAAGGGGGGATGTGTATTAGTGTGCATGATTGGAGTTGTTGGGGATATTTACATGACTGTATAACAAGTATCTTGCAGTCATGATATTGAGTCTGTGTGTCTTAGAGTTGTATATTCTATGGGGCCAAATTACTGGTACTTGTTGTTGGGACCACCTATTCTGTGGGGTCAAATTACTGGTACTTGTGGTTGGGACCACCTATTATGTGGGGCCACATAATAAGTACCTTGTGATCGCATTTTGGGCCGGTCCATGAGTGTTGTAATAGCCTTAATGGTCGACTGTTCTATCACACACACAGAGGATGCGGTGAGCCTGTGTGGCTCGAGACCGTGAGGGTCGAGAAGGGGATGGATCTGGAATCAGAGAATGGTACAGAGTACCTACCATGATATGACCGAGAGATTTGAGACGGGTCATGTGCATAAATTCTATATGGTGGACTTGAGACGGGTCCAACGTTGGAGGTGTTATGAAAGAGCTAGTGGTTGTGATATAATGTGGTGACTATGTTTATGTGTGGTGATTCTACCACTAGTTTTTTGTGATTGTGATGATTTAATGGTTTATATGTGAAGTAATGTGTTGTGGATGTGTTTATCTTATGATATCGTGTGGTTGCTCACTAAGCTTTATATCTTACATGTGTGTGTGTGTTGTGTGTGCAGGTTAGAGATTACTGGTGGCCGGCTCAGATCGTAGGATCGATCACGAAGATACCTGCTTGTGATTTCGGGACTCGAGTATACCTATTTTTTATTAATAGTGATTTATTGTGTAAATGTTTGGGTACACTTGGTGTCGAAAACCGAGCGTTACACCTTTTAATATCTTTTACATTTTCTTTAATTAAAACTATTTAAAAAAGTAAATAATACCCTACCCCCTTCTTCCCCCCCCCCCCCATTCACTCCTCTCTCACCTTACCAGTTACCACCACTTCTCACTCTCTCATCTATCTCTTTCTCTTTGAATCTACGTCAGCCATATTTGGTTTATCTCTTGATTTTTCAAAGAATACAAACAAAAGGTTTATCTCCTTCAATGGCTTCGTATGTTGATTTCAGGAACAAGTTTTAGAATTGACCACTCCTCTCTGAATCGACCTCTCTACTTCGTATGTCAATTTCTATGTCTCCTCCACTCCTCTCTGAATCGACCTCACTCTGTCATTCACCGACTTCTATGTTGATTTCATAAACAAGTTTTTGAATGGTGAGATAGGAAAGAACGATAAGAATATAGACTGGGATCTCGTGGCTGTGAAGCTAGAGGACTTTGTGGTTAGAATCAGCTACCAAATCATGTAGAGATGGCTAGTACAAAGCGAGAATTCGAGCAATAACGTGTTGAGACTCCTAAAAGGATACGAGATAGCGATTCAGAAATAAGCTTACTGGGCCAAAACCAAACAACATGTCGTATGAATTTATAGTTTCCCATTCCAATTTCTTGTTGACCGCGACCCGGAATAAGGGAATTTCGAGATGGGGTGCTGGATTACTGAACAAAATGCAAGAAAAAAGACTAAAATTAGGGAGGTTTATGTCAAAATCACGCACAGGGTGCATTTCCTTCTGGTTTTGTTTTGATCTTCAAATCAGGTAACAATCACAATCTTAATTCATTGCAATTTGAGGTGGATTGTCATTGGCTTGTGTTTGATTGGGAAATGGGTAAACCTAAATTATTCATGGAGGTTTATGCGAAAGTCACGCACACCAGGTGCTCGATCAAAGTCCTAAGCAAAGTATTGCAAACTGTTCCTGGATGGTGGTTGAAGTTTGGAGAGGGAAATGGGTGGGAAATGGTGGATGGTGATAGCGTTTAACGATGGTGGACGGTAGGGGTGGTGGTGGATGAGTTGGGTTGTAGATGCCCTGAGTAGTTATTATCAGCTTTTAAATGGAGAATTTCATATATGCCTAAATAAATATCAAAATATCATATTTGTCTAACATAATCTCTAAATATCATAAACACTCTTTATAAGCTTCCAAAATATCATATTTTTCCAACCTAATATCTAAATATTATATATATCATTTATAAAAATTCAACATACCATATTTTTCCAAATTCTTTTTTAGATATTTTTATAACCATTTTTGTAGTTTAAAATCATTATAAATATAAGAAAATTTTGGAATGACCGAAGTGCCCCTACTTCTATTTGTTGAAATACTTTCAATCTTTCAATCAGACTTCTCACATAATCATGTTGTTGGAAAGTGGAAACACAATCATCAACACATATTTTTATATTCAGATGATTATTGATGATGACTAAGTACGATAGACAATCAATAAGTGTGGTGGACGATGAAAATTGGTGCGAACGATTATCGTTGAAGATAGAAATTAGTGCTAAATATGATTATTGATAACGACTAAGTATGATAAAAAACGACTATGGACGGTGGATGACGAACAACGATTACGGACGACGACAATTGCATAGTCATCATTCCCCATGTTGCGTCGTTTGTGTTTTCATTTTCCAGCAACGTGTTTGTGTGAGAATTCTGATTGAAAGATTTGACGTATTCCAACAAAATATAAGTAGGGGTATTTTGGTCATTCCAAATATTTCTTATATTTATGATGATTTTAAATTAAAAAAATGATTATAAAAATGTTTTAAAATATTAAAAAAGAATTTGGTCAAATATAATATTTTGAAAGCTTATTAAGGGTATATATATGATATTTAGATATTAGGTTATGTAAATATTTATATTTTAGAAACTTATAAAATGGATATATGATATTTAAAAATTAGGTTAGACAAATAAGATATTGTACTAGTTATGTTAATACATATAAAATTTTCCTGTTTTTAAAATTGACATGTATTTTTTAGTTTTCCAAAAAAAATTTCTAAATAGATTTTTGTTTAACAAGTGGTACCACAAATAACATAAAAATGAGAACCGAAGATATTGTATAATAAATTTAATTTGGACAATCGACTCCTAATTTCTATGTTTCAATTGTTTATAATACTAATGTAATCATCTTATGAAGTAAAGAAACTTATAGTGGAAGAGCTATATTATTTCCCATCCTTAATTTAAAATACAAATAGCATAAAAATATGAACCGGAGATATTGAAACGGTTGAAGGGAATCCTTCTACTTGTTCTATTGATTCTTTTTCTCGCGTTCCCTCGTCCTCTCACGTCTACACACCTCCTAACCTGATAGAAAAAAAAATGGAAAAACGATGCTTGACCTCCACTGAGTTCGAAGAAGGAAAAAGCACAAGGCATATTCTATGTTGTATTTATTAAATCACAAGTGATACATGTGATTCAAACAAGGATCGTTATTTTTTCTAAAGAAAACTTTTTTTACTTTTTCCCAAAGGGGAAACCTATCTTTTATAATAAAGGGTAGGAAAATAGTAAAAAGGTTCATTAATATCATCCAGTGTTACTACTTTGACTTTGTTAATAAGATACAACACTTTTACATAAAAAAAATGCTAAAAACAAGTCATTAGTAAAAAATTAATTTCATAATTAATAATCATGACGTGACGTACTCATTTATAATATCATTTGCAATGGCATATAAAAATATTTCTTCTATATTTTCTATTTCGTTTCAATTCCATAATAGTTTTGTTTGACCATAATTAATCAACATATCTTAGTGACTGATTCAGACAACGAAAATCAAAGTCCTTCGATTCTTCCTCATGCTTCGAATGAGAATGAGAGAAATCCGAACTCTGTCCCTGCAGGCTCGAATGCACATCTCAAGGGGGAGCACTCGCATGCAAATGCTGAGGGGAAACATGATTCTTCGACTCACATTGTTCCACCAAATTCTCTTTTAGATATAGATATTAGTGCTAAAATTGATAATGATAATTTTGATGTTATATCTACGGGTAGCGACTCAGAACATCATGAGATCATTGATTACTCGAATGATGAACCTGTGTACCCATCCTTGGAACGATGGAGTCAGAATCACCCGAAAGAGCAAATAATTGGTAATTTACTTTTGAAAATTACAAAAAATTTTACTTCTAATGTTCTTATTTTCAAGTCTTCTTAAAATTAGTTTTCTAAATTTCAGAAAAATGACAAAAAGATTTTACTTACAAAATTCTTTTCTTATTTTTCCTTTTTTCACTTACAATCTAGGACTTCGACTTTTGAAGTCTTCGAGTGATTCATAAGGGAATGATGTGTGTGTTAAATGTCTCAGGTCGAAGGATGTTATGGGTATTTGACTTTCTAGCCGTTATAACGAGCATTTCGCACTTGGACGGTTATGATTGGATGTGACTATCATTGTGGTTCGACTACTTCTAACACATCTCAGGATTCCGTTTGACCACAAGATATATAAAGCTCAGCGATTCTGTAACTCCTTTACGTGACCATTGAAATTCCTAAACCCTAAGTTCTTTTGAAATCTTCCCAAATTCTCTTTCGGTTTTGAAATGGTCACTACCAGTGAAAGATTCCGTTCGATGATGAAGCATCGTCCCCAGTTGTGCTTATGCCCCAGTCCAACAATTGTGTGGTAGACCTTCATGCCAAATACACTGATATGTTTCAGGTCATTATTGAGGTTCTTCGTACCCCCGTAGAAAAGGCGATGACCCTTGCCCCTGCGATTTATGCTCGAGTAATGTCTAATGCCTACTCAACCGCCGTTTACAACAAGCAGTTTGACATAGTTGTTTTTTTGGAGGGATGTCAACGGGTGAAAGTTACGAGAGAGATGTTTCGAAAGATTTTCATACTTCCTCAGTTTGATTATTATGTTACCCCTTTTAAGTCGTGTTCTGGAGATGTTCAATCAGATGGGACATCTTCCTGCTTTTGAGAAGATCTCGCAATGCAATATTGCAAAAATCCCAAGAATATGGTCCTTTCTCTAAAAGGTCGTTCTTCGAAGTCTCACCAGACGTATTGTCAGCCTAGACGCTACATCGAAGAAGGTGATGCAAATCGTCTATGCCATCTTCTATGGGGCCAACGTCAACTATAGGCAAATCATATGGGAGGAATTTACCTACCGTCTGATGGAAACTCACAAGGGGGTTAGGATGTCTTGCCACCACTACTCGGCAAACATCGTTTTGAACGCCTACACGTCCTTTAATGTCCCCACTCCATCCGATGAGGAGACCAACTTGAAATATCACAACATTTAGATTCCCAAGGCCTCGAATATGTCTGTTTTCCCTTTCATAAGCCATATTCTAGAGGAAATGCTTGACTATGTTCCAATAGGTAATGCTCTTATCAAAGCTTACAAAGCTTCTATCGTCTCTCCTATGCCACTTTGAGACATTGCTTCTGAATCCATAAAGCAAACCCATTTCAAAATCTTGAGGAAAACAAAAGGAATCGGCTGTGTCTAAGAAATATGCGCAGTCTGAAGTCTCCAAAGCTCCAAGGTCGAAGCTGATAAAACGTAAGCTTATGTCTCGACCTGATGTGGATGAAGAGGGAGAAGCTGATATAACCATTCCTCCAGTCCCTCCAGAGGATCAAGAAGGAGGTTGTTAGAAAATAGAAAGAGAAATATGTTGAAGAGATTCCTGTCATGGACTTGACAGATGAATCGATTGGTCACGACAAGCCTCATGTCGAAGAGCCAAATCTCGAAGAGCCTCATACATCAGAATCGGAACCACAAGTTAAAGAGCCCAATGTCGATGAGTCTTTTTGCTATTTGACTAGTCGTAACGAGGAAATTCTTAATGATATAGAGATCGGACATGGATCCGATCGTTTCTTCTTTGATCAACAAGTTGATTTTCCATCACCCTTTGATGACGCTCAGTCTTCGAACGATTAACCAAATTTTGTTGGGTTGAATTACGAGGATCTTGTTGTCGAAGAAGTAAAAAGGCCTGATGACGATGAACAAGACAATGACCACTCGCAAGGAGTTCAAAATCCTAAACCAAAAGCTTAATCAACTTTTATAAAAACCTGAGGGTACCGGTGACTCAACCTAAACAACCCAATTCAAGTCACTGATGGAAGGATGGTGGGGGTGCTTTCGACTCCAGAAAAATGAATCCCATAAAACGCTTGCTACCTTAGAATCCTTCAATGTTGCGTTCTTGGTGGATTCTCATGACCTCCATGAGAATATGCGTCTATCATAGCTGGAATACCTGAAAATGATGAATGAGAAGATTGACCACATGTCTACCATCAATAACCAACTTCATTAGAGTTTCGAAAGCTTGTTCTTGAACTCGAAGGAAATGAACCTTCATCAAGACATCTTCTGACACCTCTCTTGTCGAAGCCTGTCAGCGTGAACAAGTTTTGAATGTCGCTCTTAAGCAAGCATTGGACCATATAAATACGATAGAGGGTGCTATCAAGATCTATGATCTGAAAGAATAGAACGAAAAGATTATAAACTTTGTCCAAGAGCTCCTTAATAATTCCACTGAACAAATCGATGATCGACTCGAAGTTGCAGTTGTTCAAGTCGATGAGCGTCTCTAGCCCCTTATTTTGTTATTTCAAAATGTTAATCGTTGTCTCCCACCTTTATCTAGGGATGCTGAGCTCGAGATGATTCGATCTCACTAAGGGGGGAGAATGGACCGAAAGAGAAACAGGGTGTGTATCAACGACTGGTTGGAGATCATGGCCCAAGACCACTGATACTGCCAAGGCCATCCGTGAAAGGTGTTGGTGCTTTGAATCCTTCCTCAACTTGAGGAAGTTCTAAGGGTAAGGAGAAAGTTTATTCAGATGACCCTTCGCCTAAAGACTCAAGAAGACATAGAACACAGCTTCTCTACTCCCTACACTCTGGAGAAAAATGGTGTTATTGAAAGAAGAAATAGGACTCTTATAGAAGCAGCCAAATCAATGCTAAACTTCGCCAATCTGCCTCTTCACTTGTGGGCCAAATTTGTATTTACGGCTTGCTCCATATATATTTGAAGCTTAAAAAAAATGGTGAAATGCATACCTTATGTGGGTCTGAATGGTAAGAAACCCAATGTCAAATTCTTTTGTATCCTTGGTTGTAGGTACTTTATCAAGAACAAATGAACAATAAAGATCATATGAGCAAATTTCAACTAAATGTGGACAAAGTTATCTTCATGGTTTATTCGACTAGAGGAGTCGGTTACGGAATTCTCAACAGGCACACCAGAGTGATCAAAGAAATTTTTGACATAAACTTTGATGACCTGTACATCCACAATACCACAGACAAATTGTTTACTTCTCATATCATGGAAAATGATAGACCTTCTACAGACGCACAGATCCAAAATGTCATCATCAATATGGACATTGATTCCGTTTTTGGTCTGATGACTGCTCTTTATGTAAAACTCATAAAATCTTTTGTGGTTCCGCAGTAAACTCTTTCCGTAGGACTACCTATGACTGCTGAATCATCTTGTATTGGATCTCCTTCTCTTGTCATGGGGGAGATAATTTTCGTTGCCTTGCCCCTCGTGTAAGTTTTGAATCCAATCCCTCAGAGCAAGTCAAACCAACAATGTAAGGAAATCTAGGAGTAAATGAAAGTGAAACCCTTGTTGCTATTAACATTCCAAACCTTATCTCGAAGCCCGAAGCACCCTCTATAAAAGCTCCTGACAATTCATTTGTCGAAGGAGAGCATGCTTCAAATGATTATCAATCCGCTAAAGATGAACCTGGTTTGGATACTCAAGCTTCCGAAGGGGAGCCAACTCCGGATATTCAAGTTTGTTGAGGGGGAGCATCATGATGCAATTTAATACATAGTTACGCAATGCATCCATGGTTCAACCTTTATTGGATTAATCTATATGTGTTTCCCAAATAAATCCCACTAAGATTACCTTTTGTAAGTAATGTATAATTTTGTATCAAATTCTTGCATGGATCATCTATCCTAAAGAATCCACTTATCGAATGAATCCAAACAATTCTAAAGAATTACATCAAAAAAGGCACGAGTTACTCGAATAGGGGTTGGTCCGAGAACGCATGAGTCTTTGTGCTCTACTTTCCTTGATGGTGCTGAAAAATAAGGGTGCTTTCTATATGTGCATATAAGATGGAGCTACCATGCTACTATAATGTCTTAACCAACTTTAATGTTGTAGATTCATCTACATACATAGGCGATTGTGACGATGAAGCAGACTCATGGTCGAGTCTTTCTCGGGGAGGGAATGATACAAATTGTTTAGAGGTTGATGACATCAATGATGATGTCATTACCTATCATTATATCTATGAGTTAGCCACACTTGATTTTGGTGTCAGAAAATGCCGAAAGTTGCATGGTCAGTTCAAAATAAGCTAACGAGTAAAACTCACCGCTCTATCATGATGTGCGATGTTTTTGGTCATTCAAGATTGTTAAGGGTTGAACGTTGCAGTTTTTCTATTTTCTAATACTATTTTATAGTTTGCATTTCCTTAGTTTGTGATAACTTTTGATTATGATATAGTTTCCTAGTCAAATTCAAATTCTAGGTTAGGTTATTTTCTACTATAAGTATTTGCTTTTGTTTTTTCTAAGAAATTGCTTTGACGTTTATAATAAAACCGAAACCTAATTTTAGTTTCTTTCGTCGTTTTCATATTCTTGATTTTATGGCTGTCTGGAGTGTATCCTTCATACATCGATATTTTTTACACTTTGAAATTGAAATGAACTATCGTTAATGTAAAGATATATTATAAACTAGTTAGTAAATAGTATACTAATAAATATAAACTAATTAGAAATGTATTATATAAATAATATATATTATTAAAATATGTATACAAAGGCCATCTTGCAAAAGTTGAAAAGAGCTTGGTGACATAGCTTATCCATAGCACCTTCAAATTGGTTGCAAGTTTCTTTGTAAGGGTGATGCGCATGATTTTAGTTTTACATATATGTTGTATCACTTTCCAAGGATCGATATATCTAAATTGTGAAACCAAAGAAGCATGAATTTGGAGCAAAGTTTGACGATGTTTGTTATTTAGTTGATTGCCATTATCTTTTTCTAATTTGCTATTAATGAAAGTGATAATACTGGTGAGATAATTTAGTCGAAACATTAGGGTGTATGTCTTATCTATTTTCACAGTAGTATATAATTATTAATATGTTCTTTCTCTATATTGAAAGGGTACAATTAACCCATATGCATTGACAAAGGAACGTGATTTGGTTAATATTGATAGTGGGGACTACTCTTTATCTTGTTTTTTTAAAACTATTTTTAAGGGAAAAAGTTTAATCTTTAATGTATGGAATAAGATATAAAACTCATATATTAGATACATAATGAGATTGCAGGGGAACCGGGGACCACTCTAATTAACTTATTGGATTTTCTATTTATAAATGAATAAAATCCAATATAAACCTTGTGTGTAAAAGGATGAGCTAAGGTTCATAATTGTTTATGCAAGTGATAAGGAAACACTAACAATAATAGAGATATTTTGCAAACATTTTGATCTTTTTTAAAGATATGGCATCCAAAATCACATTAAAAAAGTAATTTGTTTATTTATTTGGTGGTGTGTATGAAGCATATATGCTTTTCATGGTTAATGGATGGGTGGGGCAGGTTGGTGGTTCATGTCACAAAATTATATAGCTTAATTACGAAAATAGATAAAATGTGTAGAGTGAGTGAGTGATGTGGATAAGGAAACTTGAGATTTAAGCGTAAGAAATAATTTCATAACCACTGATTTAGGAACTACACCCCACTCCACCTACTCCTTGATTGGTGGCATGACTGTTTTATTTAAAATTATACTCATTACTTAATTAAAAAAAATTAAAATATTTTTATTAAGGTTTAATTATCATAAAATCAACAGGTATGAATTTAATAGGTATTTAAATAAAACTAACTAATAAAATAGCCTTATCTATAGCAAGTCATTCATTAGATATCACAATCAAACAACAACACTTCTAATTTTGAGGATTAAAAGTTTAAAACCAAAAACACTAAAATTGCGAATCCCCCACATGACCCCAATTAGGCAATTAATACTTGCTTCGCATCAAAGAATCATTTATGTGATTAATGGTTGCGGCATCACCTCCTTTACATCCTTTTGCATCAACTACTTATTACTTCACCAATAAATTAAATTTAAAGAAAATAAACAGTATTCAAAGTTGATATTCCCTCACAGACACTACGTACCACATCCTTGTTCATGTTCAGATTTAATTATATATGGGTACTATAACCTGAATACATATTGCAACCCATGTTCCCATGAAATGATGACGAATGCATTATTAGACTGGTTTAATGGTGATCACAACATTCAAATGAGGCTGTTCAAGAATCTTACGCACTTCTTGAGGTGACCGTCGTGTAAAAATTAATAAATATATAATAAATCAAAAAAGTTAAAGCAAAATAGGAGAGAGTCGATATAGTCATAGGATGGGTTGAAAAAGGTTCACGAGATATTCATATAGATATCATATTTCTTTAAAAATACAAGAAAATAGCCTATTTTTTGTGCTTTCGTAAATAAACCACCTCGTTCGATCATCTAAAATTGCCGAACTCCATAATTCAAAGCATCTCGACAATTTCCGGTTTTTGAGCTAGTAATTTATTATCTTTTGTAGGGTTAGACGTTGAAGTTTTAAATATGTATCAAGTCTCTCATTTAAGCTCTCGGCTAACATCTATTCGACCACTATATATAAATATGTTCGGATCATATGTTTTCTGGAACCGGCAGAATTTTATAAATCACAATTAGCAAGAAGCTAGAGCAACAAAACAAAAGAAAACATTACACAATAGCTAACAAAGAGCTTCAAAGCCAATCAACCCACCAAAATGGCCCATTATACCTATTCCGACACCAAGTAAAAGCTTGTGTAGCTATGGAATAAAAAATAACATATTTCTTTGGCACATTTTACAAAAGAAAACCTTATTACGAAACAACCAAAGATGCAACCACATAACTAGAAGGACAACATTCAGAAACTTCTTATGCAAAATAGATACCCGAAGGTCAGACAATCAATGTAACCAATTCTACCCTAGAGCCACCCACACCAGAACACCCAAATAAACAAGTCATTTAGACAGCATAATTGTGACCTTCTGAACCACTTTACTCCACTACTATAAACGAGTCATAGAGCCACCCACCAGAACACCCAAATAAGTAAAAGGAGTTTTAATGACAACACAACCAATCATAGAAACTGCCAACTTGACATCTACAAAACTAACACCAATCCTGAGTAATCTACACTTCTAAAGATTAATTTTGATACTAGAAGCCATAAAAATTTTGCAGGATCTTCATAATGTGGTGATGATTAGAGTAATTCCACTCTTCAACAAACATTACATCATTTGCATAAAACAAGAGAGAGATCTAAACAATATTAGAGGAACCAACCGAGATACCAGAAAAGAAACCATGATCCATCACTCATAAGAAAGAAATATGTAGGGCTTCTATCACCAGAATGAACAAAAAATGAGAAGGAGGATCCCTTTGACGAAGCCTACTAAAGAATTGAAACTCTTTTGTAGGGCTACCATTAACCAAAACATACACCATAGAAGAAATAAGACATCCCTGGATCCACTTCCGTCACCGGTAACCAAACCGAACCTAAGAAGGCTATCATCAAGGAAATCTCATCTCATCGAGTCATATGCCTTTTCAAAATCAACATTGGTAACCATAGCCTCCTTCTTTTTAGCCTTACACCAAGAAATTGTCTCACTTAAAATCATAAGGCCATATAAAATCTGACTCCCACTCATAAACGACGATTGCTACAGATTAACCAAAACCCCAACTTCAAAATGAAAGACGGTTGATTATGACATTGCATGAAACTCAGAATGTTGCAAAAATGGGTTTTGGGCTAAACAAAAATAAGGAAACAAATTAAAGGGACCGAAAGTGTCAAAAGGGGCAAAATACAAGAATATTCATCTCTATTAGGGTTGTGGACATGTTTGACGTGAAGAAAAAAGGCCATTAGGCCGTCGGCTTTGAGCTCCTATCCCACATAAATTCGGTTTCCAATCCTTATAAGCATAGTCTACTCCTTCTAAGCCCTAGTCGATCCCATGAGCCATGAATTCCACCCCTCCCCATCTCGTTTGTGTTGCTTTGCCGAGGAAGAAAAGAGAGAGGCCGAGAAGCATTATTAGCGAGAAAGAAAAGAGAGACCGAGAAATAGTGGAGGGTGGTAATCGTGTGGCTGTAGCAAGTTGAGAAGAAGGAGAATGGGGAATAAAAGAAAGAATGGGAGTTCTAGAAGTGTTTGATTCTAGATTGAAGTAAGTTTTCTTATAATTCTTCTTGTAGTTCTTCATCAACATCATCTCCACCACCGTAAACCACAACACTGGTGGTGGTTGAAGGCCAACTGAGCCATGGTTATGGATGGGTACGGGTTGGTGCTACTAGAATGCTTGAATATTTGGATTAATTAAGTCATGATTTTGATTCATAAACCTAGATGTGAACCTTTGTTTTAGACTTTGGTCTTAACCCATTGAGTGAATTTTAGATGGTTAAACCTCTATAATGTACACTCTTTTAGTCACTAAAGACTGATATTGAATGCACCTTCAAGGGATTAATGATTAATACACAAACACTTTCACTTGACAGCTTTCTGTCCTGCGTTTTGAAAAATCACATAAAATCAAGGGTAAACCCAAATGGATCGAATATTATGTCCCTGGAAAGGTTTGGGAGTTTAGTTTCTCCCACCAAAAGGGTTTGATCTGATTCCAACCCTAGGTTAGGTGAAATAGAAATCTTTACAGACTAGTCCAGAACCCTAACATATTAAGTAATCTGACTTGTAAAAATCACTATAAATCGTACAAAAATCATCTAAGGTGAGGTCAGTGGCCTTAGTTTTTGTTGGATGTCTAGTCTGTTCATACCAAAATGCATGACCCAGTTCTTAACCCATTTAGAGCTTGGATTATTTCCTTAGGGTCCGGTCTAGCTTGCTGGCTGATCAGATCAGTCCACTTTCAGCTCAATCCAGTGTCGTAGCTCTTCACAACTCGAGGGAGGTTTCCAGATAATACCAGACCAATTACAGAGCCAACTCCAAAGTCTGGAAGCAATATCATAACAGAAGAAACCAAAGTTCAATATAGAATCAAAATAAAACAAGAAACCAAAGAACCAATCCTGAGCGTCGGAATTTAAATTATCGACGGCCGAAGGTAAGATTGCAGATTTCCTAATTGGACACGCATGCAGCGGATTATCGTTTTTTCTTATTTTTTTATTTTTAGAGCTTAATTTTTATCGAAATAAAAAACCGAATATATCAAAATTCATAAATTTTATTTTCTTTCAATAGACATCCATATCAATATACAAAAATGAGAAAAAAATTTATTTACAAATTTCGTTGAGATTCACAACACATAATCATTGTGAATCTAAACTATACCAAATTTGTTTAGAAGATAATTAACATGTGAATGATCATTAAAATCATTTGTTTTCTAAGAATCAATGATAATTCAATAACTGCTCATGTGAATTTCAATAAACTTTTAGATTCACATTCGAATCTCACAAAATTCATACTGAATTCAAGTAAATTTGCTTATATTCTTTACAATTTCAATATTTTGATAATACACAACCTAATTAACTGAGATTCACATATTAATTCACTTAAAGTTACACGTGAATGATCAAAAAGTGTTGAAAAATCGGGTACAATTATCATTTATATGTGAATTAATATGTCTAAAACTAGATGCACACTATTTCAACATTTTGATATCATATACAATTGAATTAACTGAGATTATCAAATAAATTACTTAAACTTCACATGTAATTAGTCAAAAATTATTGAAAAAAACCGAAAACAATTGTCATTTATGTAACACCCCTTTTCTCAAACCATATTTAATATAAAAATACAGTTTCCAAACACATTTTACAAATTGTGACTATAAAACAGCCACTAAATTTTTTTTTATTTATTTTACAAACTTAACTCGAGGGGTATTACAGACTCAATACCAATAACCATAATTTAAACTTACAGTACATTAATCGGTCCCAACTGCAACCTTCGCTCCGTTCACCTAAGTACATAGCATTTTAAACAAAACATACGTGAGACATAAAGCCTCGTGAGTAATATGGGTTTAGACCCAAAACTTTTCTTTTCAAAACTTGAAATATCAAAAGTACATTGCTAAAACTGATTCATTTCATAAATCTCAAAATGACTTTTGCTTCTTTACTTTCAAACTTTAAAAAGACTTTCTTTCTTAAAACTGCTTTTCTTTCTCATTTCTCGTGACCAACTGAAACTTATGAATTAAGTTAATTAATTCATTCAACTAGCTCCCCTCGCGGGACAAAACAGATCTGCCCACTCGGTTTGCTCATTCTGTCTCCCCTTCGTGACTTGGAACAAATTCAAGCACAAGGGTATGCTAAGCTAGACAACTACTTCGCGACGGGAGGTACCATCCCAGTAGTGTCTTCTGATCCCCCAATTATGTGGGTGATCCTAGTCCGGACAACTGACTCATATTTCTTTCTTTCTTTAATTCTTACTTCATTTCATCTCAAATTGGTCAAAATGGGACACAATTTGTAAACTATTCTTACTCAAACATTTTATAATTCTTTAACAAAAATACTTTCAAAACTGCTTCTGACCACTGAGTTCCTATAAGGAACTTCTTTCAAATTACTTTAAAAATCATACTTTAAAAATATACTTAAAATACTAAGCCCTTGTATAGAGCTTCATTCAAAACCATTTTCCAAACTTTAGTATTTTGAAAGATTGGAAATCATACTTTTCTGAAAATAACATTTTGCTATGTACTAGAAAATCCTCATAAAACTCACCTTGATGTTGCTACAAGTCTCTATGCTTCTCGTATTCCTTTCCCTTTTCCGTGCTCAACCACGTTTGAAGCACCACCTATATAAGTATTATATATAAATACTCAATAAATACATATTCTACAGTTCTAAGGTCTCATACATCTCAATTCTAGGTTATAACAAATGTATAACCATTAATAGACTCGTTTTATAATTTGTCCCCGAAATACACGTATATTGCTACAGTGGTCTCGAGAGGTCGTATTTCAGTTTTGACACTTTTACATGAAGTCTTAAGCCATATAAGACTTGTGTTCCAAATTTGGGATTAATCGGACAAGTTTAGCTTAAATCCCAAAAACCAAGTTTTAACAATATACTTTGCAAATTTGCCACTGCCGCTACAGTGATTTTTCCGCAAGGTCGGATTGCAAATTTGAAAGTTTCTTACATGTTTTCATACCATTTTAAGGCTATGGTATAAGTTACAGACCAAACGGACAAGCCTAACATCGATTTCAAAACTCAAAAATTGGACAGAAGCTTTTCCAGTAAACACACGACCCGTGTGTTGTTTGTACTAAGAAACACACGACCCGTGTCTATCTGCAGACTCAGTTTTTAAGTTCGATTTTTGTGCTACAGACCTCTATTTTGACCTGTTAAGCACCTAATACATATCTTAATTGTTTTACTATCATTCCATGACTAAAACCCTTGCTTTACATCAAGTTTTAAGCCATGGAATCATTGATTCCAATTCCAATTCTACCAAATCCCGTTTTTGTCATTTTAGTCCAAAAATCCAAGTTTTCAAAATTAATCACTTGGGAGTGTCTTATTACATCCCAATTGATCATTTGGACCCAGAAAAATCATATAAACTAGCCTTGATCTTGCAAAACCCGTTTTTAGTGTTCTTGGCCAAAATCACCATTTCTTAGTTTTTAACACATTCAAGTGTTAGAACATGCTAGATGGATGATTTTGAGCAAGATAAGATCACTAGAACCTTGATTTCTGGAAAATCAGAAGTTGGGATTGATTTCCCGTTCAAGAAATTTGAGTTCTAGGGTTAGGACAATACCTCTTGGAGCTAGGAATTACTAATTCCTTTGATTTCTTTGAAGAAAATTCTTGAATATCTTCTTCTTCCTCTCGTTCTCTCTAGCTCTCTCTCGTACTCTCTAGCTCTCTCTGTAAGCTTCTGAAATGTTTTGGAGATTGAGAGTTAATTACTCTCTTATTTATAATTTTAAGTTTATAAAATATTTACATTTTGGTCCTAAATTTGCAATTTCTTTACATAAATGGTCCTAAGACCCAAAATCTTGCATCAATGTTCCATTAACTTCCAACTTGACATTTTCTTGACATTTTGGTCATTTTCATGTCAAATGACCATTTTGCCCTTTTTGGTCAAATTTTACTATTCACGCGGAAAAACTCCAAATTTCACATAACTTCATATTTCTTATCATATTATTTTACAAATACATATTATTATACATAATGGTCTTATAATGTGACAAAAGACCATTTTACCCTTTTACAAATTTCGCGGGTTCTTACAGTCACCCCTCCTTAAGCGGATTCCGTCCTCGGAATCTTTTCGTAATCGGTGAAATTCGGATATCTTTTCTTCATTTCTGCTAATGTTTCCCAAGTCAAGTTTGACCCTAAGGGATGCTTCCACTTAACAAGTACAAGGTCAATCTCCTTGTTCCTTAGCTTTTTAGTCTGCATTTCTAGGATGGCTTCGGGTTCTTCAATCAGTTTACTAGGAGTCTCCACCCTCAGGTCAGTATACGGTATTACTAACTCTTCTTTACCAAAATACTTTTTCAAGTAGCATACATGAAAGGTATCATGTATTCCACTGAGTTCGGGTGGTAACTCTATCTTGAATGCTTGTAACCCAACTCTCTTTAGAATTTTAAAAGGTCCAATGTACCTTGGACTCAACTTTCCTCTCTTGCCAAATCTGACCACTCCTTTCCATGGCGACACTTTTATCATTACCAAATCTCCTTCTTGCAAATCATACGGTCTCTTCTTTAGATTCGAGTAACTCTTTTGCCGATCTTGTGCTGCTTTCATGTTGGCTTGAATTACTCCAATCTTCTCATTAGTTACTCTAACAATCTCTGGCCCTGTAAGTTTTGTTTCACCCGCTTCCAACCAGCATAAAGGAGTTCTACATTTTCTACCATACAATGCCTCAAAGGGTGGCATTTTAATTCTAGAATGGTAGCTATTATTGTATGCAAACTCCACTAATGGCAGGTGTTCATCCCAACTACCTCCAAATTCCATCACGCATGATCGAAGCATGTCTTCTAATGTCTGGATTGTTCGTTCACTCTGACCGTCTGTTTGTGGATGATATGCTGTACTTAGCTGAATTCTCGTCCCCATTTTATCTTGTAAAGCTTTCCAAAAGTTAGAGGTAAATCTGGGGTCTCTGTCTGACACGATAGACAACGGTGCACCATATCTTCTTAACACTTCATCCGAATACAACTGAGCTAACTGCTCCAATGGAGTAGTTTCTTTTATGGCTAGAAATAATGCACTCTTGGTCAACCGGTCTACTATGACCCATATACTATCATGACTTCTTCTCGTTCTTGGTAACCCGACAACTAAGTCCATGGTTACATCTTCCCACTTCCCGGCTGGAATATGCAATGACTGAGCATCCCCATGCGGGACCTGATGTTCCGCCTTGACTTGTGCACAAATAACACACTTGGAGATGTACTTAGCTATCCTCTTCTTCATTCCAGGCCACCAATACTGTCTTTTCAAATCTTGATAAGTCTTGGTACTCCCAGGATGAATGGAATACTTTGACTTGTGTGACTCTTCTAGAATTAACTTTCTCAAACCTCCTGCTTTCGGTACCCAAATACGATTTCTGAAGGTCTTTAATCCTTGACTGTTGGTTTCAAATTGAGTGTCTTTTCCTAGCTTTTCATCTTTTAAGTCTCCACTTTCTTCAACTTTCTGCTGAGCTGCTTTTATCTGTTCTATGATACTGGACACCAATTCTATACGCATCGACCTTGCCTTGATTCTTTTCTCAGGAACTTTTCTACTCAGGGCATCTGCTACTACATTCGCTTTACCCGGATGGTACACAATTTCGCAATCATAATCACTGATCAGCTCTAGCCATCTACTCTGTCTCATGTTCAACTCTTTTTGAGTGAACACATACTGCAAACTTTTGTGATCGGTGAATAACTTGCATCTTGTACCATACAAGTAATGTCTCCAAATCTTCAAGGCAAAAACGATCGCTGCAAGCTCTAAATCATGAGTTGTGTACTTTTTCTCTGGATCTTTCAATTGTCTGGAAGCGTATGCTATGACCTTCCCTCTTTGCATCAACACACAGCCAAGTCCTTGATGTGAGGCATCGCTGTACACTTCAAAGTCTTCTGTCCCATCTGGCAATGTAAGGACAGGCGCGTTACACAACTTCTCTTTCAATGTAGCGAAAGCTCTTTCTTGTTCTTCTTGCCAACGAAATTTTTCTTCCTTCCGAGTTAGTCGTGTGAGTGGCACTGCTATACGGGAGAAATCTTGAATAAATCTCCTGTAGTACCCGGCAAGACCGAGAAAACTTCTAACTTCTGTTGGCGTCTTAGGTGGCTCCCATTTCATCACTGCTTCAACTTTCGCTGGGTCAACTTTTATAACTTGGATAGAAACAACATGTCCAAGGAACTGTACCTCTCTCATCCAAAACTCGCACTTGGAGAACTTTGCATATAGCTGTTCCCGCTTCAAAGTCTCAAGTACTAACCGCAGATGACTCGCATGCTCCTCTTTATTCTTCGAGTATATCAGAATGTCATCTATGAACACTATAACAAACCGGTCTAGGAATGGTTTACAGACCCGATTCATTAAGTCCATAAAGATCGCTGGTGCATTCGTAAGACCAAATGGCATTACTAGAAACTCGTAATGCCCGTATCGTGTACGAAACGCCGTCTTCTCTACATCACTTTCTTTTACTCTGACTTGATGATACCCAGATCGTAAATCAATTTTTGAGAAATAATCTGCTCCTTGCAACTGATCAAACAAATCATCTATTCTGGGCAACGGGTAACGGTTCTTGATGGTAATCTTGTTCAATTCTCTGTAATCAATGCACATCCGCATTGATCCATCCTTCTTCTTCACAAACAGAACTGGAGCACCCCACGGAGAAGAACTAGGCCTGATAAAGCCTTTATCTAATAACTCCTGCAACTGGGACATTAATTCCCGCATCTCTGTTGGTGCTAACCGGTACGGTGCTCGGGCTATTGGGGAAGCTCCTGGGACAAGATCTATTCGGAACTCTACTTGTCTTTCTGGTGGCAAGCCTGGCAATTCATCAGGGAAAACTTCTGGAATCTCTTTTACCACTTCTATGTCTTTGTACGTCTGTTTCACTTTGTCTTCAGTCATCACATAGGCCAGGAAAGATACACATCCTTTCCTGATACATCTTCGAGCTTTAGCTACACTGATAATACTGGGCACGTGCGTTCTTCTTTCCCCATATACGTACACCTTGGCTCCTAGGGTTTTAACAGACACCCTCTTCTGACCACAAGCTATCTTCGCATCATTTGCACCAAGCCAATCCATTCCGATTATTACATCAAAGGACTTAATTCCAATAGGAAGGAGATTAAGTCGAAACTTCTTGCCGTTGATGTCAAGCTCACAATCTCGATACATATGCTGAACTTCCACAAATTTCCCGTCCGCCACTTCTACTTCAAAAATTAGATCTAATAATTCTAATGGGACTTTTAATCTAGCTCCAAACCCATGGGACACGAATGAATATGTAAACCCAGAATCAAACAGAACATATGCAGGCGTCGAGTTAACTAGTAGTATACCTGAGACCACATCGTGAGTCTCCTTTGCTTCCTCCCTGGTGATCTGAAAAGCTCGAGTCTTCACCTTCTGGGGTTCGGTCTTCTTTTGGGCTGTCGACACCATCGTTTCTCCTCCCTTGTTTGGGCAGTTGAAACTGTAGTGTCCCATCTGATGGTATGAGAAACACTCCACTTCGCTGGCTTTCTTGGCTTTACAATCTTTCGCTTTGTGACCAAATCCTCCACAATTAAAGCAGGCATTTGATCCCGCTCGGCACTCGCCACCGTGTTCTTTCCCACATTTCTCGCACTTTTTCACACTTCCTTGTCGGCTCTGACTTGTACTCATTTTCCCTTTCTTCTTTATATTTCCACTGATACTACTAACTGCCTTTCTTTTGTCACTAAAACCTGGTCCTTCTTCCTTCCTTCTTTTTCCGATATCTTCCACCGTTCGGGCAGCATTAATCGCTCCATCAAGTGTTTCGGCTTTCTTCACTTCTAACTCGTAGTTCCATGGCAAACCTCGGACATAGCGGTTAATCCGGGACCGCTCAGTAGGGTAAGATTCTCCCACAAAAGGCAGCATATCGCAAAACTTCTTTGTATACTCATCCACCGTCATATCTCCTTTCTTTATCGTTAGGAAATCTTCATTCATTTTCTCCATATCGCGCGTGGGACAGAATTTATCTTTGAGACACGTGACAAACTCCGCCCATGACCAACCATAAACCACATCTTTTCCCAAGCTTTCATATTTGGTGTTCCACCACACCAGAGCATCGTCTTTCAACTGCCGGGAGGCGTAGTTGACTTGATCTTTTTCGCCACATTTGCTCGCTTGCATCACTTGTTCAATTTCTCGAACCCAACGCATCGTCACTTTTGGCTCAAAACTGCCATGATATTCAGGCGGTTTGCAAGCCATAAAGGACTTAAAAGAACAGCCCTTCTCTTTCTTCTTATTTTCTCCACTACCCTCTTCTTCGGTCGCCTTCTTAGAAACTTCTTGTGAAGATTGGGCTCTTGGTTCACCCATTCGACCATCAATTATGTTGTGCACATCTTGTCTCAGCTCAGTTCGTAAGTTATCGATTAGAAACTGAATTGCCTCCATAGTGACAGGTTGTGGTGGTGGGTTTGGCTCAGCCTCTTCGTTTCGCAAAACATGTGGTTCACTTCCTCTTGAAGAAGTGTGACTGCCCTCACCCCTGTCAGCTTGTCGTCTGCCTTCCATTACTATATAGATGAACAATTATCGGTTTAATACACAATTCTATATAGTATTTCGTAAGCGGTAGCATGTTATCTCCTTATCTTGACTGCATTTTTATAACAGTCATGCTCACTCTATGCCTCCTATATTACTAAGGCAACTTACTACTACTCTTGCTAGTTTAAGCCTAGGATGGTATTCCAACCTAATTCGCTTAAACTATGGCTCTGATACCAAAACTGTAACACCCCTTTTCTCAAACCATATTTAATATAAAAATACAGTTTCCAAACACATTTTACAAATTGTGACTATAAAACAGCCACTAAATTTTTTTTTATTTATTTTACAAACTTAACTCGAGGGGTATTACAGACTCAATACCAATAACCATAATTTAAACTTACAGTACATTAATCGGTCCCAACTGCAACCTTCGCTCCGTTCACCTAAGTACATAGCATTTTAAACAAAACATACGTGAGACATAAAGCCTCGTGAGTAATATGGGTTTAGACCCAAAACGTTTCTTTTCAAAACTTGAAATATCAAAAGTACATTGCTAAAACTGATTCATTTCATAAATCTCAAAATGACTTTTGCTTCTTTACTTTCAAACTTTAAAAAGACTTTCTTTCTTAAAACTGCTTTTCTTTCTCATTTCTCGTGACCAACTGAAACTTATGAATTAAGTTAATTAATTCATTCAACTAGCTCCCCTCGCGGGACAAAACAGATCTGCCCACTCGGTTTGCTCATTCTGTCTCCCCTTCGTGACTTGGAACAAATTCAAGCACAAGGGTATGCTAAGCTAGACAACTACTTCGCGATGGGAGGTACCATCCCAGTAGTGTCTTCTGATCCCCCAATTATGTGGGTGATCCTAGTCCGGACAACTGACTCATATTTCTTTCTTTCTTTAATTCTTACTTCATTTCATCTCAAATTGGTCAAAATGGGACACAATTTGTAAACTATTCTTACTCAAACATTTTATAATTCTTTAACAAAAATACTTTCAAAACTGCTTCTGACCACTGAGTTCCTATAAGGAACTTCTTTCAAATTACTTTAAAAATCATACTTTAAAAATATACTTAAAATACTAAGCCCTTGTATAGAGCTTCATTCAAAACCATTTTCCAAACTTTAGTATTTTGAAAGATTGGAAATCATACTTTTCTGAAAATAACATTTTGCTATGTACTAGAAAATCCTCATAAAACTCACCTTGATGTTGCTACAAGTCTCTATGCTTCTCGTATTCCTTTCCCTTTTCCGTGCTCAACCACGTTTGAAGCACCACCTATATAAGTATTATATATAAATACTCAATAAATACATATTCTACAGTTCTAAGGTCTCATACATCTCAATTCTAGGTTATAACAAATGTATAACCATTAATAGACTCGTTTTATAATTTGTCCCCGAAATACACGTATATTGCTACAGTGGTCTCGAGAGGTCGTATTTCAGTTTTGACACTTTTACATGAAGTCTTAAGCCATATAAGACTTGTGTTCCAAATTTGGGATTAATCGGACAAGTTTAGCTTAAATCCCAAAAACCAAGTTTTAACAATATACTTTGCAAATTTGCCACTGCCGCTACAGTGATTTTTCCGCAAGGTCGGATTGCAAATTTGAAAGTTTCTTACATGTTTTCATACCATTTTAAGGCTATGGTATAAGTTACAGACCAAACGGACAAGCCTAGCATCGATTTCAAAACTCAAAAATTGGACAGAAGCTTTTCCAGTAAACACACGACCCGTGTGTTTTTTGTACTAAGAAACACACGACCCGTGTCTATCTGCAGACTCAGTTTTTAAGTTCGATTTTTGTGCTACAGACCTCTATTTTGACCTGTTAAGCACCTAATACATATCTTAATTGTTTTACTATCATTCCATGACTAAAACCCTTGCTTTACATCAAGTTTTAAGCCATGGAATCATTGATTCCAATTCCAATTCTACCAAATCCCGTTTTTGTCATTTTAGTCCAAAAATCCAAGTTTTCAAAATTAATCACTTGGGAGTGTCTTATTACATCCCAATTGATCATTTGGACCCAGAAAAATCATATAAACTAGCCTTGATCTTGCAAAACCCGTTTTTAGTGTTCTTGGCCAAAATCACCATTTCTTAGTTTTTAACACATTCAAGTGTTAGAACATGCTAGATGGATGATTTTGAGCAAGATAAGATCACTAGAACCTTGATTTCTGGAAAATCAGAAGTTGGGATTGATTTCCCGTTCAAGAAATTTGAGTTCTAGGGTTAGGACAATACCTCTTGGAGCTAGGAATTACTAATTCCTTTGATTTCTTTGAAGAAAATTCTTGAATATCTTCTTCTTCCTCTCGTTCTCTCTAGCTCTCTCTCGTACTCTCTAGCTCTCTCTGTAAGCTTCTGAAATGTTTTGGAGATTGAGAGTTAATTACTCTCTTATTTATAATTTTAAGTTTATAAAATATTTACATTTTGGTCCTAAATTTGCAATTTCTTTACATAAATGGTCCTAAGACCCAAAATCTTGCATCAATGTTCCATTAACTTCCAACTTGACATTTTCTTGACATTTTGGTCATTTTCATGTCAAATGACCATTTTGCCCTTTTTGGTCAAATTTTACTATTCACGCGGAAAAACTCCAAATTTCACATAACTTCATATTTCTTATCATATTATTTTACAAATACATATTATTATACATAATGGTCTTATAATGTGACAAAAGACCATTTTACCCTTTTACAAATTTCGCGGGTTCTTACAATTTATATATGAATGAATCTATGTAAAACAATGCACTGTAGTTCAGATTCACAATGTGAATTTAGACGAACTGAAAATATAAAAAAAACAAAAAAAAGTGTATATCAATATGGATGTCTATTTATAGATGATGAAAAATTATGAATTTTGATATATTTAGTTTATTTTTCCGAAAAAAGAATAAGCATAAAAATTAAAAAAACATAAAAAAGAAGTGAATTTTTTGGTATAATCCGCTACATTCGCGTCTAACTAGAAAACGTACATCCTTTATTCTGGCCGTTGATATTTTTCAGACCACACGATTGGTTCCTTGTTTTAAATTGTTTCTTTATTGAACACAACAATACATACATACATGTGTGTGTGTGTGTGTATATATATATATATATATATATATATATATATATATATATATATATATATATATATATATATATATATATATATATATATATATATATATATATATATATAAGCTTTAAGACTGTAACTTCTTCTTTTTACCGCCAACTTTTATGTAATCGCCACATGCATGTGTAATACTTTTAATCACTATATTGTATGACTCATACCATATTTTTTTATCCTTTTATAATCAATCACATGGATTACGTATATTAAAGAAAAATAAAAATGTATGACTCATACCATACTTTTTCATCATTTTATAATCAATCACATGGATTACGTATATTAAAGAAAACAAAAATGCATGTTTTTCATAAAAAAACTAATAAATTTCGATTGTTCTACACCTAAGCTTAGGTGTATAACAGCCACATATTCACTTTTACCTATATATATATATATATATATATATATATATATAGGGTTCCGTTCCGGTGATGACTCTTTTTTCGGTGAAGACTCGTAAGGACACCTTTAAAAAATTGAAAAAAAATATAAAAAATACAAATCATAAAATCGAGAATAGTACTATATCATGATCCAAAAAAAATTGGAAAAAAAAATTGGATCATTGAGAAACAGTAATGATCCACAAAAAATTTTATTTTGTGGATCATTGTTTCATTATAAAAAAATAATGATCCAAAAGATTTTTTCTAATTTTTTTCTCCAATATAGTACTATGATCTATTTTATTATTTATATTTTTTTAATTTTTTTTCAATTTTTTTAGGTGTACTCACGAGTCCTCACTTTAAGAATAGTCCTCACCCGATCGCTTCTCTCTCTTTATACATATATATATATATATATATATATATATATATATATATATATATATATATATATATATATATATATATATATATATATATATATATATATATATATATATATATATGGGTTTATTTCATAAAAATCCCTATATTTTCAACTTTTTTCTATTTAAATCTAAAACTTTATTTTTTTTCAAGAAAGACCTAAGTTTTGGAGAAACTTTTTAATTTACCCCTTAACCGGTTTTACAGGCTATACATACTTTTTTTCCAGAAACAACCCTAATTTCTTTTATTTTTTCCGAAAAAAAACCCTCAATTTCAGTGATTTTTTCACAAAGAAGTTTTTTTCTTCGTTTTTATAATTGACATAACTTTATATACAATGTCCAAATTCTACAAATTTTATATCCATGGAAAGGTCCTAAGTAATACTACAACTTTGCTTTACAGACTTTTGTTTGAATATGTTCAGATATTTCGCTACAATGGCTTGTTTTCTTATAATAGCTGTATCTTTTGCATACGAGCTCCTTTTTCGACGTTCTATAAGTCAACGGATTCGTAAACACAAATACATTGTTTAATGAATATTATTTAAACCAAAATATTATTTGTATGATTTATCGAATTTTACGCTACTGTATTCTATTATTCGAAATTATAGTGTTTACTCGATAATTGATTCGAAATAGCGTATTGTAGTATTATAATTTCCAATAATACCTTAGGAAAGTTATGAAAATTACATTTCAACGTATTATCCTAATTTGCGCTCTGGTTGACCTTTTTTTGACTTTTGTTGACCAAATTTGACGGATGTCGCAGACGGGTTCGCAATAAAGTGACGACGTGACACTTATGTGGTTGGAGTTTGAACAGTACAATTTAAACATTCACGAGCGGATGTAATTTGAAATGAAAAAGCTTACGAAGACAACCAATGAGCCCGCCATGATCGACAACGAGCCCGTGAATAAAAACGACTAAAAGACATAAAGTTTTTGTCGTCGAATCCGGAGGAGGGTCTCGAGGGGGAAGCACTCGAGATGGTTTTAAAATACAAAGCTGGTATCATAAAAAATATTGGTCATGGTTTCGGTTTTTTTACGTTTGTGGTTTGTCGTATTTTTTAATTTGTAATTTGTCGTTTTAGTTTACATTTGTAATTTTATTTTCTTAATTAATGAAATGTTTTATTTTAATTTAATTATATTTAATGTAATTAATTTTTGAAATTTGGTTATATTTAATTATATTTATACTCATATTTAAGAGACTGTAGCGAAAGATCTGAACATACTCAAACAAAATCAGTAAAACAAAGTTGTAGTATTAATTACGACCTTTCCAGAGATATAAAGTTGGTAGAATTTTGACATCTTATATGAAAGATATGCCAACTACAAAAACGAAGAAAAATATTTTTTTTTTGTGAAAAAGTCTTTGAAAAATCGTTTAACTTGCGGATAAACTCGTAAACGGCCTAAATTAAAAAGTTTTCTGAAAAAGAAAAAATTGAGGGTTTTTTCGTAAAAAAGAAAAAAAATTGGGTTTTTTAGTCGACGACAAAAACTTTATGTCTTTTAGTCGTTGTTTTTTCGTAAAAAAGAAAAAAAATTCGAATAATAGTCTACAGTAGCGTAAAATTCGATAAATCATACAAATTATATTTTGGTTTAAATAATATTTATTACATGATGTATTTGTGTTTACGAATCCGTCGACTTATGAAACGTCGAAAACGGAGCTCGTATACAAAAGATAAAACTATTATAAAAAAACAAGCCAGTGTAACACTGGTTTTCTTTAATTACATAAACCATTTAGATCCGTGGAGGCACTTGCACACCTCATATATGAAGGTTAGAAAATCGCAAAAAAATTATCTAAATAGGTTTATGTTCATGTTTTTGTGACTGTAGCGAAATATATTAAGATATTCAAACAAAATCCAGTAAAACAACATTGTAGTATTACTTACGACCTTTTCAGGGATATAAAGTTTATGTCAATTACAAAAACAAAGAAAAATTTTTTTTTTGTGAAAAAATCACTGAAATTGAGGGTTTTTTTCGGAAAAAAGAAAAGAAATTAGAGTTTTTTCTGGAAAAAAAAAAGTATGTATAACCTGTAAAACCAGGTACATGGTCTAAATTAAAAAGGATCTCCAAAATTTAGGTCTTTTTTAAAAAAAAATAAAGTTTTAGGTTTAAACAGAAAAAAATTGAAAATGTAAGGTATTTTATGAAATAAACCCTATATATATTAAAAAAGTTATAGTCTTTAAAGCTTTTACATTAGGTATGTCCTTGATTTTTCCTGGTTTTCTTTCTTAGGTATGTAAATACACATATATATATCATATCAAATTGACCTTTTGCATCTTTTGTCTTCAACCGTGAACATCATCAATCTTTTTCAAATCAATTGTCGATTCTAACAAAATCATTTAATTTGGTCCCGGATAAAATATTTATGTTCGTATAAAATCAAATTCCTTATAGTTTTTGTTACTTTACTTTTCATTGATCATGATGTCATGTATACCGACTAAATTGGTTTTATCTAGACTAGTAAACAAAATAAAAAGAAGGTGGTTATTTAGTTATTGCTAAACAAATAACTCGTAATATATGGATAATTTAATCCTTTATCGACTCCAAAAGTTATTATAAGTCGATTCATGAAATTGAGGTTACATGAGAAATAAAATAACTTGTTTTCTTTTCCAATAACAGGAATCAAAGGAGACTACTCATTTAGTTTTGTCGACGGAAGTTTTATTTGTTTCGATATTGTGAGGTGTTGTGTGTCGTATGATTGGTGGAGTTCGATAAATGCACGTATGAACAGCAGTTCCAGCATCCACGTGTATAAAACAAAGGATCTGCATGCTGCATTGTATTACAGGTTAGTTGTGACAAGCCTTTATACGCCAAGCCCAAGCGATGCAGACTTGTTGTAAACACGACTGACTGCCATGCAAATACCGCTCATGGTTTTTGAATAGACAACTACACGCGCACATGGTTTTAGGAATTGTGGGCTCCTCTTTTAAATAAATTTACTTGTACTTTCCAATTTTATCTACAACTGTGTCCAATTAAGTTTTTATTGTTTCTTTTTCTATTCTCCACACCAATAATCTAAAGAACTTAAAACTTCTAGAAATACAATATCCTTATTATTATCCGAAGACCGATTGGATTATTAGCATTATTAGAGCTATTGTTGTATTTTTATATAGTCCATGATTTATTATTGTCTCCTTTCTTTTCTGAACGCCAATAATCTTGTAATTTAAAAGTTCTAGAAAACAAAATATCATTTTCATTATCCTCATCCTCATCCTGCAATGTGATGCTAACAATATGAAAATTATGGTTATTTTAAATATACCTAAAGACCAATCATTTCTTGTTTGTTATTCAACAGCCTACTATTTACATGGATCTTAGTCCAATATGTTTTCCAACCAAAATTTCTTTATTTATAAGGCTGCACGGAGTGGCGTGAGTTTTGCCGGAGGCATCCGACGTGGGGTCTCCATGCCGGCGGCAACACCGCCCCCTGGGTGTGGCATGGACGAACGGCAAGGATGGAGCGGCATGGTTTTGCCGTTTCTCTCTCATCGCGGCAATGGTGGTGTTGAACGTTGAGAACGGTCATTTTTTTTTTTTAAATTTACTTTTTTTTTTTCAAATCCACTCAAACGTTCCACCCCTTGAGTGCCACAACAAAAACGGTGTTGCCAACAAAATCTATGTGGCGCCTACGTGGCGGGCTTGCCTACCAAATGTTGGAGGCACCACTCCGCATAGCCTAAGAAGTTGGCTGATTGGTTTGCTAATGTCGTATTTTCTATTTTTTTATTAAATATGTTCATGAAGATTTGTGCCTAATATATTTGAGTAATTAAATGCCACTTATAAAATACAAAAAGAAAACCGAACATAATATAATAGCTACTACATTTCCCAATCTATCATGACCATTATTGTGTTTTAATTCAACTATATTGACTAATTAGAAACAAAAAAGGGGAAAATACCAACCCTTTTCATCCTAGGATTGTTTGGTCAAAACCAGGACACACGTTAAACTGAAGTTGATTTAGCCATTCCTTAAACTGAAACTGAATCCGAGTCCTTTTTATTATTTCTTCTAGTTGCTAATTAAATATACGTTTAAAAAACTATGCAAGTGTTTCTTTTACATCTTACAAAACCAGGATGCCATGGGTTTCAAGTACCTGACTGGTTTTTGCATATTAATAATATTTTAATTCTCGTGTTTATCCTCTTTAATTCATATATTATGTGCTCCTTTAGCACTGGTGTTTACTATTATAATTGCTTTGCATTAATATTTTCTTTTAAACTATTTTGGGGATGATGACAAGTTGACCATACAGGTGTAGTATGGGTATTTTAATGATGTTGTCAACAGAAATTCATACAATTACTATTTAAGTGAAGCGTAATATTGAATTCAAATTGTATATAATAATTAAAATAAAAATGAGTACATGATTTAATTCATATACATGTACACGCCACACAAACCCTTGATGACTAAGAAACAAAAATTAAGCCTATGAAAATGACTATGTCGACAAAACAATAAGCATAGCATTAATAAACTCCTTTTTTATATTTTCACTGTCATCAAATATTAGGAATATACTTGTTGTATATTATATATATATATATATATATATATATATATATATATATATATATATATATATATATATATATATATATATATATATATATATATTAATTACCAAAATAAGTTTGTGAGAGCTTTTTACTATTCAATTAGTACCTGCTTTTTCTAGAGTCATAATTACTAAAGTCAGATTACAGTATAATTTCTAATACATTTGATACAAATCTAAATAAACTTCTATTTGGAAATAGCAATTTATGATTCTTCTTTTAGCAAACTTTTATATTTACGTTTTTTACCCTCAACTAATTTTGAATTAATTATTTTCACCCCTATTTATTATAAAGTTATATTATTGATATTTCGTAAGTTACGATTCCGGTCTCTTATTATATTTTAAAGTTACATTTTTCGTCCTTATATAATTTGTTTTTTCGTCGAGCTGCGTTTTTCAATATACCGGGCTTCCGCATCATCGCGCGAACAGTCCAAATACTAGTTCTTTATATATTAGACCTTTAAATGATTATTTTGTGAAACAAAATATCACAAAATAAGAGTACCTTTTTATGTTTTGTTATATTATATTTTTATTATTTTATCATACAAAATTATATTAATTTTGAATGTTTTTCAAACACTAACTAATAATTTTTTTTTGAGATTAACTAATTTATTTTTATTTTTATCAAATATTTTATACGACTCCTTCATATAATTTATTATTTTTTTGAATAAGTGATATCTATAAATTAAAATACATTTAAAAATAACTTTACATAAAATAAATATATTATAATAAATTAAACTAAAATAAATACTACTAAATGTAAAGCCCATATAGAGTTGTAAAAATGAAAAACGATAAAAATATCATGTTAACGTTACGAATTTAATATTTAATAATGAAGATTAAAATAAAAAAAATATTAGTCAAATAACAATAAATGTTAAAAGGGTAAATATAACAACAAGGAGTAAAATAAACACAGTTAATAAAATTGATTAATTATACAAACCATGAAACTAAAAAAAAACTTTTAATATAATAAAAATTGTTTGTATTTTTGAACTGAAAACAACTCATTTTAACGGTAAATATATATATATATATATATATATATATATATATATATATATATATATATATATATATATATATATATATATATTAATTACCAAAATAAGTTTGTAAGAGCTTTTTACTATTCAATTAGTACCTGCTTTTTCTAGAGCCATAATTACTAAAGTCAGATTACAGTATAATTTCTAATACATTTGATACAAATCCAAATAAACTTCTATTTGGAAATAACAATTTTTGATTCTTTTTTTAGCAAACTTTTATATTTACGTTTTTTACCCTCAACTAATTTTGAATTAATTATTTTCACTCCTATTTATTATAAAGTTATATTTTTGGTATTTCGTAAGTTACGATTCCGGTCCTTTATTATATTTTAAAGTTACATTTTTCGTCCTTATATAATTTGTTTTTTCGTCGAGCTGCGTTTTTCAATATACCGGCTTCCGCAGCATCGTGCGGACAGTCCAAATACTAGTTCCTTATATATTAGACCTTTAAATGATTATTTTTTGAAACAAAATATCACAAAATAAGAGTACCTTTTTATGTTTTGTTATATTATATTTTTATTATTTTATCATACAAAATTATATTAATTTTGAATGTTTTTCAAACACTAACTAATAATTTTTTTGAGATTAACTAATTTATTTTTATTTTTATCAAATATTTTATACGACTCCTTCATATAATTTATTATTTTTTTGAATAAGTGATATCTATAAATTAAAATACATTTAAAAATAACTTTACATAAAATCAATATATTATAATAAATTAAATTAAAATAAATACTACTAAATGTAAAGCCCATATAGAGTTGTAAAAATGAAAAACGATAAAAATATCATGTTAACGTTACGAGTTTAATATTTAATAATGAAGATTAAAATAAAAAAATATTAGTCAAATAACAATAAATGTTAAAAGGGTAAATATAACAACAAGGAGTAAAATAAACACAGTTAATAAAATTGATTAATTATACAAACCATGAAACTAAAAAAAACTTTTAATATAATAAAAATTGTTTGTATTATTGAACTAAAAACAACTCATTTTAACGGTAAAAACACTTTTGAGAGTTGAGTATTAATATTTAACCTCTTAAAGACCTTTTAATTCGAGATGTATTAACTATTTTATTCTGGATAAAGTTTTTTTAGACATCTTCATCAATCTTTCCTTAAGTACGATTGAAACAAAAAGTGATTAGTCGTTTCAAGTGACTCTTGACTGTTTTTATACCCCAATTATGTTAGCAGGAATACAATTTCGTAATTTTGCAAATTAAATTACAAAAAAATAGTGTTCTTGCACTTTTTTTTTTATCTTGTAGCAATGTAGGTGTAAATTGGATAGAACATATTTATAATACTATACACTTAAAAAAACAAAACATATTTATACTTCATGTAACCAAAAGTATCTATAAATTGTGTAATCAGAGGCAAATTAAACGCTAGCCCTGTTTAAAAATTCTATAAATTTAGAAGCAAAAACTCTACAATCGTAATGGTGATTGGGAAAGGGAGGCATCCAACTAAGACACATATCGACACTTTTCGGTGACACCATCCATATTTTTGGTGGGTCATGCAAATCACAATACGTTTACTCACACATACTTGGTAGTTTTAGCTACACACATATGTGTAGGTATATTTTACTTAACGCCCATACATAACAGATGTGTGTGTAATGATCTGTATCATCATGTATGAGCCAACACATAGCGATATTTATTTTATGTGTAGGTATAGGCAAGTACCAACACATGAGAGGCTTATACCTGCACATATCATGTATGTGTGTAATGACCCTAATTTCTTGTAGTGCTGTGAGGGCATAACCTCACTCTCATCCTCCATACTCCAAATGGTCGTTGATGGCACACCCACTAAGTCAAACCTTAGGTGGGTCGACATGTCGATTTGTGAAGAATTGAGAGAGAGAGAGAGAGAGAAAATGTTTTTCATTATTCTCAAGTTGGGAAAGTACAATACAAAAGAGTAAAGCTATATACAGGAAAACTCTAACAAGCTACAACTAACTAACCAATTACAAAACTAACTGTCACGTGTTGTAACTAACAAACACACGTGAGATAAGTTAACTGTAACTCTAACATCCCCCCTCAAGTTGGGAGATGATGAACTCCTAACTTGTCAAGTAAATAATTATGTTGTTTGCTAGGGAGGTTCTTTGTAAAAACATCGGCCAATTGCAGTTGTGTAGGAACATGTTTAAGGGAAATCAAACCATCTTGTAACTTTTCTCGAACAAAGTGGCAATCGATCTCCACGTGTTTAGTTCTTTCGTGAAACACCGGATTTCGAGCGATATGAATGGCAGCTAAGTTATCACAGTGAACAGGAACAGGTGTTAAGTTGGGAACAGTAAACTCATGTAATAGTCTTGTAAGCCATGCAAGTTCAGCTGTAACTCTTCTCATACTCCTGTATTCAGCTTCAGCGGAGGACAACGATACAGTTATCTGTTTCTTTGATTTCCATGTTATTGGACTGTCACCAAGGAATATAATGAATCCACTAACGCTTTTTCGAGACTGAGGACAAGAAGCCCAGTCGGAGTCGCAGTAAGCCCTTAATGAGAAATCAGCAGTATTATTCATTAACAAGCCTTGATTTGGATCATTATTAAGATACTTAAGAACATGCTTTGCAGCATCGAGGTGAGGAGATCTAGGATCTGACATGAATTGGCTGAGATGTTGTACCGAGAAAGCCAAATCAGGTCTGCTGTTGACTAAGAAGTTCAATTTTCCAACTAATTTTCTGAATACTTCTGGATTTGGTAGAGGATCCCCTTGGGATATAAGTAATTTCTGATTCGATGGTAATGGACATACTGCATTACCAGAACAATGAAACTCTTTTAATAGTTCAGAAGCAAATTTCCTTTGAGTAAGTACAATGCCATTTGTGGTGTTCAATACTTCAATTCCCAGGAAGAAATTAAGATTTCCAAGGTCTTTAATTTTGAATGTTGAGTCAAGAAAGATCTTTAGTTGAGTAATCTCTTCTGTGTTGTTCCCTGTGACCATGATATCGTCAACGTAGACTGCCACAAATGTAACATGATGTCCCATTTTCTTGAAGAAGAGAGAATAGTCGTTCTTGGAATGTTGATATCCAATATCTTTTAAAGCCGAAGAAAGTTTAGCATGCCATTGTCTTGAGGCTTGCTTGAGGCCATAAAGGGACTTTTGAAGTTTGCAAACTTGATTTGGATTAGACATCTTTAAACCGGGTGGTGGTTTCATATAAATTTCTTCGTGCAAGTCCCCATGGAGGAATGCATTATTAACATCTAGTTGATACATATTCCAATTCTTCTTGACTGCAGTGGCAATTAAAGCCCTGATAGTAGTCATTTTGACCACTGGTGAAAAAGTCTCAGTATAGTCTATCCCGGCTTTTTGTGTGAAACCTTTGACTACAAGGCGTCCTTTGCATCTTTCAACTTCGCCATTAGCTCGGTATTTTACTTTATAAACCCATTTACAACTGATAGGTTTCTTGCCTTTGGGAAGATCAACGAGAACCCATGTATTGTTTGCTTCCAAGGCTTCAAACTCCTTTGTCATGGCTTCTTGCCATTCAGGTACCAAAATAGCCTCTTCAAAGCAAGATGGTTCAGTAATATGATTCATATTATGAATTAAGTGTTTGCTTTCTTTGGATAGTGTGGAGAAACAAATGTGTTTTGGTGAGGAAGTATGGGTAACATTATGAGAACAGGAAAAGAAAGAATAACATTGAGAATTTTGAGGGTTTTGAGAATAACATTGAGAATTAGAAGAAACATTGTTGCAAACAAAGTCCTGTAGGTGAGTTGGAGGTTTGACAGTTCTTGTAGTACGTCTGAGAACATGTGTTGTGTTATGTAGAGGTTGAGGATTTTCAGAAGGGGTAGGAATGGTATTTTCAGGAATGTTGGTAATATTCGTTGAAATATCATTATCATATTGAAAGGAATGAGTGTTTGCTGGGAATAAAGGAGTGGAATATGATTTTTGATTAGAATAAGGAAAGATAGTTTCGTGAAAGATGACATCTCTGGAAACAAGAACTTGTTTGGTTGTCATGTCGAAAACTTTGTATCCTTTCTTGCCATATGGGTAACCAATGAATATACTGGGAAGAGCTCTTGGTTGAAGTTTATCTCGATTATGAGATAAGGTACTAACAAAACATAAACATCCAAAGCTCTTTAAGTCTGAGTATGTTGGATGTTTACCATATAACATGAAATAAGGAGAAAGTCCTTTTAAAATCTTTGATGGGAATCGATTTATCAAATGAGTAGCAGTCAAAAGACAGTCCCCCCAAAAGCTTAATGGTAATTTCGATTGAAATAAAAGAGCTCTAGAAGGTTCCAAGAGATGTTTGTGCTTCCTCTCAACAACCCCATTTTGTTGAGGGGTGTGTCTGCAACTGGTTTGATGAAGAATGCCCTTTTCTTGAAAGAATGAGATAGCTTCATTACTTGACCCTAATTCATATGCGTTATCTGATCTAATAACTTTTATATTCTTTCCAATCTGAGTCAGCACCATTTGAATGAAGCCCTTGAGGACATTGAAGGCATTACTTTTGGTACTTAGAAGATGAGTCCAAGTGGTTCGAGTATAATCGTCCACAATAGTAAGGAAGTATGATTTGCCATTGTATGTTTTGGTATGATATGGCCCCCAAGTATCAACATGAATAAGATCAAAAGGAGATGAAGTATGAATTGAACTTTGACTAAAAGGCAATTTATGTTGTCTAGCTTTTGAACATACATCACATGAAAGATTAGAATCAACCTTTTCATTGTTCAAGAGATTAAGAGTTTTTAACTTGTATAATGGCAAATGCCCAAGTCTGTTGTGCCACAAAAGAAACAAATTGTTTGTGGTGACATTATTACAAACAGAATCAGAAAAAATAACAGATGGATCTGAAGGAGTATTGGAAGTAACAGAAAGTGCAATAGCTCTGTTCTTATGTTGGTTCGAATGCATGAAGTACAAGCCAGCTTGATGTCTACCAAGAACCAGAGGCCTCTTCAGAGAAAGGCCCTGCAAGAGGAAACAAAACTTGTCTGAAAAAACAACAAGAGATTGTAACTGATGACATAATTTGCTGATGGAGAGAAGGTTGAATTGGAAACGTGGTACGTAAAGAACATTGTGAAGGACAACATCATCAGCAATGTAAGTACTTCCAATCTCATAAGCACTTAATTGTTGTCCATTGGGTAGAGTTATTTGATACGGAATTTTTAGAGTTTGAATTTGAAATAATAGGGATCGATTATGACACATGTGATCACTGGCTCCTGAGTCAATAATCCAAGTAGTAGTTGCAGTAACTAAACAATGACAACTAACAGGATTGATTTTAATGGATCGATTAGGGGTATTTTGGGAAAGAAAAACATTACCAGCGAAATTGAAATTGGAGTGATTTCCAGTAGCATTGTTTTGCTGATTGGTTTGGGATGAATTATTCAGGTTCGATGGAGTCTGAACAAAATTGACATTTGTTGGACTGAATTGTGTTGATGCTTGAGATTGGCTTTGGTTGTAAGGACTAATCTGCAACTGATTTTGTGATTCGGATGGTTTATTGAAGTTGCTAAACATTGAAATGAACTGTTGATACTGTCGGAACTGTTCTTTCGAAAATTCAGGGAGACTTTGAGTATTTGATTGTTGATCTTCATTATTAGGATTAGGAAAGTTAACTGTATTGGCATTAGCAGCAACTCCTTTTCCTTTTGTAAACTTAAAATCCTTTGGGAATCCGATTATACGGTAACATTTATTGGCTGTGTGACCAGGTTTCTTACAGAAATTGCATATGACTTTCTTAGAATCTTTCCCTTCATAATTGTTCTTGATATAAGGTGTGCCAGCTCTAGTGTTCAAAGCAGCAGATTCAGGAAAGAAGTTGGAAGATGAGTTTACCTCTCTCTGTTTTTCATCTTGAATTAGAAGAGCATAAGCTTGTGCTACGGATGGGAGGGGCTTCATCATGAGAATATTTCCTCTAACAGCTCCATATTCACCATTTAGTCCCATGAGGAATTTGATTAGTTTTTGATTTTGTTGATTTTCTTGATCAGCTTGTGCAGATCCACACGTGCAAGTAGGAATTGATGATAGAGAATTGAATTCATCCCAAAATTTCTTGAGTTTGGTGAAGTATGTTGCCAGATCGTCTGATCCTTGCGATAGATCGGAAATTGACTTTTGAAGATGATAGAGTTTGGCGCCATTCGATTGACCAAATCGATCTTCTAAATCCTTCCAGATCTCCTTAGCTGATGAGGAATACAAGACGGATTCAGCAATATCACTGGACAAAACATTGAGAATCCAAGATGTGACCATATCGTTACATCTCTGCCATGATTCAAAGGTACTGTGATTAGGATCTGGTTGAGAAACCTTGCCATTGACGAATCCTACTTTATTCTTTGCAGATAAAGCTATCATTATAGCTTTCCTCCAGGAATTGAAATTTGATCCGTCGAATTGTTTGGATACCAGCAACATGCCTGGATGATCCGATGGATGAAGATACAGAGGATCGGATGTGAGGTTAGTGGATTGGGAGGATGAAGAAGATCCAGAGGTCGCCATTGATGGAGATAAGAAATTGATGAATGAAAAGAAGATTGAAAAGTTGATTAGATGAACAGTTTGGTCAGATCGCAATCAAGCTTTGATACCATGTCGATTTGTGAAGAATTGAGAGAGAGAGAGAGAGAAAATGTTTTTCATTATTCTCAAGTTGGGAAAGTACAATACAAAAGAGTAAAGCTATATACAGGAAAACTCTAACAAGCTACAACTAACTAACCAATTACAAAACTAACTGTCACGTGTTGTAACTAACAAACACACGTGAGATAAGTTAACTGTAACTCTAACACGACATGGTCGTCATGTCATATGTGATCTATGTATGGGAACCTTAAAGCATGGCCATTGTATCACGTCCGAGTTAGGTTAGATCGAATGTCATGTGAGTTAACTATTAGCATTAGGATGGTTGCCACACGAATTTTAATTGTGTCAAGTTGGTAGTAATGATGCTTGATAGTGACGGCGGCCATGTATGTGGTTGTAGCAATGGCTTTCACCAACACATCTTAGGTGGTGAAGGATGTTAACATCAATCATGTTATTGTTGGTGAAGGATGCTAACATGAATCAGTAGAAATGTAGACTAATAACAAAAAAAAAAAAAAAACTAAGTTCAATGGTAAAAACACGTTTGGGAGTTGAGTCTTAATATTTGACCTCTAAAAATGTTCAATTCGAGATGCTTTAGCTATTTTATTCTAGATAAAGTTTTAATATATTTCTTTAATCCTTTCGTTGATGATGATAGAAATAAAAAGTGATCAGTCATTACAATATATCCCAGTTGCGGTTGGAGAAATGCAATTTCGTAAAATTAGAATTTTACAAAAAAATCATAAAAACTATTGCGGTTATGTTTTTTTATTGTAGCGATGCAGGTGTAAATTGGATAGCAAATATTTATAATATTCATACACTCCAAAAACCAAAAAATATTTATACATCATGTAACAATACGTTATTTTGGAAAGATGTTTGGTTAGGAGATACTTGTTTCATGCGTAGGTTTCCCAGATTATACAACTTGGAGGATGAAAAAAATGCAACGGTAGCTTCTAAATGCACGAGATGGTGGGGTGATTCTTTTAGACGGTTGCCGATGAGGGGTGTGGAGGAGGTGCAAAAAGGGGAGTTAGAGAGAATTATGCGAGACATTTGTATGGCTAATAATCGAGACATTTGGCTTTGGGATTTGACGTCGGATGGTTCTTTTTCAGTTAAGTCCACTAGACGATGTATTGATGACATGGTCAATAGTGGTACGGGAGTGCCTACAAGGTGGGTCAAGATGATTCCAATAAAAATCAATGTTTTTGCTTGGATGATGATGTTGAATGCTTTACCTACGAGATGGAACATGTCTAAAAGAGGGATAGAATTGGATTCTATATTATGCCCAGTCTGTGGAGACAAAGCTGAAGAGATGGCTCACCTTTTTTTCGAGTGTAGTTTTGCTCAAGATGTGTTTGCTCGAATTGGGAAATGGTGGGATGTGCCTTTACCAACACTTTGGTCTTTAGCGATGTGGAGGTCTTGGATTCAAGATTTGAGATTACAAAAGTTGGTTAAAGAAGCTCTGGAAGGAGTGTTTTTTGTGGCTTGGTGGTACATTTGGAGATTTCGGAACGACACTATCTTTGGAGAAACACTTCCTAAAAGAAATGTTATCTTTGATGATATTGTTGCTCAATCATACCTTTGGTGTGATAGTCGGTCTAAGAAGAAGATAAATTGGAATTTGTGGCATTTAAACCCTTCTTTAATTATGATGTAATTGTTCACTTTCTGTGCTAGCTCATTGCTAGTTGCTTTTTTAATAAAATTTCGCCGTTCAAAAAAAAAACATCATGTAACAAAAAGTATTTATACGTCGTGTAATCAAATAGTCTACTAGAACATCAAAGGCTCACCTTATTCAAAGGCTCTATAAATATATAAAGAAAAACTTTACAATCATCATGGCGGGATCCTATTAAGGTATAATTTACACATTTGGCGACACCATCCATACTTTTGGCAGTCTTCGAGGGTGTAACCTCACTCTCATCATCCATACTCCAGATGGTCATTGATGGCACACCCACTAAGTTAAGCCATAGGTGGGCTAACATGGTTGTCATGCCACATTTGATCTAGCCATGGGAACTTTAGAGCATAACCATTGTATCATGCCTAAGTTAGGATAAATAGATTACCATGTGAGGTTAACTATTAGGATTGTTGCCACCCAAAACATTAATCATGTGAAATTAGTAGTAACGATGCTTGATAGTGACGATCGCTATGTATGTGGATGTGGAAATAGCTTTCACCAACTCATATTAGGTGGTGGCACATGCTAATGTTAATCATGCAATTTTTGGTCCCATATTACGAAAACTCTTATATGAATCAGTAGAAACATAGAGTAATAACAAAGTATTCAACAAATAAAAAGTAACTTTATTTTCGAGACATGCCTCAGTTATAAAAGCACTTTTTGAACTCTCTTTGAAAGCTCACAATAAACTCTCATAATAATATCTCTATAATGAAAAAATAATTATTCAAATAATAATAAGGTTAAAAGGGAAAATATAATAAAGGGGTAAAATAAAACATTATTATTAAAATTAGATAATTACCCAAAACATGAGACTTAAGAAAACATTTAGTATAATAAAAGTTTGCTTGTATCATTGACCCAATAAACAACTCACTTCAATGGTACCAACACTTTTGAGAGTTGAGTATTGATATTAATATACATTTTCAATCCTTTCCTTGAAGACAATAGACCTTTTCAATCCTATCCTTGAGGACAATAGAATCTTGAGTATTTTATTTTGGATAAAAAAATTTAATATACTTTTTCAATCCTTTCCTTGAGGACAATAGAAATAAAAAGTGATTAGTCGTTGCAAGAGAATCTTGATCGTTTTTATCTAGTTGTGGTTGGAGAAATGCAATTTCGTAAAATTAGAATTTTGCACAAAAAAAAATCATAAAAAACTATTGTAGTTATGCTTCTTTTTTATTGTAATGATATATGTGTAAATTGGATAGCAATTATATATACTATTTATACATTTCAAAAACCAAAAAAATATTTATACATCATGTAACCAAAAGTATTTTGTACATTGTGTAATCAATAGTCTATTGGCACATCAAAGGCTCACCCTACTTAAAAGCTATAAAGTATAGAAACGAAAACTCTACAATCATCACGGGTCTCCTACTAAGGTACACATTGACACATTGGACGACACCATCCATACTTTTGGTGGTCTTGTATATGTTATACAAGGCCGATACAGGTGGTGCATGCACTTGTAAAAAAAATTACAATGCTTCTTACAGATTGTGTTTGTCCTTTACTAAACACCTGAAATTAGTAGGCTTTCGTACATGATGTAGGAGCTTCCATATAGACTAACCTACAATAGTATGAACTATATAGATTTCCATACATGCCATACCTTAATTTATTTCTTGAAGCATTGGCTGGTGTCATATGGTTTGTACCGAGGCTCCATGCATACTTCACCAACAAGGTTGATGGTCTGTTATCAACGGAACTTAAGATTTTACCCAAATCCTTCCATAATCAACTTAAATCACTTAAGGGACCAAATTCAACGAGTTTTATCAATTGACATTAGTATAAATTAGAAGAATCCTTGTTCCAAAGCTAATCAAAATATCCTTTTACCATCCCAAATTCAAATCAACATGTATATACATGGTTTCCACAATTTCTCAACACAGCCACCTAAAACTCAAATAAATTGGGGATTTTATTACCTTGTGAGCTCAAGAATTAGATTTACTATTCCGCAAATCTAGTATTAGATGTTTACATATTTAGGTTTCACCAAGACCTCACAAATTCCACCATTCTCTATTAAACTTCAATAGAGTCAAGTGAACAATAAATTGGTTTTAAACCTTTCACATTAGATACCAACTAATTAAATCATTTTAATTAACTTCCCAAAATTTTAATTGATCCAACTTAACTCCTAAATGGAATTGGCATTTAACATAATTCATCAATTCTATCTTTAGAACAATGAAGCTTCAAGTATGAAAAATAGCATTATGCTCCAGTTTTCTAACAATATCTCAATTTTCAGTGTAGGAAAGTTTCCATCAAGGATCATCATCATTATCATTTATTCTTTAACACCCGATTCACAATTAAATACCAAATCAATTACTTAATAATAATTTTTACACTTTTATGCTTAAAATTGTTTTAAACGAAATCATGATTTTATATTCTTAATTGTGCACCTCGACATCACATGACTCAACAAGTTTTATGTGGACAACCATATATGATATCCACATGGATACCTATAACATAACATAACAAACGAATTATTTTATTATTTAATAAACATAATGTAATTAGATAAATAATAAATTATATAATACATGTATCATGAGACCAATTCGTCGAGAAGGAGTAGCTAATGGTCGTGAACCTCAAATTAAAATATCCTTTTACCATCCCAAATTCAAATCAACATGTATATACATGGTTTCCACAATTTCTCAACACAGCCACCTAAAACTCAAATAAATTGGGGATTTTATTACTGAAAAGTTTTCTGCAAACCATGAACTAAATAACCTAAGTTCACATGCAACATATGAGGATCTATGTTTTCTTCTAATTGAACATATAACAAAACCTAAAGGCCATAAGAAAATTGACTAAAAGAATAAAATTAGAGAAACCAACCTTTTAGAATTTTCTGGAAGCTGAGCAGCAAAAGTATCCTGCCTCAAATGAGATCACACCCAAGCCGAGAGGATTATGGATCGAAATTCCAGAGAGAAACAATAGAATGAGCAACTGATAATGAGGCCTAGGGTTCCCTATTTATAGGGAACCAAGTGGCAAAGCTAGAAACCCTAGCCGCAGCCCATTTTCCGGATTATCTGTACGCGCGCCGCGGCCAAGTCATTTGCGCGCCGCGCGCCGCAATTTAACTATTGAATTCGTACGAATATGTACGCGCGTCGCGGCCTTTATATTGGCGCGCCGCGCGCCGCAATTCAACTATTGAATTTGTACGACTTTAATCCCTGACCTCTTGATTAATCTAATTAATGCCACAGAAATTAATCTAATTAATTTCTGAATAATTATTAATCAAATAATATTATTTCTAATTAATATATTATCTCCATAATATATTAACAAACAATATCTTGATTTATTAGTCATATAATAAATCAACCCTTTCTCTCTACTTAACTTTCCAACAAACCTCCAGCCATGAGGGCAACCCAAATGGACTGTGCTACTATTAATTAGGCAAATAGTAATTATTAGTCATGGCTTAGACACCTAATCCAACAGTCTCCCACTTGGATAAGTCTATGACTATAATTACCAATTTAGCCTCTAATTAACCAGCACTTTTAGCTTCCTAGAAACCACTGCCAAACTCTGATCTAATCAGTTCTGTCCATAGATAAGTGATCAGATGATCCTCCGTCCAACAAGATATTTTTAGACTCAAGACATGGATTAAAGTCAATCCTGGTCTGATTCACTGTTCCTCGATATCCGATTTGCATATGACTCTTAGACTACCAATTTAGTCCCGGTTGGCCAACCATTTTAGTCAACTTCAAATTCATCGAGAGGCCTGATATCGCGTAAATTATACATATTTTCCGGGCGATATCGGTGTTATTTTAGTTTAGTTTCATACATTTTTATGAACTAAAGATACCTAATATGCTAAAAATACATTTTGTAGCTAAAAGACACATTTGGAGCAAAAGATCAGATTTTACAAGAGATGTGAGCGTTAAACGAAACAAAATGCCAATCTGATTTCAGCTAGGGCGCACCCCGCCCAGATCAAAGGCGCACCGCGCCTAGGGTGATGACAGTGTTCGACATGCTGGTCCACTTGAGATTAAATTAATGAAGCGTGGGTTCATGTAATGATTCAACCAGGTTGCCTACCATGTGCAAGGCGCACCCCGCCTCACCTTTGGGCGCACCCCGCCCAGATCCAATCTGAAAAGCGATCCACCACGTGACCTTTCCAGCGACAAAGACTGCCAGATCTCTGCCAGATCGGATCCACTCAGGCGCACCCCGCCCTCATGGAGGCGCACCGCGCCCTGAGACTGCCTCTGCTATAAATAGAAGGCCATGGACGACCATTTGAAGGACCATTGTTAGAATCCAAGATAGAAATCAGTCATTTGACATTTTAGAACTATTATACTTCGTGTATTTCAACATTTTATGTGTGATAAATGTATTTGAGAGTGATTTACATTACAAGAAGGAGCTAGGATCTTCATTTGTTGCAAGGATTCGTCGATTTTAACCGGTTGGTATCTTTTATCATGTATTCTTCATATTGTTGTTGTATATTTGATACCATGCTAGGCTAGATCCCTGTAGCTTTTGCCTAGGAAATGTTGATTCATTAATATAAATTTGTGTTGATCTAGTTCTTGATTCGAGTTAAATATCGGTTAGACTATATAATTTGCATGCTATACATATTGAATTTGATTAAAGTTTATAATCTTGATAACCTTCGTCATATGATTATAGTTTATTGACCATTTAAACTTATCGATCATATGAACCATTTTGATGTGTAATTGACACCTATATATCATTGGACTAGTTATTGACCATTTAACTAGTGACGTTATTTTAGTTATAAACTTGATTAGTGAAATAAAACTTATATCATATTCAGTTACAACTCATGACCATTGATTGTATGATCATATCACTATGACCATTAGGGTATGGCCTATGTTTGCATGCTAGATTATATTAATTATTCATAATTATAAGTTATTTAGTTACATGACCATTGTGCTATATTACTTAGAAATTATAGAATTGGTGACTTGACCATATGATCCTACCACTTAATGCTACCTATTTTAACTCATTGCACATAATCAAAACTAGTCAACCTAGATTTATATGAATCAACAAATCCTAGGCGAAAGCTTCCCTTGTTATAATTTGACCATATTATCTCTTTATTGTTGTGTTGTTACCAATTGTTATTTATTATTTCGTTTACTTTACAAGCATTCAAAACTTAGTTTTACGAGTTTTCACTAAAACTCGCCTCTAAACTGTTTGATTGACAATTGAAAACGTTAAGTTAGTTATTAATTCCCTGTGGAAATTCGATACCTTTACTTACCAAAACTATACTATTAAATGATCGAGTAATACTTGCTCGTTAGTCTAATAGTCTTTTAATTAGGTAAATAATTGGATTAAGACTTTAAAATCATAACAACTACAAGTTAGTTGTTTTGTACACAACAAGTTTTTGGCGCCGTTGCCGGGGAATTATTCAATTAATTTTATTGTTTACAATTGTTAGTCAATCGATCCTTTTTACGGTTTCTACCGTAGGAAGTTAATTTTTCTAGTTTGTTTCAAAGCTTGCATGTATTTCTCTATGTTTGTTTACTAAATAATTTTAAGACCCGCTTGCAATTTATTTAATTATTTCAAACTAAATTGATTATCAATCCAACTATCATGCTAGTAATTCTACTTACGAGAACGGTGTCAGAATAGACAGATCCGGTTTGGTTGTTGGATTTTCGAAAGGTCATTGACCGAAAGAGTCCTGCCTCCCTACTGTCCTGCCTGGCCGTTCTTTATTTGATAGTCAACGCATTATAGTGGATTTGATAAGATATTCGGTTGTTATAACTAATTAATTACATAAAGGTTTTAAAGGGTTTTAATTTTTTTTTATTCCATTTGTTATTTTTATAAAATATTAATTCTATATAAAAAAAAATATTCAATTTTAAAATTATTTAATTCTTTAAAAAAAAAAAAAAAAAAAAAAGAAACGCACCCAACTTGCAAACAGTTTCTTATGTGCAGTTTATGACCCGAAATTCACAACCGAACATTATACCGGCACTAAACGAACCAGAACGTGAATTTAACTTAAGGAGAAAAACAAGACGAAGCATCTTCCCAAAGGAAGAACCAATCGAAGAAATGGCTGCCCCATTAAACGAAACAGAACCAACCTTGAAAGCATACTACAACCGAGCAAGAGACGGAACAGGACCGAGCCTCATACGCCCAAAAATTCCTGAAAATGCAAATTTTGAGCTTAAAGGCCATTACCTTTCCGCTCTAAAAGGAATTACTTTCAAAGGGACGGAAGACGAAGATCCAGTCGAACACATCGAGCAAGTCACGGAAATAACTGACTGTTTCAACATTCCAGGAATTTCCTCAGACGCAATCATGTTACGAATTTTTCCAATGACGCTACGCGAAGGTGCAAAGAAATGGTTAAAGAGACTACCTCCAGGTTCCATCACTACCTGGGACGGATTAAAATATGATTTCATTGAAGAATACACTCCACCTTCCAAAATAAATAAACTGAAAGCAAAAATTCAAAACTTCCTTCAAGACGAAGATGAAACTTTGTACCAAGCATGGAGTCGATTCAAAGAATTGATTCAAGATTGTCCACAACACGATATGGACAAACATCAGAAAGTACAGAAGTTTTATGATTGCATCAATACACAAACCAGACAATTACTCGACGGGCGAGGACCACTAATAAACCTAACCGCCACAGATGCTTACGAGAGAATTGAGGAACTTGCAAAACATTCACACCACTACCATTCCTCAAGAGATCCGTCATCTCGAAGGAAGCTAAAAGAAGAAGCAGTGGAAGGAATGTCAGCCATACACAACCGACTGGACCAATTTGGGAGAGACCTAAAGAAAATGAATCAAAGCATCCATGCCATCGCGGTAGGATGTGACAACTGCAGCGGTCCTCACCTGCAAAAAGACTGTCCTTACGATGAAGACGGTAACAAGAAAGCAGATGCATGTTACTCATCCGGAGACAGATTCGACTACCCGATACGAAGAAATAACTGGCGGGGAGGAAATGATATTTACAACCAACAACAGAGGCAACAACCACCGTACGAACGCCAGCAACAACCCTATAATCAACATCAACATAAACAGCCACCACCAGGATTCAACCCACAACATACCCAAGAAAAGAAACCAAGTTTAGAAGACATTTTGGGCAAATTTATGGAAGGATCAGAAAAGAGACACTCAGCAACCGAAGTTCAGCTGAGAAATCAAGCAGCCTCCATTCAAAACATCGAAAACCAAATTGGTCAAATATCCAAAGTTTTGCAAGATAGATTACCAGGGACGCTTCCCACCAACACCGAGCCGAACCCACGAGCCCAAGCCAAAGCAGTAACTACCAGAAGCGGTAAAATCATCCCACCAGCAGTCGTGGAAAATACCATCGATTCAACTCTTGAATCACAGACAGGTAAAGCGGAGAAAGATAATGAGCATACCAAAGGCGAAGGAACAAAAGAGACATCTTCAACAGAGACGCACCAACCGACCATTCCATTTCCTCAACGGTTGAAGAAAGAGAAAGAAGACAAAGAATTCAAGAAATTCCTTGAACACCTAAAGCAGCTAAGCATCAACATTCCTTTCGTTGATGCAATCACACAGATGCCGAAATATGCCAAATTCCTCAAAGACCTTCTCACTAACCGCAAGAAAATGGAAGAAGTGTCATTAGTCACATTAAGTGAAAAATGCTACGCTACGATGATGAAGAACTTACCAGAGAAAGTGGGAGACCCCGGCGGTTTACATCTTCCTTGCACATTTGGAAACCATGCTAGTAGCTATGGTTTAGCAGACTTAGGCGCTAGCATAAATTTAATGCCATATTCATTCTATAAGAAGCTAAATCTACCAGAACCGAAACCAGTTCGAATGGCAATTAATCTTGCTAATAAGGCGGTAACTTATCCTAGAGGTATTGTAGAAGATCTTCTTGTTAAAGTTGACAAATTTGTTTTTCCTGTAGATTTTGTCATACTGGATATGGAGGAAGATGATGAAGTTCCCATTCTTCTCGGAAGACCCTTTTTGGCCACAGCAAGAGCGTTAATAGATGTCCATGACACAAAACTAACCATTAGGGTTGGCACTGACGCCATCACCTTTGGCATGGACCATACGATCAAACACTCGACGATGAGTGATGACACAGTCTTCCATATCGATACTTTCGACTTGCTATTAGAAGAAGAAGCCAGAGCCATACAAGAAGAAAACCACAGTCATGAAATGCAACTTGCTGAGAAATCTTTCGATCCAGAAAAGGATCTGAAGGAACTGGAAGAACTATTGAAAGATGAACCTCATTTTGCTGACCAAGATGAAACTATACTTCCAAGACAAAATTCTCCAAGGAACCAGAGCATTCCAGAATTGAAAATACTTCCAAACCATTTGGAGTATGCATTTTTGACGGAGAACAAAGAACACCCAGTTGTCATTTCTGCTGAATTGAGCCAAGAAGAGAAAGAAGAACTTATGAAAGTTCTCAAAAGAAGGAAGAATGCCATCGCATGGAGCATCTCTGACATCAAGGGAATAAGCCCTACCATATGCTCTCACAAAATACTGATGGAAGAAGACTCAAAGCCATCGGCCCAGCACCAAAGAAGACTTAACCCTAAAATGCAAGAGGTGGTTGATAAAGAGATAATGAAGCTACTTGATGCGGGTATCATCTACCCGATTTCTGACAGCAAATGGGTCAGCCCTATCCATGTCGTTCCAAAGAAGGGAGGAATAACCGTCATTACCAACGAAAAGAATGAAGTTATACCTACCAGAACAGTGACTGGATGGCGGGTTTGCATCGATTATCGCAAATTAAACGATGCAACACGAAAAGACCATTTTCCTCTTCCCTTCATTGATCAAATGCTTGAACGTTTATCAGGAAAAGCATATTACTGTTTTTTGGATGGTTTTTCAGGTTATTTTCAAATTCCCATTGACCCAGAAGATCAAGAAAAGACCACGTTCACCTGCCCTCAAGGAATCTTCGCATACCGAAGAATGCCATTTGGTCTATGCAATGCTCCAGCCACTTTTCAAAGATGTGTCTCGGCAATCTTCCATGACATGATGGAAAACTCTATGGAGGTTTTCATGGATGACTTCTCACTTTTTGGTAACTCATTTACCGATTGTTTGTCTAATCTAGACAAAATGCTTAAACGATGTGAAGAAACCAATCTAGTGCTCAATTGGGAGAAATGCCACTTCATGGTTAAAGAGGGAATAGTCTTGGGCCACAAAGTGTCGGGTCGAGGGATTGAAGTCGACATAGCAAAAGTTGAAGTCATTGCTAAGCTTCCACCACCGACCAACGTGAAAGGAGTCAGAAGCTTCTTGGGACATGCCGGTTTTTACCGGAGATTTATAAAGGATTTTTCTAAAATCACAAAACCTTTAACACAACTTTTACAAAATGATGTAAAATTTGATTTTAATGATGAATGTGTTAATGCTTTTGAATTTTTGAAGCTTCAATTAACCACTGCTCCAATCATGATCGGCCCAGACTGGAATCTACCTTTTGAACTAATGACAGACGCAAGTGATATCGCGTTGGGAGCCGTCCTGGGCCAAAGAATCGAAAAGAAGTTCAAGCCGATTTACTACATCAGCAAAACTCTGAATCCTGCCCAAGAAAACTACACTACCACTGAAAAAGAACTCTTAGCAGTAGTGTATGCTTTTGATAAATTTCGGCCTTATCTAATTTTATCAAAAACCATTGTCTATACAGATCATTCAGCAATCAAGTACCTGTTCAACAAGCAAGATGCCAAACCCCGCTTAATTCGTTGGGTCTTGCTGTTACAAGAATTTGATATTGAAATTCAAGACAAGAAAGGATCCGAGAATTTGGCAGCAGATCATTTATCAAGACTGGAGAATGCGGAGCAGAAGGCGAGAAAAGAAAAGGAAGTAAACGACTCCTTCCCTGAAGAACATGTAATGTCAATACATGTTAAAATGGAAACCCCTTGGTATGCGGACATTGTGAACTACCTTGCAGCAAAAGTGCTGATCGGAGGACTTACCCATCAACAGAAGAAAAAGTTCTTTGCCGACATCAAGTACTACCTATGGGATGAGCCATACCTTTTTCGATCATGTCCAGATAACATCATAAGGAGGTGTGTACACGGGAAAGAAATTGAAGACATACTTAAGCAATGCCATCAAGGACCTACAGGTGGACATCACGGGGCAAATTACACCGCGAGAAAAGTGTTTGAAGCAGGCTTTTATTGGCCCACAATCTTCAAGGACGCAACAACTTTCGTCAAGACATGCGATCCATGTCAACGAGCGGGTAATATCTCATCCAAAAATGAAATGCCATTGCATTCCATACAGGTATGTGAAATTTTCGATGTATGGGGTATTGACTTTATGGGACCTTTTCCTAATTCCCAAGGAAACAAATATATTTTGGTTGCGGTTGACTACGTATCAAAATGGGCTGAAGCAAAAGCTTTACCCACAAATGATGCTCGAGGTGTGGTTAAATTTTTAAAAACCATTTTTGCACGTTTTGGTGTTCCTAAAGCTCTTATAAGCGATAGGGGTACTCATTTTTGCAACAAACAAATGGAGAATGCTTTAAATAAGTATGGGGTAACCCATCGAATATCCACACCTTATCACCCGCAATCAAGTGGTCAAACGGAGATCACAAACAGGGCTTTAAAACGAATTTTGGAAAGATCCGTGGGAACTAGTCGAAAAGATTGGTCCGAAAAGCTTGATGATGCACTCTGGGCTTTTCGAACCGCTTTTAAAACACCTACTGGCACTACCCCCTACAAATTGGTGTATGGAAAAGCTTGTCACCTCCCAGTTGAGGTTGAACACAAGGCATTCTGGGCCTTGAAATCGTGTAACATGGATTTTAATCTTGTCAGCACTAACCGTTTGTGTCAATTAAATGAGCTAAATGAACTGCGAAATGACGCATACGAAAATTCAGCGATCTACAAAGACAAGATCAAAAGGTGGCACGACTCAAGGTTAAAAGGAAACAAAGATTTCCAACCAGGGGAAAAAGTCTTACTTTATAATTCACGTTTAAGACTATTCCCTGGAAAGCTGAGGACAAGATGGTATGGTCCGTTCACAATAAAAGCAGTGTATCCACACGGGGCTGTGGATCTTTTTAAGGAAGGAGGAGAGACTTTCAAAGTGAACGGACACAGACTTAAGCGGTATGAGGAAGGCGTTCAAATCGAAAACGAACGCGAAGATATCCCACTCCAAACAGTAGAACCTTAGAGTGGAATGGAGTCCAGCTAATAAGACTCCAAATCTATGAAAAAGAAGCGCTTCCGGGAGGCAACCCGAGTTTTTGATTGGTACCAAATTCAAAACATCTAAAACAAATCACCCATTCTTGAGATTTGGGAATTCAGATGAAGACCGGGATGCAAAATTTGTCTTGGCCACTTTGCTAAAAAAAGATATGAATGTTGCTCCAGCAGTGGATTGGGACAAGCTGGATGCAATTGGGATATCAGATAAACTGGCACCTTACCTCATCCGCCAATTCGAAGATCCATTATTTGGGGTAGTGATTGACGAGGCTTGGAACAACATCTTCCGGATAAACGAAAACGTACATATGGAGCTAACGCTAGAGTTTCTTTCTACTTTCAAATATGAGAAAGAAACTGATGAAGATATTCGTTTCCGATTGATGGGAACTTGGTATGATATGTCCCTTGCCCGATTCGCTTATCTACTGGACCTTTACCCCGAGGAGCTGGCATTTCACCCACACTTTCCGGCCTATCTTTCGACTTACGACAAAGGAGATTTCAGCGAAGGACGATGCGGTTCATTCTTTCAAGAAATAGCAAATGTACACAATACCATACCACGCGACAATAAAGCTTCCCAAATCCAAAATCCTATCCACAGAATGCTCCACCGTCTCCTGGCGTTTACCGTCAATCAATCATTCGGGTTTGACAAATGCCCGTACCTAGATTTGCCGGCACTTTGGGGAGCAATTAACCCCGAAGTGAAATACCACCTCCCACACGCGATCGCGGTATTCTTTAGGGAGCGAGCAAAGGGGCAAAACACGCTTAGCCCGATTTGCGGTGGCAACATGATTACGCGGATCGCAAGGAAATTGGGCGACTTTTCTTCCATCAACATGCTCACGGTCAAAACAGAGCACCCGAAAATCCTCTCCGAATCGCATTTTAAAACTATGATTCGGAGGGTGGCGCCGAACACGTACGATTTCATCGGTATTACTACCACCGCTCCGCCACCGGGATTTGGGTCAGAAGCAGCACAGCCCTCTGCTTCCAGACAGAGCCGACGACGCCAACACGAGCATGAGCAGCAAGGACCGGAACAAGAGGTAAATTTAAATTTCCTCTATAACCAAATGGTCCAGATGGATTTGCGTCGCCAGCAAGAGGCGAATGCCCTAGGACACTACCTGGATGATACACACCAGTTCATGGGACACATGTATCAGCAGGCAGGATGGCAGCTGTCCCCGCATTATCCCTATCCGACATGGGATCAAAGGATGGGAGGAGCAGGACAATCTAGTGGGGCTCATTACGATCCGTCAGGAGGAGACTATCAGCCGCAGGAGCATGGATTAGATGATACTGAGGATTTGGATTGACATTTATGGTATTGTTTGTCATTTATTTTTATTTTGGGTGATTTCTAAAACAAAAAAAAAAAAAAAAAAAAAACTATGATTTGATTTCTTTTTATTTTAATTATTTAGTGTGTTTTTATTTGTGGTGTGTTTTATTATTGGTGTGTTTATCTAACCATATTGTTTGAGATTTTGCGTGATAATTGTGCAGAAAGACTGACTTTTGTTTCAGTCCTTTTAATAAATAAAAATATAAATATAATAAGATCGCACTGAAACGATGACATCTCACGATCCATTCCGAGAGCTCCAAGTTCAGCATCTGCAATCACCTGTACAATACCTCAGGGGAGTCGGTTCCAATACTCCTTTTTCATAAGCTTATTTTATAAATATTTATACAACGGGGACGTTGTATTGTTCAAGTATGGGGTAGGGATTGCAGTACTTACACTTGTATTTTATTTGTCTTTGAGCAATTATAGGTTAATTTTGGGTAAAATTTTGAAAAATTTATAAATCAGATACCATAGTTCCAAGTCATAAAAATTGAATCATAAGATTGGTCCTGAGTTTTGTTTGAAATTCTTTATACTAAACAAATGAACCACACTTTTAGCCTAACCGACCACTTTGAAACTACTTGTTTGGAAGACAGATGCAGGTGCTTAATGAATTAAGATACGTTTAGAGGAGGATGATTGGGATGATGTGTACACACAAATAATAAGCCTTGCATATTATTTATCAGAAAATTCGCATCTTGGCTTCTGAAAGGATTAACCCTTTGTACTCCCAAGTCTCAAACAACCTTACATTTCCACCTTCTCATCACTATTTTTGATTCATCGCATGGATTCCTGATGAAACTTGAAGACGATCCCCTATTATACATCATTGGGATCAAATCATAAAATTGATCGATAATACCAGCTTGATCACAATCTACTTCCACGCATCTAAGAAAAATTCTTAGAAGCCAAGTTCTTGAGAAAAGAAAAATAAGTCAAAGAGATCCAACGATTATTGAAAGACTTCAAAGAAAATGAAGAGCAAATAGACGAAAACATCAAGAAGTCTACAAAAAAAAAAAAAAAAAAAAAAAAAGAAGAGACTTAACCCGAGCTAAAAATTGAAGATATAGAATACATTGGCCTGTCGAGATCGAAGATTGAAGTTTTATGATTAGTGATGAGAAAAAGGAAATGAAAGGTTTGAGACGGTAAACAGTAAAGGACAGTACAAGGGTGAAACTTTCAAAACCGGGTGTTTGCCCAGAGGAAATTTAAAATCCCAATTTCAATAGGATAAAAGCCTCATAAAAGGTAGATGAAAAGTACCCCCACTGGGTACATCCTCTGTTTCATTTGTCTGATACACACTCCTAATCACCAAGTCTTGACGAGTCTATTCGTCCTTCGAGTAGCCAAAGAAAGTGGTTCACAACGCTAAAAGTGGGTAACGTTTGTTCAATATATAGGGTCCTTACAAAACTGATTCTGACCATGTTGACTGACATTGACCTTTTTCTATGGTGTCTGTATTTGTTTATTTGGATTAAATTTTTAACCTGAAAATTATTCTAAGAATTGCTTGAGGACAAGCAAAGTTCAAGTATGGGGTATTTTGATATCGCGTAAATTATACATATTTTCCGGGCGATATCGGTGTTATTTTAGTTTAGTTTCATACATTTTTATGAACTAAAGATACCTAATATGCTAAAAATACATTTTGTAGCTAAAAGACACATTTGGAGCAAAAGATCAGATTTTACAAGAGATGTGAGCGTTAAACGAAACAAAATGCCAATCTGATTTCAGCTAGGGCGCACCCCGCCCAGATCAAAGGCGCACCGCGCCTAGGGTGATGACAGTGTTCGACATGCTGGTCCACTTGAGATTAAATTAATGAAGCGTGGGTTCATGTAATGATTCAACCAGGTTGCCTACCATGTGCAAGGCGCACCCCGCCTCACCTTTGGGCGCACCCCGCCCAGATCCAATCTGAAAAGCGATCCACCACGTGACCTTTCCAGCGACAAAGACTGCCAGATCTCTGCCAGATCGGATCCACTCAGGCGCACCCCGCCCTCATGGAGGCGCACCGCGCCCTGAGACTGCCTCTGCTATAAATAGAAGGCCATGGACGACCATTTGAAGGACCATTGTTAGAATCCAAGATAGAAATCAGTCATTTGACATTTTAGAACTATTATACTTCGTGTATTTCAACATTTTATGTGTGATAAATGTATTTGAGAGTGATTTACATTACAAGAAGGAGCTAGGATCTTCATTTGTTGCAAGGATTCGTCGATTTTAACCGGTTGGTATCTTTTATCATGTATTCTTCATATTGTTGTTGTATATTTGATACCATGCTAGGCTAGATCCCTGTAGCTTTTGCCTAGGAAATGTTGATTCATTAATATAAATTTGTGTTGATCTAGTTCTTGATTCGAGTTAAATATCGGTTAGACTATATAATTTGCATGCTATACATATTGAATTTGATTAAAGTTTATAATCTTGATAACCTTCGTCATATGATTATAGTTTATTGACCATTTAAACTTATCGATCATATGAACCATTTTGATGTGTAATTGACACCTATATATCATTGGACTAGTTATTGACCATTTAACTAGTGACGTTATTTTAGTTATAAACTTGATTAGTGAAATAAAACTTATATCATATTCAGTTACAACTCATGACCATTGATTGTATGATCATATCACTATGACCATTAGGGTATGGCCTATGTTTGCATGCTAGATTATATTAATTATTCATAATTATAAGTTATTTAGTTACATGACCATTGTGCTATATTACTTAGAAATTATAGAATTGGTGACTTGACCATATGATCCTACCACTTAATGCTACCTATTTTAACTCATTGCACATAATCAAAACTAGTCAACCTAGATTTATATGAATCAACAAATCCTAGGCGAAAGCTTCCCTTGTTATAATTTGACCATATTATCTCTTTATTGTTGTGTTGTTACCAATTGTTATTTATTATTTCGTTTACTTTACAAGCATTCAAAACTTAGTTTTACGAGTTTTCACTAAAACTCGCCTCTAAACTGTTTGATTGACAATTGAAAACGTTAAGTTAGTTATTAATTCCCTGTGGAAATTCGATACCTTTACTTACCAAAACTATACTATTAAATGATCGAGTAATACTTGCTCGTTAGTCTAATAGTCTTTTAATTAGGTAAATAATTGGATTAAGACTTTAAAATCATAACAACTACAAGTTAGTTGTTTTGTACACAACAAGGCCTACAGATATCTGTTCCCCGTTAGGGTCAAGGGACGAATAAGCTTCGACTCATATACTTATGTCTTTTACCAGACAAATCACTCACAACAATACGTTTTATAACACCGAGTTACCGATGCGTTTTCGTATTATCAATGAACAACCGTCTAATAAATCATAACTCATATGTCTTAGCCTAAAGATCAAAAGATATTATCGTCTCAACATTGCTCGTGATAAAATCCATGAAGCAATCCATTGAGCGCGGGTTTATCCAATACTCAAATGTCCATTTCCAAGTACTCACGAATGGTGCAGCAATCCAATTGCAATGTCTAACTCCTTAGACAATCTATTACAAATTCATGACAGTCTTACTTCACACTTACTCCCAAAAGTGTAATCGACTGTGGATATTTGAATAATCCAATTATTCAGGAAGTAAAACATGCAAAATGAAACACAATGGTAAAGTATTGACAAAAGCAGTAAACCATTACTCATTAATAAATCTCTATTATTAAATCACAAGAGTCAAATACAATACATTGTTACAAGTTTCGAAAACTATCTAATTTACATAAACTTTATATCATCTCTTAATCCAATGCTCTTAGCATGCTGATAATGCTTAACCCTACTCAGAGCCTTTGTCAAGGGATCTGCAGGATTATCTTCCGATGATACCCTCTTTACCACGAGGCGACCTTCTTCTACCTTATGCCTTATGTAGTGGTACTTTCTGTCGATATGTCTGGACTTTCCATGGTCTCGCGGTTCCTTTGTCAAGGCGACCGCACCTTCGTTATCGCAGAACAGTTCCACGGGCTCCTGAATACTCGGGACTACTCCAAGGTCACCGATGAAGTTCTTCAGCCAAGCCGCTTCCTTTGACGCTTCACTTACTGCTATATACTCTGATTCACAAGTGGAATCAGCCACCGTATCTTGCTTGGAACTTTTCCAAGTTACTGCTCCTCCGTTCAGAAGGAATACCCAGCCAGACTGAGACCGACCACTGTCTCTATCCGTCTGAAAACTGGCATCCGTATATCCTTCAACTCTCAATGTATCACTGCCTCCAAGGACCAACACCATGTCCTTTGTCCTTCGCAGATACTTGAGTATATTCTTTACAGCTATCCAATGCGCCCTTCCAGGGTTACCCTGGTACCGACTGACCATGCTTAAAGCAAAGGCCACGTCAGGGCGAGTACACGTCATAGCGTACATGATCGATCCTACAGCCGAAGCATAAGGTACCCGACTCATTTGAGCTATTTCTTCGTCTGTACTCGGACTTTGAGTCTTACTCAATTTTGCATTACTTTGGATAGGTAGCTCTCCCTTCTTGAAATTTTCCATACTAAACCTTTTCAGTACCTTTTCCAAGTATGTACCCTGACTAAGTCCAATTAGTCTCTTCTTCCTATCTCTCAATATTCTTATCCCGAGAATATAGGCAGCCTCTCCTAGGTCCTTCATGGCGAAACATTTCCCAAGCCAAGCCTTGACATCTTGCAAGGTTGGAATATCGTTTCCCATGAGCAGTATGTCATCGACATACAGCACCAGAAAGGTGACTATACTCCCACTAGCCTTGACATATACGTAGGACTCATCCTCGCTCCTAGAGAAACCAAACTCTTTGACTTTCTCATGGAAACAAAGATTCCAGCTGCGAGAAGCTTGCTTCAATCCATAGATTGATCTCTCAAGCTTACACACCTTATTAGGATACTTTGCATCGACAAAACCCTCTGGCTGATTCATGTAGACATCCTCAGTCAACTTTCCATTAAGGAAGGCGGTTTTGACGTCAATCTGCCAAATTTCATAGTCATGAAATGCAGCTATGGCCAGCATAATCCTAATAGACTTTATCTTGGCTACTGGTGAGAAGGTCTCGTCATAGTCAACCCCTGGGGTTTGAGTAAAGCCCTTCGCAATCAGTCTTGCCTTGAAAGTGTGTACCTTTCCGTCCATGTCGGTCTTCTTCTTGAAGATCCATTTGCACCCGACTGTCTTTCGACCCGGTACGTTGTCAACCAAGTTCCAAACTTGATTGTCATACATGGACTTGATCTCGCTATCCATGGCCTCTTTCCACTTGGCAGACTCAGGGCCCGCCACTGCTTCCTGGTAGTTAGCTGGTTCATCCAAATTTATCAGTGTCCTATCACTAACAAACGTGTCCCCATCCGAAGTTATATGGAACCCATAAAACTCGGGTGGCATGCTAACCCTACCGGAACGCCTAAGAGGTAAGGATACATCTGTCGGACCAACAGGAACTTCTGCCTCATGTTGGTTGCTAGTTTCTCCTAAGGTTGCGTCATCTGATGACTCTTGAATCTCTTCCAGATCAATGGTACTCCCACTGTCCTCTTTGAATATGAGCTCTCTCTCTCGAAAGACCGCTCGTCTAGCTACAAAGACCACGTCCTCGCTCGGTCTGTAGAATAGATATCCAAATGACTGTTTGGGATAACCAAGGAAGAAACACCTTTCGCTTCTGTCTGCGAGTTTGTCTTGAGTCTCTCGTCTAACGAAAGCCTCACAACCCCAGACCTTGATATGTGCCAACGAGGGAACCTTCCCCGTCCACATCTCATGAGGTGTTTTAGCAACCTTCTTAGTTGGGACAAGATTGAGGATATGGGCGGCAGTCTCTAAGGCATACCCCCAGAAGTGAATGGGAAGTGAAGCTCGACTCATCATGGAACGAACCATGTCCAACCGGGTTCGGTTGCGCCTCTCTGCAACACCGTTCAACTGTGGTGTCCTGGGAGGTGTCAACTGTGAAATTATTCCGCATTCCTTTAGATAGTCTAGGAACTCGATACTTAGATACTCTCAGCCTCTGTCAGACCTGAGCATCTTTATCTTCCTGCCTAATTGATTTTCTACCTCGTTCTTAAATTCTTTGAACTTTTCAAAGGTGTCCGACTTGTGCTTGATCAAGTAGATATAACCGTATCTACTAAAATCGTCGGTAAAGGTCACGTAGAACCGCGTGCCATCCTTTGTGGTTGATCTGAATGGACCACACACATCCGTGTGAATGATGTCCAGCAGACCCTCACCTCTTTCAAAAGATCCTTTAAAAGGTGATTTAGTCATCTTGCCCAACAGACAAGATTCGCATACATCATCCGACCTGAGGTCGAATGATTCCAACACTCCATCCTTTTGGAGTTGGGCGATGCGTTTCTTGCTGATGTGCCCGAGCCGACTATGCCACAGACATGCCTTTTCTACACCACTAGTAGAATCAATATAATTTACACTATGTCCTAAATTGTCAACACATTCAACAGTTTCATACACACCATCACAAGGATAAGCAGTAAAAATCAAAATACCATTTTTGAAAACAGAAATCGAACCAATTTTATTATCAAAAGAAAATTGAAATCCTTGTCTGAACAATGCGTGAAATGAAATAATATTTCTTGCCATTTCTGGCGAATAGCAACAATTGAATAACTCTATACTAACATCACTACTAAGCACTAAACTGTAAACGCCGATCTTGGTAACAGGGGACGATCTCCTATTGCCCATGATCAAGTTCAGTCTACCATGCTCCACCTCCCTGCTTTCCTTTAGGCCCTGCAGATCAGAACAAATGTGAAAACCACATCCTGTATCAAGGACCCAAGAATTAGAAGATGGTGAGTTTTTAGAGATAGTGTATATACCTGCTGTCGATGGCTTTACTTTCCCATCCTTGACATCCTGCAAGTATTTGGGGCAGCTTCTCTTCCAATGGCCCTTCTCTTTGCAGTAGAAACAGTTGGCTTCATCGGGGTTGGCCACACAAGGAATGTGGGAAGTCTTGGTTCTCGAGCCATTACTGGATGACCCGACCTGAACCTTTTCCCTCTAATTTTGCTTAGGAGGGCCCTTCCTTTTCTTTCCTTTGCCACTTCCAATGGCTAGGACGGGCTGATTAACCGAGGGTACACTTTTACCCTTCATCCCGTCTTCAGCAACTCGAAGCATGCGATGCAACTCAGTCATATTAGCCTGATTGTTGTTCAAATGATAAGCCAGCCTGAACTGGTCATAAGAACTCGGTAACGAGTTAAGCACTATGTCAACGGCCAACTGCTCCGGTACAGGCATCGCAAGCTTTCTAAGCCGCTCCACGTAACCTTGCATTCTTTGCACATGAGTGCAGATGGACTCTCCATCTTTAGGTTTGCTGTTCGTGAAGTCCTTGACCACCTCGCACCTCTCGATGCGCTCTTGCTTGCGGAACTTTTCCGCAAGCTCCTTGTGCATCTCAAAGGGCCAGTAGTCTTCGTATATTCTCTGCAATTCTGGGTTCATTGTGGCGATCATGATGCAAGCCACTTTGGTTGCATCATCAGAATGTTTTTGGTACTAGGAAATCTCCTCGGGAGTAGCAGTTTCAGGGTCAATATCGACAAGCTCGGTCTCGAGGACATACTCTTTGTTCTCGTACCTTAGAGCCATCTTGATATTTCTAATCCAGTCATTGTAATTTGTCCCGTTCAATTGAACCTTGGAACACAGTGAGAGGATAGAGGGAACACTGGAGTTTGAGTGGGGAGCGGATTGATCAGCAGAAGACATCTATAAAAGAAGGTAAGTTTAATTAGATACTTGTCGGTCCTTATAATAACCCAATATAAAATAAGGCTAGGATCCAACTATAACAATTTGCAACATAGAAGAGGGATGCCGTAATCTATAAGCAAATTTTATAAAGGTAGGCGAATGACGATTCAGCCAATTCCACCGCGGAAAAATAATCTTATTATAAATGGAATTCCTAGTTTCTTTTGAGATTTATTGAACTGTTCAATAGCATGTTTAATCTCGGATATGCCCCACCGTTTGTGACTGGGATGCCGAGGATCACAAACCGGGTGTGAATAACCATGCAAATTAGCTTGGTACTCTCGGGGTCCATTATCATCTCAAATTGATGTGCCGGTTAACCACATACGCTCCATCAATAATGATAACACCCGAGACACCCATTGCCACTCTTTATGAACCCTCATTGGTGTGCCGGTAATCCACACACGCTCCACCAACGTTTCATAAAGTGCAATGTGCAATTTCATGGGGTAGCATCAAATTCACATTTTTCTTAAAGTAACTAGATTGGGATTTTTGTAAATGGTTCTAGTACTTGGATCATTATACTTTTAATGATTAAGCAGTTCTGTCAAAACCGTTCGGCTAACGACCCTCCACTGATCAGGCGAGCGGTGGGTGAGACTATTCACCTATTAGACTACCATTTTATAGGCAGTCTCCTTATACCCACTTTATAGATCAGCTTCGTGAATGAGGCCTACTATTGATTTGACTAACCAAATTTATCTCATATATATAGTATTAACTTTTAATAACATATATAAGATGTATTTTAAAACCCTTTAAAATATTTAAGGTTTATCTTTTAATTTTACTAAATTTAACAATTAAATTTTAAATTAAATTAAACCTTAAATCTAAATATTTTAAACATTTTAAAATATTTTTCCGGATTTTTTCCATTAATTTTCGAAAATTAATTAAATCCCTTTTGAATTATCTTTTAATTAACAATTAATTAAATTAATTCAAATGAAGATAGGTTTATCCAAATTAATCAAATTAATTAAAACCTATCCTAAACCCCCTAAAAAACAAATTCAAATAATGGGGTTTAAGGTTATCCATTTAATTAACAAATAAAGTTACCAAAAATAGAAAACCTCCTAAAACCCTTTAGCAAATTTCGAAAAACACATGGGGGGGATTAGGGTTTCCAAAACCCTAATCCTAAAAGTCGATCCATACAATAATAGGGTTTAGAAGCTTTAAACCCTAAAACAGTTATAGCAATTCAACAAGAAAACAAGACAGGCTCTGATACCACTGAAAGGTTTTCTGCAAACCATGAACTAAATAACCTAAGTTCACATGCAACCTATGAGGATCTATGTTTTCTTCTAATTGAACATATAACAAAACCTAAAGGCCATAAGAAAATTGACTAAAAGAATAAAATTAGAGAAACCAACCTTTTAGAATTTTCTGGAAGCTGAGCAGCAAAAGTATCCTGCCTCAAATGAGATCACACCCAAGCCGAGAGGATTATGGATCGAAATTCCAGAGAGAAACAATAGAATGAGCAACTGATAATGAGGCCTAGGGTTCCCTATTTATAGGGAACCAAGTGGCAAAGCTAGAAACCCTAGCCGCAGCCCATTTTCCGGATTATCTGTACGCGCACCGCGGCCAAGTCATTTGCGCGCCGCGCGCCGCAATTCAACTATTGAATTTGTACGACTTTAATCCCTGACCTCTTGATTAATCTAATTAATGCTACAGAAATTAATCCAATTAATTTCTGAATAATTATTAATCAAATAATATTATTTCTAATTAATATATTATCTCCATAATATATTAACAAACAATATCTTGATTTATTAGTCATATAATAAATCAACCCTTTCTCTCTACTTAACTTTCCAACAAACCTCCAGCCATGAGGGCAACCCAAATGGACTGTGCTACTATTAATTAGGCAAATACTAATTATTAGTCATGGCTTAGACACCTAATCCAACAATTACCTTGTGAGCTCAAGAATTAGATTTACTATTCTGCAAATCTAGTATTAGATGTTTACATATTTAGGTTTCACCAAGACCTCACAAATTCCACCATTCTCTATTAAACTTCAATAGAGTAAAGTGAACAATAAATTGGTTTTAAACCTTTCACATTAGATACCAACTAATTAAATCATTTTAATTAACTTCCCAAAATTTTAATTGATCCAACTTAACTCCTAAATAGAATTGGCATTTAACATAATTCATCAATTCTATCTTTAGAACAATGAAGCTTCAAGTATGAAAAATAGCATGATGCTCCAGTTTTCTAACAATACCTCAATTTTCAGTGTAGGAAAGTTTCCATCATGGATCATCATCATTATCATTTATTCTTTAACACCCGATTCACAATTAAATACCAAATCAATTACTTAATAATAATTTTTACACTTTTATGCTTAAAATTGTTTTAAACAAAATCATGATGTTATATTCTTAATTGTGCACCTCGACATCACATGACTCAACAAGTTTTATGTGGACAACCATATATGATATCCACATGGATACCTATAACATAACATAACAAACGAATTATTTTATTATTTAATAAAAATAATGTAATTAGATAAATAATAAATTATATGATACATGTATAATGAGGCCAATTCGTCGAGAAGGAGTAGCAAATGGTCGTGAACCTCAAATTGGTGGCATGTTATGATTCTGATCTCCAATAAGATAAAAAAATGTGAATATGGACTTCATCGGTCTTTGCTAACCCGACAAATTCCCCAATGTGAAAGAGCCATAATATGTTGGAAACCTTCAACAACCGGTATGCACGAGTCCAATGGATATTTGGGGTCTTAAGCAAGCTCCCAGACATCTCGAATGATGATGGAACCCAACCAAATCAGAACTTGAAACTTGAATTTGAATATGACATTCATTATTTTATAAATTTAACAGTTCAACCAAGTTCATATCATGCCTCAAAGATTATAAATCTCTAAATAACTTGAAAAAGTGAAATAAAACATTTTGTAGAAAAAATTCCTTATTTTGTAAAATGATTTCATTTTTGAATTATAAAATATAAAGAATATCACTAAACTAGTTGGTTAAAGTATTTAAACTTGATCATAGACTTTCGAAATATTCTAAAACTTTAATTACTTTACGAAGTACTTAAGAAAATGAAAAATATTTCTCCATTAATAAAGTAGTTTTGCAAATCCTAAGACCATGTGTTATAATCAACGAGCAGCAGTGTGCTCAGGTGGAGCGATGACCCCTCGAGAACACCATATCACCTAGGGCGGTCCCGTTGATAGGTGACCCCGTATAGTTGAAGGCATCACTAGCCATGCCCATGTCGTTTCCCTTATACACAAGCATTAAGATTTATACATCTTTTTCCTTATATATATAACATTAGGTCTTGTACATTGTTCTTGAAAATTGAAAGATGACTATAACATATGAGGTAAAAGATCAAGAAGGATAATGATGTGATGCTGATGTGATACAAATGATATAATTGAAATATGAGTTCAACCTATGGCCTAAAAATATACAAAACTGCAAAAATTGTACATGTAGTTTGCGATTTTCTATGGATAAGGTTCATTGACTTTCAAAATCGTGAAAATAACCCTTATCAGGAGGTTTCTTTGTGGTCTAGGTCATGTCCAATTTGAAATGTCTATTTTACCCTTTTAATTTTTTTTCTTTTTACCCATTTACATTTTTTTATAAAATAAATAACTAAATAATCCACCCACTACCCACCTACCTCCACTCTCTTTCTATTATATCTCTATCTCTATCTCTTCTCTTTTTAGTCTCTCTCCAAATAGTGTAGATGACCAAAGCATCGACCAAGAGGGAAGGAGGTGACTAGTGAAATTATGATGATTTACTCATTGGTTGCAGGTACAATAAGATTTGTTTCAATTTAATTCTTGCTGAAGAAGATCAAAAAGATCAATTTATATATGACCTCGTGTTATCACTCAATCGCACATTTTTTCCTTCGATCGCACAAATCCCCTTTCCCACCCCTTTTTTGGTTCGTATCGTATCCTAAACCGAGAGAAAGAGGGATAGCAGACTGTGAGAGGGATGACGATCATCGAGTGAAGCTGTAGAACCGGGAGGAAAGGAGTCGTCAGAATAAAACCAAATCACCGGAGCATCTATGTGCAATTGTTAGAGCTTGGAAGGGGGTGGTCGGAACTGAAACAGAGAGGACGGGGCATTAGGTAGCGCTGTGTCCCTTTTTCCACTTTCTCGTTTTTCTATTTTTGTTTACAACTGAGATAGAGAGAGGCAGAACAATTGCATTTGGAAAGCAAGGTTGTGTTCTTCTGAATATCTTTGGAAAATAACCTGATAGCACCATCGATGTTGTTAGTGGCCCGACAGTGGTGTTGTTGGTTGATGATGACGATGATACTTGCCAGCGATAGAGGAGGAGTATCCTAGAGGAAGAGGGATGATGGTGGGTGGCAGTCAGTGGTGGTGGTCTGTGTCGGCGGTTGTGAGAGACCAATGGTAGGAGGTGGTGGGGGTGGTTGGGGTTTTTAATCAAAAGAATTAATTAAATAAATTAAATAAATTAAATAAATTAGAAAAAGTTTTTAAAAGGTATATTAGTCATTTTAGGTTGGGTGTGAGCCAAAACCAAAAAATATCAACTATAGGACCTAAACCATAAAAAAGACATTCTGATAAGGATTATTTTCACGATTTTGAAAGTCAAAGGACATTCTCCACAGAAAATCGCAAACCACAAGGACTATTTTTGTAGTTTTGTCCCTAAAAATATCTCCAATTGTAAACATATACCATGACTCAAAAGTATTTTCACCTCGTAATTCTATTTACTTTAACATCTAACTTTATTCTTAGCTTTTTTTATATATGAATTTAAGTAATTTATTATCTGTTAGTGTATCCCACATTGGTGCGACACGGTCCTATAAGTTTGTATATATTTTGGAGTCTTCCATCTCTCCACAAGGGCTTTTTTGGAGAGACATTCTTGGGCTCCACATATATTTATATAGTATCAGAGCCGGTGTCCCGCACCCCTGTAACCTCATCGAGCCTACGTCTCTGAGGGGGAGTGTTAGTGTATCTCACATTGGTACGACATGGTCCTATAAGTTTGTATATATGTTGGAGTCTCCCATCTCTCCACAAGGGTTTTTTAAAGAGACATTATTGAGCTTCACATATATTTAATTATCATGTATCTAAAATGTTCTATAAAAGCCCTCTTGTTTAATTAGTCATTTTTTAACACATCATATTTTAAAAGTTATTATCGCTAGAGAAAAAAGTTAGATGTGTAACTTTGCGTTTGTAATACAACATCTTGGGTCGACTTTTTTAAACTCAAGTAATTTAAAAATAAAATACAAATAATAGGGTAAAATAAAATATTATTAAAAAAAATGATTAGGTATTCGAAATATTGATCAATGTATATTAAGCGGTTAATACATATTTCCACGGATGATGTTGAATGATATTGAATGTTCATACGAATAATTAAAAACGCTAAAAACAATTATAAAATCCATTTTGAGAAATATATACACTTTAAATTATGTTATTTTTTGGATATTGTATAACTCATTCGACTTTGATGTTTTCACTAAAAACCCATTTATCACTTAAAATCTATTAATTTATTTACAGTAAAGTGGATTAGTGAAAATTACAAAGTTAGAGGAAAATAGGTGCGAAACAAATAGCAGGAAGTTGTGCACTTACGTTTCTCTATGACAATCCTATATCATTATATTTATCCTAAAACAGGGGCTTTTATTTTGTAAACTGGGACTGTGGTTTTCGTTAATCAAATACAGTATCTGTGTGCTTTCATTTTTTCAAGAAAAAAAAAAGTGAGGAAAATGGAGATGTAAAACTGAAGGTGCGGTACGAACGTAAATAAATCAATAAATAATTCAAAGGAAGGTGGTGGTGTTAGAGTAGAGAAAGGTGGTACGAAAAAAAAATATATAGAAAAGGGTTGAAAGAATTCCCACTTTCTACTTTGTTTGCCTATAAAATCACCCCCTTCCCACACTTGTCTTCTCATCTCTATCCTTCCGTTCATCCCCTTTTCTCCTTCGTCAATTACGTTCACTTTGCTGTTCAAAACCAAGTAAAAAAGGTGTGATGTGTGTAATGCTTTCTGCTATGCATAATGTTCGTCATCATGATCGCATCCACTTTATTTCCTTTTCTGATCTCTCATATTTACCTCACTTTTTGCACATCACGATGATCGCACCACTTTAGTTGATTTTGATCTCTCTGCTATGTAGCTAAATTTTTGCAGATAACTTCAACTTAGGATTCATCCTTGTTTCTGGTATTTGTTCAGTATTTTACCAAATTGAGGACTTTCTACTAGTGCTTAAGAGCTCCGATGATGGATCTATTGAGTTCATACTTCGATTTAGTGCGTCGTACTTGCAGAAAACAGTCTGAGTAATAAAATGAATTTTATATCAGTAAATAATGCTAGGTGGTTGATAGTATTTACGTTTGAATTTACGGTGGTGGCCGCCATTGACTTTCTATAGCTTTTCTTTCTTGAATAATCAATTATCTCTAGAAGCATATGCGCTGGTGGACCAATAAACAGAAGACGCCTGAATTGTGTTTCTTGTTCAGATTAAATTTCTCTGTAATTTGGTAACCAAATTATCTAAAACCTTCCTTCTGTCGCAGTTGAGAATCTTTCTGATTTCGTAATCAAGTGATTTTGTGGCCGATCATGGCGGAAAAAGTTTTCACCCGTGTTCACAGTCTGCGAGAGCGTCTCGATTCTACTCTCGCAACTCACCGTAATGAAATCCTAATGGTTCTTTCAAGGTATGTTAATACTTTCTGGGATCCGTTGTCTCAGCTCTAAATTTGCGAATTGATATAATGTTTGTTTCTTCTCATCTGAATTCTCAAGGATCGAGAGCCATGGAAAAAGAATATTGAAGCCTCACCAGCTCATGGCTGAGTTTGATGCAATCTCCAAGGAAGACAACAAACTTCATGATGGTGCATTTCATGAAGTTCTCAAATCCACACAGGTATATGATCGAGTATATACACGATAAATACAATCATCATGCATTTGACTAATTCTCTGTTTTTTCGGTTTCAATTAATAGGAAGCCATAGTGCTGCCTCCATGGGTTGCACTTGCTATTCGTCTCAGGCCTGGTGTTTGGGAATATGTAAGAGTCAATGTAAATGCATTGGTCGTTGAGGAATTAAGCGTTCCTGAGTATCTTCACTTCAAAGAAGAACTCGTTAGTGGAGAGTAAGCATTGTTACCCTTTCACCAATAAATTCGCCCTTTCCCTCTGTTTCTTTTACAAGTGTTTCACCATTTCTGATCAATTGCAGCTCCAATGGCAACTTCGTACTGGAATTGGACTTTGAACCTTTCACCGCTTCATTCCCCCGGCCAACCCTAACCAAGTCCATCGGGAACGGGGTTGAGTTCCTTAACCGCCACCTCTCTGCTAAGATGTTTCACGACAAAGATAGCATGCACCCGCTACTCGATTTCCTCCGTACCCACGCCTGCAAGGGCAAGGTATCACACTCAAAACCCTAAAATTCTTTTCGATTACTGGTCTTCTAAAGTTGTGTATTATGATTTGCAGACGATGATGCTTAATGACAGAATCCAAAACCTGAATTCTCTTCAAGCTGTGTTAAGAAAGGCATCAGAGTACCTATCGACACTCGATGCGGCTACTCCATACTCTGAATTCGCACATAAGTTTCAAGAGATCGGATTGGAGAGAGGTTGGGGTGATAAAGCAGAGGGTGTCATGGAAATGATCCATATGCTGCTCGACCTTCTCGAAGCTCCCGATGCATGCACTCTCGAGAAATTTCTTGGAAGAATCCCTATGGTTTTCAACGTTGTCATTCTTTCTCCCCATGGTTACTTCGCTCAAGAAAACGTTTTGGGATACCCCGACACCGGTGGTCAAGTTGTTTACATTCTGGATCAAGTTCCTGCTTTAGAGCGTGAAATGCTCAAAAGGATTAAAGAGCAAGGACTTGACATTGTTCCACGTATTCTCATCGTAAGTCCCTGTTTTCCTTCAAAATTTGTATCTCAAAACCGATACTTACTATCACCGATGAACAGGTGACAAGGCTCCTCCCTGACGCCGTCGGAACCACCTGCGGGCAACGACTTGAGAAAGTTTTCGGAGCAGAGCATTCTCATATTCTCCGAGTTCCGTTCAGAAACGAAAAGGGTATTCTTCGTAAATGGATCTCTCGCTTTGAGGTGTGGCCCTACATCGAGACGTTCACCGAGGTAATACATTATAATCTCATTATCTTTTAAGCTCCAGCCTTTTTTGCTAGCTTTCTTCCATGGCGATTGTTTAAGAGCTTGTCGTATTGCATCAGGATGTCGCGAAAGAAGTTACAGCCGAGTTACAGGGTAAACCGGATTTGATCATCGGAAACTACAGTGAAGGCAACCTAGTCGCCTCTTTGCTTGCGCACAAATTAGGAGTTACTCAGTGCACCATCGCTCATGCCCTCGAGAAAACCAAGTACCCTGATTCCGATATCTACTGGAAGAACTTCGATGAGAAATATCATTTCTCCTCTCAGTTCACTGCTGATCTTATCGCCATGAATCATACCGACTTCATCATCACCAGTACATTCCAAGAAATCGCAGGAAGGTATACACATACTATCTCTTTCTTAATTTCGTCAATATTGTTGATTCGCCTGTATAAATTACAAAACCCTAATTTTGGTTATGTTATCAGCAAGGACACAGTTGGACAGTATGAGAGCCATACAGCTTTCACAATGCCTGGATTATACAGAGTCGTCCATGGAATCGACGTCTTCGACCCCAAATTCAACATCGTTTCACCTGGTGCCGATATGGGTATCTACTTCTCTTACACCGAGAAAGAAAAGAGACTCACAGCACTCCACCCTGAAATCGACGAACTTCTCTTCAGTTCTGTTGAGAACGAAGAACACCTGTACGTTACGCAATACATATTATATATACATTCTAAATTATTTATTATTCGAAATCCTCATTTGAATAAATGAATGCTACAGGTGTGTGTTGAAAGACAAAAACAAGCCAATTCTGTTCACAATGGCGAGATTGGACAATGTGAAGAACTTAACGGGACTTGTCGAATGGTATGCGAAGAACGACAAGCTCCGTGAACTGGTTAATCTGGTGGTAGTAGGTGGTGACAGAAGGAAGGAGTCGAAAGATCTAGAAGAGCAAGCACAAATGAAGAAGATGTACGATTTAATCGACGAGTATAAACTGAACGGTCAATTTAGATGGATTTCGTCACAGATGAACAGAATTAGGAACGGTGAGTTGTACCGTGTGATCGCCGACACAAGGGGAGCTTTTATTCAGCCTGCATTTTACGAGGCTTTTGGGTTGACGGTGGTGGAAGCCATGACTTGTGGGCTGCCCACATTTGCAACGCTTCATGGAGGCCCAGCCGAAATCATAGTTCATGGAAAATCCGGGTTCCATATTGACCCGTATCATGGGGACCAGGTCACTGATTTGTTGGTCAAATTCTTTGAGAAGACCAAAGCCGACCCTTCTCATTGGGAAGCCATTTCCAAGGGTGCGGAACAACGTATTCAGGAGAAGTAAGTAATAAGTAAAACTAATGTTAGTTTAGTTAGCCACCGAATTAATTAATTAACGTTTGGTTGAAATGAATTACAGATACACGTGGCAGATCTATTCAGATAGGTTGTTGACGCTTGCTGGAGTTTATGGATTTTGGAAACACGTGTCGAAGCTAGACAGGCTTGAAATCCGTCGGTATCTTGAGATGTTTTATGCTCTCAAATATCGCAAAATGGTAAGTTTTTGTTTGATGAAGAAATTTCCAAATTGGTGTATGATTTAGGTAGGGAGCTGATATGGGTTTGGTGTTTTTACAGGCGGAATCTGTTCCATTGGCTGTTGATGAGTGAGAGTGAGTGGGGAGCAATCTGGTGGTCAAGCGGAGGTTTTGAGGAGTTGTTCTCCACACATATATATTTTACATAATAATAAAGTGAATGAGAGCATTTTGAAAGGCTTTTGCTTTTGCTTTCGTGGCGTGTGTGTTTTCCCTCATTTCTATTTCATTGCCCAACCATTTGTGTAATTGACTCCTGCCTTGCATTGGCCCTAAATTCCAATTTGTATTGAAATTTTTTTATGAGTATTCTCCTTTTCTCTTCATCTCTCTCCCCACTATATATTGTATGTGTGTATGACAGTTGTATGAGATCTATCTGGTTTCCGATTCTTTAGAATTGCTTGGTAATAACAACCCCTCCTTTAGACTTGGGACACAAGTCCATGAGCTTGAATTGCCTCTCGAGTTAAACGTCCCATGTCCCATATCTCTCTTGGTATAACCCCTTCAAAGTGAGGTCTGAAGCACATTTTTATTTTAGTATTTTAGTCTTGATTGTTCAGAGATGTGGAATTTGGTTAATTTGGACGATTACCATTTCTAGAGTGTTAAATTGAATTAAGAATAGTAAGATTGTGTTAATATGTAATACATTTCCATATGTATCCTAATTATTTTAGGAAGTGATATTTCTACTTAAGAAATTGATTCATCCACGAAATACATGTTTTATATGATAGCTGTAAATGTATTGTACATCATGTGAATGAATCAATTTTTCAAGTGAAAATATCACTTTCTAATTATTTTATTTTTCGTGTTTGATCCTATCTTTAGTGTTAGGCTTATATTAAGCATTGGGCTAATCTATGTGTTGGGCTTATGTAACACTCCAATTTTAGGCAAATAGGAATTAGTTAAAATAAGACATTATTTGCAATGATGTCAATGTATAGAGAAATACACTATAATTTTTTGTTTTCTTATTCATTATACATGACAAGCCGAATGGATGTTACAATCAAAAACCATAGAAAAGCACCAAATAAGTTATACAGATAAACTAAATTGTATATAAACTCAAGTGCTTCACTCTTTCTAATCCTTGATCAACTAAGTTCATCATGAATGTTTATCTATAAATGTAGACTTCAACTCTAACATTGGTACTTTACATGCATGTCATTTACAAATAAATACATAAGACAATGAATTGTCTCATTAGTACATAGGTTTTTGATCCAAAATTTTGAAAATATTTTTTTCTTTATTTTTTCCAAGTAATGACTCTAAAAATCATTTTCTTTCCAATAGCAAAATGACTAATTTTTAAAATTCTTTTTTTTTTTACAAAATATCTTTACACAAAAGCAGTACTTTTAAAGCTCATTTGTTTCTGAAAAATATTTCTACAACAAACTAATGTTTCAAAACTATAAATGTAGTTCAAATTGCTTATTTTTTTATACTTTCACCAAGTCCCGATATTTGTATCAAATCATTTGGGTATAAACAAAGTACAAATTTGTGAAAATTAACCACATATTCAATTTCTCAACGGCAATTATGATAGTCAAGTACAAATTCTCCAAAACAACAAATAAGCTCAAATTACTATGCTTTCAAAACATTCCCAAACCAATGTACAAACACTCAAAATGTCCTAAATTTCAAATTTACTGTGTCAAAATACTTTATTCAAACTGCCATATATTGTTTATTATTTTGACTCAAAATATGAACCATATATGCATGTGAAATACATGATTCGCACACCATGCAAGTGTGGAAACCTTTCAATTCATGTGGAACCAACTCCATGCCAGTTTTGTCCCTTTAAGCTGACATTACGTGCCTTGAGGTTGAATACTTTCCATTTTTCAATATGGTACCTTGCTCTCGAGTCCCTTGCTAATTTGGGAGCTTGTTCCCAATTTCTGTCTCCTTGTTTCGAAACATATTTCGTTTTAGGAACTAGACCACTGTTGCGTGATGGAAGATACCTTCCCAGTAGTGGATTAACTATGTCTAGACATTCTACCGTGGCCATTCAATTCACATACAAATGGAATTTTACACGACCCGTGCTAACTATTATCTAAAGCTTTAAAATAAATTCAAGTTGTCACTTATAAGTTATAACACAATACAAAGCAAAACAACTTTCAAAAGCAAATAGTTTAACAAAACACAATTTTATTTCCTAAAACCATTAACAATTTACTTGATAATAAATCTCAAATTGTTTTCCAAGTCAAAGCATTATATTTGATAATTCATGGCAAAAACTACAATTCAAGTATAGCAAAACACTTTCGAATTGTAATAATATACTTGCAAAATTCTAGCCAAATCACTTTTCAATTCATGACAAGTTACTTGAAAATTTATGGTAAAATTACTTTCCAAAGTATGTTCATATACTTTTGATTTATAGCATAACACTTTAAAAAAAATAAATTTATGACATGTGTCACATGTAGGAAAAAAAGCACAAAATACTCACCTCATAAGGTTAAAGCTAGCATAACCTCAATGCTTAAGATTTTAGTAATCATTCCTTGCGTTGTAAATCTGTCCGAAATATGTATTATACATATTAATTATCAACATACTTCAAATATTCTAATACTAGTGATAGCGTGCCATCTGGCAACCGCTGGCGCGTCTTCCAGAACGCTCGTGTGCATTCCAAACTCGCCAGCCGCTGGAAGGTCCTCGCCAGGAAGACCCTTCCAGCCAACGGAGAAATCGCCCTGGCGAGATCTTTCCTGGAGAACTTCACTCCAGCTCACTAACGACGTACTCGCTGGAATGACCAGCGTGGACTGTACTTGGCGCCATGCTCTTCGACCTATGCGTGGCGCCCAGGTCTGACAAAGATCGTGCGCGCCCCATCCGGCCGGTCTGCGCCAATAGGGGCGCGGCAAAGGACAAGGGTCGTACTGCCAACGGACGACTTGGTCCTCTCCTGCCACAGCAAAGATCCTGTCGGCCATAGCCAGACAGGGCAAGACGTATAAAAGCCCTTAGAGGGCACCCGGTAAGCACACACAAATTACTCTAGCCTCCCAATACACACTAAACTCACCGGAGATCTGACTTAGGCATCGGAGCGTTTTCCCGGGACCTCCTCCCGGAGAACGGCTGACGTTGCCATTTCCTTTGTGATTGTGGTCGCAGGTCAAACCCAGGACGGCCAGAATCACCCGTGAAGCGAGATTCAGACGATCGAGAAATTACTTCGCATCATTGGCGCCATCCGTGTTGTGACACGCAACAAGAAACCACCACTTTAATCTCCGGCAATGACGACTGTAGGACAAACCAGCGACGGTAACATCCCTACAAGTCCCATACGTCCAATGTTACCGTTAGGCCCAATATCGATAGAAACGCTATCAACAACACCATCACCATCAAGAACTGCCCCACTAGTACCTCCTTTGATCCCCCAAACACCAGTCACTTCACCGTCATTCCAACAGACTATAACACCCGTACCCTTCAGTACGCCGCCGCCGTATATACCGTTTAGCTACCCTTTCACACCATTTCAAGCCTCAACAGGACCACCAATGTTCACCCCTTCAACCACCCCTTTCTTCCAACCACCCCAACCAGCGGTAGCACCACTATTCACAGGCTCTACACAAACGCCAGTAAACACACCCGTTTCATCCTTAGGAGGCGTACCGACCAGCACACTCCCTCTATTCTACACCCAACCGCCAATATATCAACCCATCACATCTCCCATCCAAACAACAAACAGTACCAACTTGCTTCCTCCTGTAGCATACAAATCCCCGTTCATCAAAGAAATACACGACTACGACATGCCTAACACGGCCAAGCTACCACACCTAAAAACCTATAACGGAACAACCTGCCCAGACAGCCATATCGACACTTACGAGTGGCACATGCAATCACTAAAGTTAGACGAACGCTTCTGGTGTACACACTTCCCGACGACGCTGGACGGGAACGCCGGCGCATGGTTCAAAAGCCTCGCGCCAGGTAGCATCAGAAACTTTACGGAGCTCAAAGAACAATTCCTCTCAAACTTCATGCAATTACGTAAGTATCGGGGAGACATCCGAGAGATCATTGGGTGTAAGCAACTGGAGGGCGAGCCAATTAGAGCATATTTCAAACGATTCAATGAAGCAACGCTAAATGTCCCCGGACAAAACGACAACCTAGTAACCGGAGCTTTCACACATGGTTTACTGCCGGGCCCGTTATCAACGAAATTCTTAGGAAAACCACCAGCCACCCGACAAGAAATGAAGGAGCGAGTAGAACGTTTCTTACGCCAGGAAGAAGGAACGGCTGCCAAAGAAGCGTACCTAAAAGCGGCAGCCACTTCCTCATTAAAGTCCAGAGAAAACCACTCGCAATACCCGGGCGAGAGACGACAACCGTTCAGAAGAGGCAAACCCCAAAAACCCTACAACAACCACTACAGAGACGATTGGAGATACAAGCGAACAGACATTTTAGCAGTGTCTGACAAGAACAAGCAGGCGAAAAGAACACTAGAACGACCCAGAGACCAATCCAAATACTGCGAATTCCATAAATGCTACGGGCATGACACGGCAGAATGTGCTGTGCTAAAGAAAGAGCTTGACCAGAGAATACAACGAGGAAACCTAAATGACATCGCCAAATCAATTCGCCTAAAAAACAGTAGAAATGACGTACTAGCAAAACCCATGGACGCGCCAAAGAAGGGGCCAGAGATTCTAGTAATACACAAACACCACCGCAGAGCACGAGAACAAACACCAGATGTCGACGAACAACAGATATCCTTTTCCAGCAGAGACAAGAAGCCAGAAGGATGGAGTGGCGACGACCCACTCATCATCCAAGCTAGAATACGAGATATCATCATTCACCGCGTACATATCGATAGTGGTAGTGCGGCGGATATCATGTTCGAACATTGCTTCCGCCAGCTGCCGCGGGAATGGAGGGCAAATCTACGTCCCCCGATGGGAAATTTAACCGGCTTCACAGGGCACAGCATCATACCCACAGGAATGATCTACCTGCCCATCACGATAGATGACGGCCAGCAAAAGAAAACAGTTACACTCGAATTCACAGTAGTACGGGCACCATCAGAACACAACATCATCTTTGGAAGACCGGCAGCGCTATACTTTGGCATCGTAGCATCGACACTACACGGTATAATCAAGTTCCCAACGGACGCTGGTGTGGCCTCCGTCCTGGCGACCCCGCAAAAGACACTTAAGTGCTACCAGATAATGCTACCCGCAGATACCGACAACAAACGAAAGCGCCCAAGAGACGAACCTGAGGAAAGCAGAGAAATAATTCACCACGATTATCCAGACCAAAAAATACAAGTCGGAAGCACGTTACCCACAGAGTTACGAAAAAAGGTAATATCCCTACTCCGAAAATATAAACAAGTATTTGCCTGGGAGCCAGCGGACATGGTGGGAGTAGAAAGAGCAATCATCGAGCACAGTCTCAACATCGTACCAGGGAGTAATATGGTCAAACAAAAACGTCGTGGCCAAGCAGGAGAACACAACAACGCCATCAATGCAGAAGTCGCCAAGTTAGTAAAAGCAGGTATTGTCCGCGAAGCTTTCTTCCCAACGTGGATAGCCAACCCAGTCATGGTAAAGAAAAGCGATGGTAGCTGGAGAATGTGCATTAACTACACCGACTTAAACAAAGCATGCCCGAAAGATTGTTATCCACTCCCGGAGATAGACCAGAAAGTAGAATCGCTGGAGGGATTCAAGTGGAAGTGTTTCCTAGACGCCTATAAGGGCTACCACCAAATTCTCATGCGGCAAGAAGACGAAGACAGAACAGCATTTTACACGGATCACGGCACTTTTTGTTACCAGAAAATGCCGTTCGGCCTAAAAAACGCGGGGGGCAACATACCAAAGACTAGTCGACAAGGCGTTCAAAGACCAGATCGGAAGAAACATTGAAGTGTATGTCGACGACATGGTCATAAAAAGCCGCGCAGAGCAATCTTTGCTACAAGACATTGAAGAAACCCTTAAAACGCTTTCCAAAATCCAAATGAAACTCAACCCGGCCAAATGCACCTTCGGCGTAGAAGAAGGAAAGTTCCTAGGATATTAGATCACGAGAGAAGGTATCCAGCCGAACCCGGAGAAAGTAAAAGACTTCGTCGAGATAAAGTCACCAGCATGCTTGCGAGAAATACAAGGACTCAGTGGAAAACTCACAGCCCTGGGACGCTTTGTAGCAAAATCAGCAGAGAAAGCCCTTCCGCTGTTCAACACGCTGAAAGGCTGTGTTGACAAAAACAATTTTCGATGGACAGACGAAGCAGAAGCAGCTCTGGCACGTTTGAAAGATGCAATGAAGTCGCTGCCCACACTAGCGTGCCCAGTCCCAGGAGAGAAGTTATCCATATACCTAGCGGCATCACCAGACGCAATAAGCGCAGTCCTAACGGTAGAAAGAGAACACCAACAAAGACCAGTATATTTTGTTAGCAGGGCACTCCAAGGGCCAGAACTACGTTACCCACAACTAGAAAAGTTAGTCCTAGCTTTGATCTATGCAGCACGTCGACTGAGGCGTTATTTCCAAGCCCATCATATTGAAGTGCTGACAAGCCAACCAATTCGCCAAATCCTACTGAAACCAGAGAAATCCGGCCGCCTAGCCAAATGGGCCATCGAACTAGGAGAACATGATATCGACTACAAGCCAAGGACGAGTATCAAGGGCCAAGCACTAGCAGACTTTCTGGCAGAAATGCCAGAAAAAGCCGAAGCAGCAACAAGTCCACGCCCAAAGCAAGAACCAGACACGCCTGAGGAAACATGGATGCTCCACACAGATGGTGCAGCCAGCAAAGAAGGCTCGGGGGCAGGCCTAGTGTTAACAAGTCCAGAAGGCGAAGAAATCACTTACGCACTCAGATTCGACTTCCAAACAACCAACAATGAGGCAGAATATGAAGCACTGCTCGCCGGAATGCGACTCGCAAAGGAGAACGGAGTAAAACACCTCCTGGCGCATAGCGACTCTTTGTTAGTGACCAACCAAATCAATGGAGCCTACGAACTAAAAGACCAGCGAATGAAGAAATACGTAGAAGAGGTTAACAGAATTGCAAAAACGATGGAATTTTTCACAATCAAACAAATTCCACGCGCGGCTAACAGAAAGGCAGATGCGCTAAGCAAACTGGCCTCTGCAGCATTCGACCACCTATCCAAAGAAGTCCTAGTGGAAGTATTAAAAGAAAGAAGCATTGATGGCCGGAAAATAGCACCAATTAGCACAACCACCACGTGGATGACACCTTTAATCGACTATTTGACACAAGGTCTCCTTCCAACTGACAACACCGAGGCACGAAAGGTTAAAGTAAGAGCTCCCCAATACGCTATGCGAAACGACACACTATACAGACGCGAATATTTAGAGCCCTGGCTAAAATGCATTACCCCGGAGGAAGGAAAGACGGTGTTGGAAGAAATACACGCGGGCGACGCTGGAGCACACGAAGGAGCCAGAGCACTCACCGGAAGAACTCTCAGAGCGGGAGTATACTGGCCAGACATCCATGCAGATGCAACGGAAGTAACAAAGAAATGTGTCACCTGTCAAACTTTTTCACCGCTCCACCACTTACCGGCTGCCCCATTGACCAGCATTTCAAGTCCATGGCCTTTTTACCAATGGGGTATTGATATAGTCGGCCCGTTCCCGGAAGCACCAGGTCGAGTAAAGTTCCTCATTGTAGCAGTAGATTACTTCACCAAATGGATTGAGGCAGAGGCCGTCGCCTCAATAACGGGGAAGAACATGATCAAGTTTATGTGGAAGAACATCCTAACCAGATTTGGCACCCCAAAAATCCTGGTTAGTGACAACGGTTTACAATTTGCGGAAGACCCATTCCGCACATGGTGTGCAGAGAAACTAATCAAACAAAAGTTCACATCCGTCGCACACCCTCAAGCCAACGGTCAGACTGAAGTATCCAATAGAACATTGGTTGCGGGATTAAAGAAAAGACTGGGGAAAGCAAAAGGTCGCTGGGTGGAAGAATTACCCACAGTGCTTTGGTCATACCGTACTACCCCACGAACGTCCACCAAGGAAACGCCATTCAGACTAACGTACGGCACGGAAGCCGTTCTGCCACCAGAAATCTTCATAGGCAGCCTACGCACCACGGAATTCGCGGAAGACAACAACAACCAGGACCTCCGCCTCAATTTGGATATCCTGGAGAAGAAGCGAGAATTAGCTAACATACGCCAAGCATGCTACAAAGCGGCAACAGAGAAGTACTACAACGCACGCGTAAGAGAGAAACGCTTTGGAGTTGGCGACCTGGTCCTCCGAAAAAATGAAGCAAGCCACGCTGAACCGCGAGGCAAACTTGGCCCAACATGGGAAGGCCCGTACAGAGTCACAGAGGCCAACTAAAAAGGATGCTATGTCTTGGAAACCTTGGAAGGCCGAGCGATACCGCACACATGGAACATTCAGAATCTCAAACAGTTTCACTACTAGGGAAAATGCCAAATAGGCCACGCCATCAGCATCTATCCAAAATTGTAACCACCGGATGAACAAAGTAATGAATGAAAATTGTTGCTTTCGCTTATACATACTACGAATGAATAAAATGTCGAAAAGGCTCAGCGACTCCTGGTCCTAGTCTTAAAAACCTTAAGGGTGAAATACCCCTTAGCGGACTTAGCGACTCCTGGTCCTAGTCTTAGCAAGGTTATCCAGGTGAAATACCCTGAAGAAGGCTCAGCGACTCCTGGTCCTAGTCTTAAAAACCTTAAGGGTGAAATACCCCTTAGCGGACTTAGCGACTCCTAGTCGTAGTCTTAGCAAGGTTATCCAGGTGAAATACCCTGAAGAAGGCTCAGCGACTCCTGGTCCTAGTCTTAAAAACCTTAAGGGTGAAATACCCCTTAGCGGACTTAGCGACTCCTGGTCCTAGTCTTAGCAAGGTTATCCAGGTGAAATACCCTGAAGAAGGCTCAGCGACTCCTGGTCCTAGTCTTAAAAACCTTAAGGGTGAAATACCCCTTAGCGGACTTAGCGACTCCTGGTCCTAGTCTTAGCAAGGTTATCCAGGTGAAATACCCTGAAGAAGGCTCAGCGACTCCTGGTCCTAGTCTTAAAAACCTTAAGGGTGAAATACCCCTTAGCGGACTTAGCGACTCCTGGTCCAAGTCTTAGCAAGGTTATCCAGGTGAAATACCCTGAAGAAGGCTCAGCGACTCCTGGTCCTAGTCTTAAAAACCTTAAGGGTGAAATACCCCTTAGCAGACTTAGCGACTCCTGGTCCTAGTCTTAGCAAGGTTATCCAGGTGAAATACCCTGAAGAAGGCTCAGCGACTCCTGGTCCTAGTCTTAAAAACCTTAAGGGTGAAATACCCCTTAGCGGACTTAGCGACTCCTGGTCCTAGTCTTAGCAAGGTTATCCAGGTGAAATACCCTGAAGAAGGCTCAGCGACTCCTGGTCCTAGTCTTAAAAACCTTAAGGGTGAAATACCCCTTAGCGGACTTAGCGACTCCTGGTCCAAGTCTTAGCAAGGTTATCCAGGTGAAATACCCTGAAGAAGGCTCAGCGACTCCGGGTCCTAGTCTTAAAAACCTTAAGGGTGAAATACCCCTTAGCGGACTCAGCGACTCCTGGTCCTAGTCTTAGCAACGTTATCCAGGTGAAACACCCTGAAACAGACCCAACGACTCCTGGTCCTAGTCTCAAAAGCCTTAAGGGCAAAACACTTATACCGGACTTAATGACTTATGGTCTTAAGCCCTATAGACCTTAAAGGGAAAATCCCCTAATAGGCGGAACAACACTCAGTCCTGGCCTTAGCAAAACCACATGGTTAAAACGCTTAAGAAAAGACGTGCAACAAACTCAAAACAATCGCATAACGAAGAAAAGAGGCCTACAACAGACACCGAATCAACATCAAACATAAGCAAACAACGTCGTCATGGCTCGTAAGCCTTACAAAACAAAATAAAAATCTTGTCCAAATAGCCTCAGAAGGGCTTTACAAACATTGTTCATCACAAAGTACCACCAAAAGACAAGTAAACGAAACATCAAGTACCTGCTACGAGCGAGAAGGGCCGGCAACACTGCTGGGATCCAGCAAAGCCTTCAAGTCAGGAACACCAAGCTCCCCAAGTTTGAAGGCCGTAGCATAATCAACATTCATAAACGCATCCACGGCCTCATCTACCTCCAAACCAACGTCAAGGGGGGGCTCCTCCTCTTCTGCCGCAATCTCTTTGCCCGCCTTCATATCCTTTATGGCACGAGCATAACCTTGAGCCTGCCCAGCAGCCACACACACCTCCCGGAGACGGTGCACGCCCATCCCGAAGTCTCGGCTTTCCATAACCAAGTCGACAACACCTACAATACCATTGGTTAAAAGCCAGGACAAGTCCGTCTCCGCCTCCTCAAGCGCCTGTGTTTTGGCCTGGGCAACACGGTCACGCTCTGCAGCATCTCTCTCAGCGCTTTCAAGTTGGATATGCAAGCCTTCATTCTCAGATTTCACAGCCAACAGAGCACCTTCGAGTTCAGTCTTTTCCCGACCAAGCAAAGACGTTTGCTCCCTCAACCGTATAACCTCTTCCCTGACCACCTGCAGAGATGCCACTTGAGATTGAAGGTCTCCCAATAAACCTTCACGCTTGACAAGTTCAGCGCGAGCAGCATCCAATTCCTGCAGGAGGGAAGAACGATCAGCATTGACAGCCAACATCTGCTCCAGACGATTTGCACTCTCGCCAAAAAAACAAGCGCTTTGGGCAGCCGCATATCGGAGAGAGCCCACTAAATCGGCCGGGGAATAACTCCCCATCTCCGACCGAGTACCCAGAGGAAACGCATGTTGCGTAAACTCCAAGGCAGTCTGATAATTTGAAAGGCGGGCACCCTCCGATAAAGACCACCCGGGAACAAATATCCCGGAAGAAGCAACATGACCACCCTCCACAGAACCCAAAGGGGGGGTCCCAAAGCAGTTGTACTCTCACGACGACTAAATCCACCAAAATCTGGGTGAGGAGGTCGAGGCCCAGCCGGCAGTGATTGATTAATTTCCCCTGAACCCTCTCCACCGACGCCCTCGACAACAGGGTGGGTACCTATACGTGCACCCCCACCCTGGTCCATCTCCATGTCCGCACCCTGCGATGTGTCGTCGGCAATGTTGATCACAGGAGACTGGGGAGGAACAAACCCCGATCCTCCACCGCTACCAGCCAAACGACGAGGACGCAACCGCCTCGGCAACACGACATTCCCAGAACCCTCACCAATAGCAAATAATCCCGCACGCCTCTTCACCAAAACCCCAGAAGAACCACCCCGCTCACTGACTTCTGTATCAACAACTCTTCCATCCACAGCCGAAAACACCAAAGCCCCAGTACTCACATCTTTCCGTCTCTCCTCCTCCTGTACCGCCGAGGCCCGAGTAATGAAAGCCTCATGACGGAAAGCACGAGAAGGCAGCACCCGATCAACCAATGGAATTTCACGATAATGGAGACTTCCACGGTAATTCTTCGCCAGCACGTCCGTAAAACAGATGTCATTTTCCCAACCTGTAACAAAGAAAACCGGTCAAACATCCCCCATCCTTCTCATTTCGAAAAAAAAAGGTGGGAAGAGGAGAGTAAGAAAACAGAACAACAAGGAGCAGTGCTAACCGTCCACGATGGTAAAAAACTCGGGCATCTTGCCACGAAGCCGCCAGGAAGTACTCATGCCGGCACCGGCTAGAATATACTCAGGAAGCTCCCCACCAACCACATGGAAAGAACGGAGAACTTTAGCAATAGCTTCTTTCGCAGGGAAGAGAGTGAAAGCACGGTCAGTGATATGGTCAACACGATGCTTCATGGCACCCACCCGGTGCTCGTTAACCCAAATAAAGTGCTGAGACCAGTTCCGAGCGGTTCCCTTCTGATCGGTAACGAGTGTGGGGCGATCTTGACGGACACAGAAAGTATAATTGTTCCCAGTAGAAGCACGAGTAAACCGAAAGAAATGACGGAAAACATACAAATCAGGCTCTAGGTGAACAGCCCTAGACAAAAGTTCGAAAGCGATAACCTTATTGACACCGTTGGGAACCAGTTGATGCACATGAACGTGGTAGTGATCAAGAACCTCCATGAAAAAATCGGATATAGGTAAACGATAACCGACCTCGAAATGCTTCAGATACATGCCGATCTTCCCCGCAGGAGGAAAAGAGAAGATAGCTTCATCGGTGGGAACTTCCACACCATCTTCCGGTTGGAAGCCGTAACGAGCCACGAGTGAATCATAGTAACGAGAGTCAGAACCGACACCTGAGGAAGAACTCGTCTTGACGACGAACAAAGAATAGAAAGAGAGAAGAGCAAGAAATCGACAAAGGGGAAAGGAACCGTAAAGAACCTAACCAACGGAGAAATAGGAGGATATAAAGAGGCGGGACAAAGAAAAGCCAAAAGCGGGAGTTTCAAAATTCAAAGATAATGATGAATTCGGTCTGAATAAACGGTCACATCAGCGTGCCTTACTTAATGCTAGCCCTAGCCACCATCACTAGCTACGCAAACGTAATAACGCCTAAGGCTAGGGAGACTTGATAGCGTGCCATCTGGCAACCGCTGGCGCGTCTTCCAGAACGCTCGTGTGCATTCCAAACTCGCCAGCCGCTGGAAGGTCCTCGCCAGGAAGACCCTTCCAGCCAACGGAGAAATCGCCCTGGCAAGATCTCTCCTGGAGAACTTCACTCCAGCTCACTAACGACGTACTCGCTGGAATGACCAGCGTGGACTGTACTTGGCGCCATGCTCCTCAACCTACGCGTGGCGCCCAGGTCTGACAAAGATCGTGCGCGCCCCATCCGACCGGTCTACGCCAATAGGGGCGCGGCAAAGGACAAGGGTCGTACTGCCAACGGACGACTTGGTCCCCTCCTGCCACAACAAAGATCCTGTCGGCCATACCCAGACAGGGCAAGACGTATAAAAGCCCTTAGAGGGCACCCGGTAAGCACACACAAATTACTCTAGCCTCCCAATACACACTAAACTCGTCGGAGATCTGACTTAGGCATCAGAGCGTTTTCCCGGGACCTCCTCCCGGAGAACGGCTGACGTTGCCATTTCCTTTGTGATTGTGGTCGCAGGTCAAACCCAGGACGGCCAGAATCACCCGTGAAGCGAGATTCAGACGATCGAGAAATTACTTCGCATCAACTAGCAACCTATGTTCAACATTTTTACCATGTTAGATTGTCTATCCGTTATAAGTTTATTAAGTATCAAGTATTCAATCTATTAAAACTATTATTTTGACATGTTATAATCCAAATGTTTGTACATTCCACTATCTATACATCCACCTTTATTACTTTCATGATGTAAGCATTTATAAATTCTTGTCTCATAAACCATGACATCCATTTTCCCCAATGCAATTATTTGGCATTCTTGCACAATAATAAGTAATTCACATAAATCCTCTTACTATTTCCTTATATATATATATATATATATATATATATATATATATATATATATATATATATATATATATATATATATATATATATATATATATATACATAGGACCAGGATTAAATATATCCTAACAAGTATTGTGTAACCTTGAAACTCAATATGGACCACTCATTTAAAACACATTCTTTTAAGAATGACTTATCTGGTCATTTAGAATATTGTTGTTTTATGTAAAATATTTTTATTCTTTCCAGAATTGTTACAATTTTTGTAGATTCTTATTGTTGTGATGTAAATTTTCCAGTAATTTTGTCATAATTGAAACAATTCATTACATTCTTGTTGTTTTGATGTACAAAATTTAGTTCATTCTTTTAAGAATGAAAAATTTTCAGTTTTTTCATTCTTACGAGAACGAAATCGGATGGTCAGGATTTGGTTTCAAGGTAACACAATAATTGTCATTATTATTATAACCTACCCTATATATTGTTGGATTAGGTGTCTAAGCCATGACTAATAATTAGTATTTGCCAAATTAATAGTAGCACAGTCCATTTGGGTTGCCCTCATGGCTGGAGGTTTGTTGGAAAGTTGAGTAGAGAGAAAGGGTTGATTTATTATATGACTAATAAATCAAGATATTGTTTGTTAATATATTATGGAGATAATATATTAATTAGAAATAATATTATTTGATTAATAATTATTCAGAAATTAATTGGATTAATTTCTGTGGCATTAATTAGATTAATCAAGAGGTCAGGGATTAAAGTCGTACAAATTCAATAGTTGAATTGCGGCGCGCGGCGCACAAATGACTTGGCCGCGGCGCGCGTACAAATAATCCGGAAAATGGGCTGCGGCTAGGGTTCTTAGCTTGGCCACTTGGTTCCCTATAAATAGGGAGCCCTAGACCTCATTATCAGTTGCTCATTCTATTGTTTCTCTCTGGAATTTCGATCCATAATCCTCTCGGCTTGGGTGTGATCTCATTTGAGGCAGGATATTTTTGTTGCTCAGCTTCCAGGAAATTCTAAAAGGTTGGTTTTCTAATTATATTCTTTTAGTTAATTTTCTTATGGCCTTTAGTTTATTGTTATATGTTCAATTAGAAGAAAACATAGATCCTCATAGGTTGCATGTGAACTTAGGTTATTTAGTTCATGGTTTGCAGAAAACCTTTCAGTGGTATCAGAGCTTTTGGTTGTTTTCTTATTGAATTGATATAACTGTTTTAGGGTTTAAAGCTTATAAACCCTAATTTCATGTGGATCGACTTTTGGATTAGGGTTTTGGAAACCCTAATTCGGCCCCTTGATAATTTCGAAAATTATAATTAGGGTTTTAGGAGGTTTTCTATTTTTGGTAACTTTATTTGTTAATTAAATGGATAACCTTAAACCCCATTAATTGAATTCGAAATCTAGGGGGTTGAGGATAGGTTTTAATTAATTTGATTAATTTGGATAAACCTGTCTTCATTGAATTAATTTAATTAATTGTTAATTAAAAGATAATTCAAGAAGGGATTTAATTAATTTTAAATTGTCGAAAATTAATAGAAAAAATCCAGAAAAATATTTTAAAATGTTTAAAATATTTAGATTTAATTAATTTAATTAATTGGTAATTAAAATTGATTAAATCGAATTTAAGGTTTAATTTAATTTAAAATTTAATTGTTAAATTTGGTAAAATTAAAAGATAAACCTTGAATATTTTAAAGGGTTTTAAAATACATCTTATATATGTTATTAATTGTTAATACTATATGTATAAGATAAAATTGGTCAGTCAATTCAATAGTAGGCCTCATTCACGAAGCTGATCTATAAAGTGGGTATAAGGAGACTGCCTATAAAATGGTAGTCTAATGGGTGAATAGTCTCACCCATCGCTCGCCTGATCAGTGAAGGGTCGTTAGCCGAACAGTTTTGATAGGACCACTTAATCATTAAAAGTATAATGATCAAAGTACTAGAACCTTTACACAAAATCCCAATCTAGTTACTTTAGGAGAAATGTGAATTTGATGCTACCCCATGAAATTGCACATTGCACTTTATGAAACGTTGGTGGAGCGTGTGTGGATTACCGGCACACCAATGGGGGTTCATAAAGAGTGGCAATGGGTGTCTCGGGTGTTATCATTGTTGATGGAGCGTGTGTGGTTTACCGGCACATCAATTTGAGATGATAATGGACCCCGAGAGTACCAAGCTAATTTGCATGGTTATTCACACCCGGTTTGTGATCCTCGGCATCCCAGTCACAAACGGTGGGGCATATCCAAGATTTAACATGCTATTGAACAGTTCAATAAATCTCAAAAGAAACTAGGAATTCCATTTATAATAAGATTATTCGTCCGCGGTGGAATTGGCTGAATCGTCATTCGCCTACCTTTATAAAATTTGCTTATAGATTACGGCATCCCTCTTCTATGTTGCAAATTGTTATAGTTGGATCCTAGCTTTATTTTATATTGGGTTATTATAAAGACCGACAAGTATCTAATTAAACTTACCTTCTTTTATAGATGTCTTCTGCTGATCAATCCGCTCCCCACTCAAACTCCAGTGTTCCCTCTATCCTCTCACTGTGTTCCAAGGTTCAATTGAACGGGACAAATTACAATGACTGGATTAGAAATATCAAGATGGCTCTGAGGTACGAGAACAAAGAGTATGTCCTCGAGACCGAGCTTGTCGATATTGACACTGAAACTGCTACTCCCGAGGAAATTGCCTTGTACCAAAAACATTCTGATGATGCGACCAAAGTGGCCTGCATCATGATCGCCACAATGAACCCCGAATTGCAGAGAATATACGAAGACTACTGGACCTATGAGATGCACCGTGAGCTTGCGGAAAAGTTCCGCAAGCAAGAGCGCATCGAGAGGTGCGAGGTGGTCAAGGACTTCACGAACAGCAAACCTAAAGATGGAGAGTCCATCTGCACTCATGTGCAAAGAATGCAAGGTTACGTGGAGCGGCTTAGAAAGCTTGCGATGCCTGTACCGGAGCAGTTGGCCGTTGACATAGTGCTTAACTCGTTACCGAGTTCTTATGACCAGTTCAGGCTGGCTTATCATTTAAACAACAATCAGGCTAACCTGACTGAGTTGCATCGCATGCTTCGAGTTGCTGAGGACGGGATGAAGGGTAAAAGTGTACCCTCGGTTAATCAGCCCGTCCTAGCCATTGGAAGTGGCAAAGGAGTGAAAAGGAAGGGCCCTCCTAAGCAAAATTGGAGGGAAAAGGTTCAGGTCGGGTCATCCAGTAATGGCTCAAGAACCAAGGCTTCCCATATTCCTTGTGTGGCCAACCCCGATGAAGCCAACTGTTTCTACTGCAAAGAGAAGGGCCATTGGAAGAGAAGCTGCCCCAAATACTTGCAGGATGTCAAGGATGGGAAAGTAAAGCCATCAACAGCTGGTATATACACTATCTCTAAAAACTCACCATCTTCTAATTCTTGGGTCCTTGATACAGGATGTGGTTTTCACATTTGTTCTGATCTGCAGGGCCTAAAGGAAAGCAGGGAGGTGGAGCACGGTAGACTGAACTTGATCATGGGCAATAGGAGATCGTCCCCTGTTACCAAGATCGGCGTTTACAGTTTAGTGCTTAGTAGTGATGTTAGTATAGAGTTATTTAATTGTTGCTATTCGCCAGAAATGGCAAGAAACATTATTTCATTTCACGCATTGTTCAGACAAGGATTTCAATTTTCTTTTGAGAATAAAATTGGTTCGATCTCTGTTTTCAAAAATGGTATTTTGATTTTTTCTGCTTATCCTTGTGATGGTGTGTATGAAACTGTTGAATGTGTTGACAATTTAGGACATAGTGTAAATTATATTGATTCTACTAGTGGTGTAGAAAAGGCATGTCTGTGGCATAGTCGGCTTGGGCACATCAGCAAGAAACGCATCGCCCAACTCCAAAAGGATGGAGTGTTGGAATCGTTCGACCTCAGGTCGGATGATGTATGTGAATCTTGTCTGTTGGGCAAGATGACTAAATCACCTTTCAAAGGGTCTTTTGAAAGAGGTGAGGGTATGCTGGACATCATTCACACGGATGTGTGTGGTCCATTCAGATCAACCACAAAGGATGGCACGCGGTTCTACGTGACCTTTACCGACGATTTTAGTGGATACGGTTATATCTACTTGATCAAGCACAAGTCGGACACCTTTGAAAAGTTCAAAGAATTTAAGAACGAGGTAGAGAATCAATTAGGCAGGAAGATAAAGATGCTCAGGTCCGACAGAGGCGGAGAGTATCTATGTATCGAGTTCCTAGACTATCTAAAGGAATGCGGAATAGTTTCGCAGTTGACACCTCCCAGGACACCACAGTTGAACGGTGTCGCAGAGAGGCGCAACCGAACCCTGTTGGACATGGTCCGTTCCATGATGAGTCGAGCTTCACTTCCCATTCACTTCTGGGGGTATGCCTTAGAGAGTGCCGCCCATATCCTCAATCTTGTCCCAACTAAGAAGGTTGCTAAAACACCTCATGAGATGTGGACGGGGAAGGTTCCCTCGTTGGCACATATCAAGGTCTGGGGTTGTGAGGCTTTCGTTAGACGAGAGACTCAAGACAAACTCGCAGACAGAAGCGAAAGGTGTTTCTTCCTTGGTTATCCCAAACAGTCATTTGGATATCTATTCTACAGACCGAGCGAGGACGTGGTCTTTGTAGCTAGACGAGCGGTCTTTCGAGAGAGAGAGCTCATATTCAAAGAGGACAGTGGGAGTACCATTGATCTGGAAGAGATTCAAGAGTCATCAGATGACGCAACCTTAGGAGAAACTAGCAACCAACATGAGGCAGAAGTTCCTGTTGGTCCGACAGATGTATCCTTACCTCTTAGGCGTTCCGGTAGGGTTAGCATGCCACCCGAGTTTTATGGGTTCCATATAACTTCGGATGGGGACACGTTTGTTAGTGATAGGACACTGATAAATTTGGATGAACCAGCTAACTACCAGGAAGCAGTGGCGGGCCCTGAGTCTGCCAAGTGGAAAGAGGCCATGGATAGCGAGATCAAATCCATGTATGACAATCAAGTTTGGAACTTGGTTGATAACGTACCGGGTCGAAAGACAGTCGGGTGCAAATGGATCTTCAAGAAGAAGACCGACATGGACGGAAAAGTACACACTTTCAAGGCAAGACTGGTTGCGAAGGGCTTTACTCAAACCCCAGGGATTGACTATGACGATACCTTCTCACCAGTAGCCAAGATAAAGTCTATTAGGATTATGCTGGCCATAGCTGCATTTCATGACTATGAAATTTGGCAGATGGACGTCAAAACCGCCTTCCTTAATGGAAAGTTGACTGAGGATGTCTACATGAATCAGCAGAGGGTTTTGTCGATACAAAGTATCCTAATAAGGTGTGTAAGCTTGAGAGATCAATCTATGGATTGAAGCAAGCTTCTCGCAGCTGGAATCTTTGTTTCCATGAGAAAGTCAAAGAGTTTGGTTTCTCTAGGAGCGAGGATGAGTCCTGCGTATATGTCAAGGCTAGTGGGAGTATAGTCACCTTTCTGGTGCTGTATGTCGATGACATACTACTCATGGGAAACGATATTCCAACCTTGCAAGATGTCAAGGCTTGGCTTGGGAAATGTTTCGCCATGAAGGACCTAGGAGAGGCTGCCTATATTCTCGGGATAAGAATATTAAGAGATAGGAAGAAGAGACTAATTGGACTTAGTCAGGGTACATACTTGGAAAAGGTACTGAAAAGGTTTAGTATGGAAAATTCCAAGAAGGGAGAACTACCTATCCAAAGTAATGCAAAATTGAGTAAGACTCAAAGTCCGAGTACAGACGTGGAAATAGCTGAGATGAGTCAGGTACCTTACGCTTCGGCTGTGGGGTCGATCATGTATGCTATGACGTGTACTCGCCCTAACGTGGCCTTTGCTCTGAGCATGGTCAGTCGGTACCAGGGAAACCCTGGAAGGGCGCATTGGATAGCCGTAAAGAATATACTCAAGTATCTGCGAAGAACAAAGGACATGGTGTTAGTTCTTGGAGGCAGTGATACCTTGAGAATTGAAGGATATACGGATGCCAGTTTTCAGACGGATAGAGACAGTGGACGGTCTCAGTCTGGCTGGGTATTCCTTCTGAACGGAGGAGCGGTAACTTGGAAAAGTTCCAAGCAAGATACGGTGGCTGATTCCACTTGTGAATCAGAGTATATAGCAGCAAGTGAAGCGTCAAAGGAAGCGGATTGGCTGAAGAACTTCATCGGTGACCTTGGAGTAGTCCCGAGTATTCAGGAGCCCGTGGAACTGTTCTGCGATAACGAAGGTGCGGTCGCCTTGACAAAGGAACCGCGAGACCATGGAAAGTCCAGACATATCGACAGAAAGTACCACTACATAAGGCATAAGGTAGAAGAAGGTCGCCTCGTGGTAAAGAGGGTATCATCGGAAGATAATCCTGCAGATCCCTTGACAAAGGCTCTGAGTAGGGTTAAGCATTATCAGCATGCTAGGAGCATTGGATTAAGAGATGATATAAAGTTTATGTAAATTAGATAGTTTTCGAAACTTGTAACAATGTATTGTATTTGACTCTTGTGATTTAATAATAGAGATTTATTAATGAGTAATGGTTTACTACTTTTGTCAATACTTTATCATTGTGTTTCATTTTGCATGTTTTACTTCCTGAATAATTGGATTATTCAAATATCCACAGTCGATTACACTTTTGGGAGTAAGTGTGAAGTAAGACTGTCATGAATTGGTAATAGATTGTCTAAGGAGTTAGACATTGCAATTGGATTGCTGCACCATTCGTGAGTACTTGGAAATGGAGATTTGAGTATTGGATAAACCCGCACTCAATGGATTGCTTCATGGATTTCATCACGAGCAATATTGAGACGATAATATCTTTTGATCTTTAAGCTAAGACATATGAGTTATGATTTGCTAGACGGTTGTTCATTGATAATACGAAAACGCATCGGTAACTCGGTGTTATAAAACGTATTGTTGTGAGTGATTTGTCTGGTAAAAGACATAAGTATATGAGTCGAAGCTTATTCGTCCCTTGACCCTAACGGGGAACAGATATCTGTAGGCCTCTTGATGAATTTGAAGTTGACTAAAATGGTTGGCCAACCGGGACTAAATTGGTAGTCTAAGAGTCATATGCAAATCGGATATCGAGGAACAGTGGATCAGACCAGGATTGACTTTAATCCATGTCTTGAGTCTGAAAATATCTTGTTGGACGGAGGATCATCTGATCACTTATCTATGGACAGAACTGATTAGATCAGAGTTTGGCAGTGGTTTCTAGGAAGCTAAAAGTGCTGGTTAATTAGAGGCTAAATTGGTAATTATAGTCATAGACTTATCCAAGTGGGAGACTGTTGGATTAGGTGTCTAAGCCATGACTAATAATTACTATTTGCCTAATTAATAGTAGCACAGTCCATTTGGGTTGCCCTCATGGCTGGAGGTTTGTTGGAAAGTTAAGTAGAGAGAAAGGGTTGATTTATTATATGACTAATAAATCAAGATATTGTTTGTTAATATATTATGGAGATAATATATTAATTAGAAATAATATTATTTGATTAATAATTAATCACAAATTAATTGGATTAATTTCTGTGGCATTAATTAGATTAATCAAGAGGTCAGGGATTAAAGTCGTACAAATTCAATAGTTGAATTGCGGCGCGCGGCGCGCAAATGACTTGGCCGCGGCGCGCGTACAAATAATCCGGAAAATGGGCTGCGGCTAGGGTTTCTAGCTTGGCCACTTGGTTCCCTATAAATAGGGAGCCCTAGACCTCATTATCAGTTGCTCATTCTATTGTTTCTCTCTGGAATTTCGATCCATAATCCTCTCGGCTTGGGTGTGATCTCATTTGAGGCAGGATATTTTTGCTGCTCAGCTTCCAGGAAATTCTAAAAGGTTGGTTTTCTAATTATATTCTTTTAGTTAATTTTCTTATGGCCTTTAGTTTATTGTTATATGTTCAATTAGAAGAAAACATAGATCCTCATAGGTTGCATGTGAACTTAGGTTATTTAGTTCATATTTTGCAGAAAACCTTTCATATATATATATATATATATATATATATATATATATATATATATATATATATATATATATATATATATATATATATATATATATATATATATATATATATATATAAACCTATACCTTATATATATACAATCTATCATTATCTATTAAAAATCTCAAATATCATATAAATCTTCATATCTAGGGTTTATAATGTAAGATCCCAAATATTCATACATTTTTAATACAAAATATCGTGTGTCCTAATCCAAAATCGGAAGTTTATTTTTTTATTTTTTTACCTTCAGCAACTATAAGTAGTATTTGTTCTATTAAGATAGGCCATTGTAGCTTAACTAGGCCTCATATTGCTAAAAATCCAAAACAAAGTCCTAAGTATACAATTTTATTATAATTTTTGTGAGTCGCGACGAGAGAGTAGTAGTTAAAGTGCGAAATTCAATATAGGAAGTTTATGATTCAAATTTTGGCTGTAACACCCCAATTTCACACAATTTTTTTTTACCAATACTTTATAATACAAAATATTTAGTTATACATACGGGGTATTACTATTCCGTATCATTACCATAATTTAAACATTACATACTTTACACAACGAAAGCTACCGTCCAACACTCGACTCTTCTAATTCCTTGTTTGATCACCTGAGTACATAGTATTTTAAAAAAAACATACGTAAGACATAATGTCTCGTGAGCAATATAGGTTTAGACCCAAAATAGTTTTCCATATTTAAATCATTTCAAAATTTCATAATATTTAATTTCCTATGAGCGCACCCATAGGTATCCTTTCTCATTTGATAGCATGTTCCCACGAGCGCAGCCGTAGGTTTTATACGAGACGCACCCGAATAACTCCTCCCTCGATAGCATGAAACGAATTCATCCATCAAGGTACCAATTAGACAACTACTTCGCGACGGGAGGTACCATCCCAGTAGTGTCTTTTGACCACCCCTACCGCAGCAGGCCGTGATCTTTATCCGGATACTTCTCAACACATCAACAGGGCTCTATCACTTTATTGATTCTCTTCATTTCTCGTTTGTCTTTTATAAAGATTATAGATACATTTTCATGGTACGTTTTCAATTCCATAAACCATTTTCCAATTCCATAAATAATTTTCCATTTCCATAAAACCATTTTCCAATTCCATAAATCATTTTCCATTTCCATAAAACCATTTTCTAATTCCATAAATCATTTTGACTCCGAAACAGTCGGTATAAAACATATTTTGCTATGTACTCAAAATCCACATATCACTCACATTGGCTAGTTAGAGAAGTCTAACTAGGATCACTTCTTCCCGTTGTGTTTTCCTTTCCTTCAACTTTACTCCTTAATACCTAAGGAGTTCATTTAACATTCTAGTTAATACAAGCTAGGCCTTAGTAACAACTAAAGACCTCTTAATCTACATCTTAATAGATTAATATCACATTATTAACTCATTTTTAGATTTTGACATCTAAGACGCATGGTCAAAGAATTGACCATAACTCCCAACTCAAAAACCCGAATGACACAAACTCAGACATTCTGAAAAATAGACACAATACATGACAAGTCTCTAGAAGGTACCGAGACTTGAATCACACTCTAAGACCTTAGAAAATAAATGACAAGATTGACAGTGCAATCTGTCACCAATCTGGATTAACGGATGAATCACCCATTCCATTCCACTTAGGAATGGAATCAAGGAAAACCCTCTTACATAGGCATACTATATATAACCAAGAGACCACCATCCGAAATTGAGACCCAAAAGACAAACCAATTAAGAATTAAAAATCACAGTATGAAGGAAATGAGCAGCAACATTTCTGTCACAACTCAGCATAGCTTGACAAGATTGGTCCAACAACCTAACTTTTGAAAGGAAATAAGTCAAGCCTTTTGGACTAGTTACACTAGACATGAAGATAAAGCTCTCATACAAAAATCAAACTAAAATCATAAGCCAATTGAGAATTAAAAATTGTGCAACAAGGACAATGTGCACAGCTACAATTCTGGTTCAGTCAAAGAAAAAGTATTGGAACCCTAGCTTCCTAATGGAATTGGATCAAGCCCTCTGGATGGAACACTGTAGACATGAGGATGACCTTCCCATCAAATTTTCAGACCTAAACTCTGAAACATTTGGGAAATAAAAATCCCACAAGTTGACCTAGGTGTGCAGCAACCAATCTGTAGAGGTCGGATTGCACACACCAAAGTCCAAACCAAACCAATGAACTGAGTCAATACCTTTTGGTCGAGTATGGCTCATGACAAGGTTCTTCTCCACACAACATTTCATAACAATCCAGTGAACACACGATTTTACAAGAATTTCACAACAAAATTGGACACAGAAATCATACTCGTGGAAATCAGGTTCAAAACCCTAGAAAAAGACCGAATGAAGTCTGAACCCCAACTGATGAACTGAAAAAGACATCGAGACGAAACCATGGGCACTGGAATCGCCTGATTTGGACATCGTATGATTTTTCTACGAATTATACAACACAGGACAGATTCCCATCCGAAAATCACACATTTGATTTCGATTTCAACAAAGAAGAAAAGAGAAAGTTTTTACCTCAAGATGCTACTTCTTACTCTCACCCTCGATCCCCCTGGCCCTCTCTAGAAGTCTCTCCCGTGCTCTATGAACTGGGAGAAGATTTTTCTTCTTTTTATACCTAGCCATTTTACAATTTGGTCCCTCAAGTTCTATTTTTTCCAAAATGGCACAAGAACTTCATTTGATAACATTATAAGTTTTATTTTCTTTCATTCTTACCCCAAAATTATATTTTCTTTACATAGAAGTCATTTGTATGCCAAATGACCATTTTGCCCTTTTTTACCAATTTCTACTATTACGGCATCGTTCAACCCAAATTTTACATATGTTTATTTTATTGGTTTTACCATTATTTTCGGGTTCTTACAATCACCCCTCCTTAAGATGATTCCGTCCCCGGAATCTTTTCGTAGTTTACATATTATGAATATATTTCTTTACTTCTACTTTTTATCTTTGAGGAAATAACATTTTATTCCCTCAACTTTTAATCTCTTATTTAATACACGAGACTTTCTAAATAATTTTTTTCAGAAATTTGTGGTTTTAAAGATTATCCCACTTCTAAGCTTTCTTCTTATAATATGTATATTCATTCGAATATCCCTTTAGTAATTTACATTTATACATCTAACCAAAATACATTTTTGGTTATTTTACCCTCTTTTCCTTATAGTATCCAGAATACTTATCATAACATATATAATATTTTTATAAATGACCAAAATACACCTTTCAGTCATTTTATCTATTTTCTCAACTTTTTAGTCGCTCGCTAATACTTCATACTCTATGTTTTAATTACATTCATTTTTACCTCATTTCATTCATATGCAAATCTCTTAGTGAAACTTATTTTACAAAGTAGTTTCATACTTTTATCAAAAATAGCAGTCTACTTTGTAATTCTTCTCATATCTTTACCAAAAACACATGGGTTTATACTAATCATATCCTTTACTTATAAAACCTTTTCCAAATACAATTAAACATAATTTGTATTTATACAAAATTCATAAATACACTAAATATTTTATTGTAAAATTTTGTCCCTTAATGGACATTTTTCTTAAGAAATTTTTTTTTATAACACCTCCTCATTCTTTTCACTCTTCTCTTTTTCTCATTCCTTTACTCACTCATTATTACATAGATAATTTATTGCTATTTCTTCTTTCCAGAAGTTTTACAATTTCTTATCTTTTATATATTTTATTCTTAGATTTTTTTTAAACTTCAAGTTTGTTCTTCTTTTTCTCTACTAACAACTTCCGGTTCATTACCATTTATAAGGTAAGTATTCTCTTTCTTTCGTTACACTTTACATCCTCACTTTTCTGTTTGGGACAGAATCTGTCGAAATTGTACACCTCACACGAGAATTTGCATATCTCACTCTAGAAAAGTCAAAATGACGTACCGATTTTTGTTTTAGAAACTAGACATCCGTAGGTTTCTTTCTATTTATGATACATAATTTTTGGCCTGGTAGATTTGTACAGTTTTGCTGTTGAAGTTGACCTATTATTTCTGTCAACTTCCTTATTTTCTACTCTTGACATTTAAATTACTAATTATATACTTCATTTTAATCCCTATTAGCTTTCATACGTTCACTATAAATTACTATCTTTTCTACTCTGTAACTTACATGTATTACTTTCTATAAATACATGTCTCGTATCATTCTGTACATATACTACTTTCACATCTTAACATTTATTAATGACTCAATTGTTACTTTCATTCTAAATTCTTAATTTATGAAATCTCAATTTCACATGCTTCTTACTTATTTCCATACTCTATAGTGATTTCACTTATTTCCTGTAAATTATATGTATTACTTTCATTAATACATGTCTTATATTACTTTTTTACTTATAATACTTTCACAATTTGACATATTAGCAACTTAAATGCTTCTTTCATCCTTTTTTATTATTTATGAGATCTCAGTTCACTTACTCATTATACTTACTAATTTAATCGTGTCTCTCTTTTTTTTTCAACATTCGTACAGTACACTTATAAGTACACTTCTCATCTCTTTGGGTACCTCAAGTACCATTCATATACTTCTGTCCCTCGTTTTAATTCTTTCTTGCACTTCTCATTCTTTCGTTTATCTTTCACCAACGACCTTTCAATCACTTACCATGAAGAATTTTTTTTATGTCGCATATTCTTTTTATTGTAAATAATATATAAGATTCAACATTTTGTACTTATTATGCTCTTCCCAAATATCGTTCTGATTATTTACTCAGAATAACATTCTACTTTACCATTCATACTTTACTTCTAATAATTGTATTTTATTTTTGTAGATTTTTTTTACATTCTTCCAACTTGTTTAGCCTGACAACTATGCTAATCAATTCATATCACTAATTTAGGTATCAACTCTGACTCATCCACCACCTTACAGAAATGTAGGTATCATTGGTCTTTAATTAACTTTTACTTACTAACTTCTTATATCTACCTTTAATTTCTCTGAAATTACCATTTCCCCCATTCTTTCTCATTTACCGGGAAGGAATTTAACCAACACATTTTTAATAATACTTTTTTTTCTCATACTTAATTCTTTTATTACTTCCACATGTAATTTAGGTTTTACCTTTTTATCATTTAGTACTCTATACTTATTATGGCTAATGCCAAAAACTTTTGTCTTTCTTACTACCCAAATACACCATTTTACCATTTGATGAGAAAAACTTACATTACCAATTCAAGTATTTACTTCCTTTCCTCATTGTACTTTTTTAACATACACTATTTTCATATTTATATAGTATGACCCTTCTTTCATAGATATTAAACCTTTGTATCCCACTCCTTTTCAATACATTTTCTAGGCTTTAAGCCCAAATTTATTTCATCATATTTTTACCATTTCTTTTTATGTGTCATGAGGCTACATGCCTAACACATTACATTATTTATTTGTTTATTATTATTTTTTTTTCACACCTCATTTCTTCACTCTTTACTTCTTCGTATCTTAAGACTATAAGTATATTCATTCCTTTACAGCATTATGTGTTTCGTATTCCATGTCATACTTATTTCTTATGTATCTTAAGGTGAAATACAGATACAATATCTTTTTCTCTATATCATTTATTCTCTTGTATTTTGAGGCTGTATGCCAAATACTTTATCTCATTCTTTCGCCTCTTGGTTTATAGTATTCTAATTAGGATACATATTTCATATCCACCTTTACACTTATATATTATATAAGTTTCATACTTACTCATTCTTTCACACTCATACACGTATATATATATATACACTACATTTCATAAATACTGGCCATGTACTGACCGTTTTTCACAATCATTAGATACCTTTCCCCACTATATCCGTTCAAATTTGGAAGTAATAACTTCCTATCTGTTTGTTTACAGTAATCTCTATCCTCATCGTTTGTCTTATCTTTAATTTATCGCCTAACACTTGATCAGGCATTCAATCTTTATTTCTCAATTCATATTCTTATAATCACATTATAAGAATGCAAAATACATAGGATATCCTAATCTTTAACAATTTTCCATTTCTCATGTCTTTCCCCTTCGGGTAACTTACTTTGTTATATTACTCATTATAGCACTATACTTATGACTTAGCTAACTGCTCCAATCATTAGATGTCTTTACTTGTCATATTTCCTTCGAGTTTGGAAGTCACGACTTCCCATTTCCTAATTAAATTTTTTTTTCTTATTTTCATTTCTGTCTTTGATTCCTTATCTAATACTTGGTTAAGTATTCTACTTTCATTTTATAATAACATGTTTGATCACAGCTTTTAGTACACATACTTTAATCCCTTGGTTATCCATGAGAGACACATCATGCTACTTCTTTATATTTATTCTTTACCCTTTCATACAACCTTTGAGTTTATCTACATTTACCAAACCCAGCTCATTTCCTTTTACTTTTCCCCGGTTAAGTGTTTTCATTCTTCTTTCTTATATGAGTTTTATTCGTATATATATATATATATATATATATATATATATATATATATATATATATATATATATATATATATATATATATATATATATATATATATATATATATATATATATATATATATATATATATATATATTCGTATTCTTTTCCAATCTTTCTTTCCTTGGTCACTGTAGTGACATTACTTTTATCTTCATTCCAAAATCATAATTCGTTCTGTTAGACAACGTAATTTTTTTTTTCAGCTATACATTTTCTTTTCATTTGTATTATATAATCCCATTTCCTCCATTTCAAAATTCTCAATAAATTTATACATTCTTGTCATATCTCTTTTATCGTCTTCTATCATACTTTCTCATGTTCGTCCAACGTGATTTAAGTGAGTTTTTTTCTCATTTTTTTCCTTTTTCGTTTTTTTCGTTTTATTTTATTTTTATTATATATTTATTGTTTTTCAAAAAAAAAATTTCAATTTTTTTTTATTTTTGATTATGCTCGATTTTTAGATTTTTATTTTTTTTATTTTTTGGCATTGGGTGTATTGGGATCTAGAAATATTTTCTGATGAACGTACATGAAAACCATCTTTGGATTTGATAAACAAACCAAATCCTATTTTTTTATTCTAATTAGAGATACGACTAAATAGGATTTTAGGGATAAGAAATAAACTAACCAAACCATGGATAAATCCAAGCGAACTTTTCTTAAATCCAAGCGATCTTTTCGTAGGCGTTTGCCCCCGATCCAATCGGGGGCCCTTCCCTTTTGGGCCGGTTGTGGGCTAGGAGGGATTCGAACCCCCGACACCGTGGTTCGTAGCCACGTGCTCTAATCCTCTGAGCTACAGGGCCCACTCCGTCTCCACTGGATCTGTTCCCGGGAGTACCCTAAAAAATAGGAACCTTTGCTCTCCCCAGCCATTTCGGGTTAAGAAGATGTCAAAGCTTTCTTTTATTTTTTTTATTTTTTTTTGAATGCTACAGTACTCGAATTTTAATTTTTTTTGTTTGTTTTGTTTTTTTTTTTTCATTTTTGATGTATATTTTCTAATTTTTAATATATTTTAATCTTAACTTTAACTTTTTTTTTTCGTATTTTTAATCTAATCATTTTGGATCATGATATTTTTAATCATAACGTTTTGGATCATGTACTTTTGGATCATAACATTTTGGATCATAGTTTTGAATCATTTTGTCGTTGTATGTTTTTTTTAAATCGTAGTTTTATATGTTTTGGATCATAGTTTTTTTGAATCTTGGATCATGTACATGTGCAAACATTTTTATACGTACACTTTTTTTCAAATTTTTTTTATAGAACGCCTTAAATATATGTTAGAAAGACATCCATAAAAAAAATTTAAAAAAATTGTACGTATAAAAAACTTTGCACATGTGCAAACTTTTTTTTTGCACATGTACAAATTTTTTCAAAAAAAAAGTTGTTTTTTCGGAAATTTGTTTCAGCGACCCGGGCCCATTTTGAGCGTCTAAGAGGCCTATGAGGTCGGTTTTTTGAAAAAAAATATCGGTTTGGGAGATATAGGATTGATCCAAAAGGAGTTGGGAGTTCTCGGGGTCTTGGGTGAAGTTGGTTCTCAAAATATCCTAAGTCTATATATATATGGGTCATTCTATACATACCCTCCCTATAGTCTGTTTATACCCCCTGATGTGAAATTTTTTTTTGTTGTGTCTTTTTTTTTGTTTTTTTAACTATTTTGTCTTTTTGTTGTTTTTTTTCTTTTTACAAATAATATTTGATTTGTTTTATTATTATTATTATTATTATTATTATTATTATTATTAGAAAAACTATAATAATAAATTTACAAATACTATTTTTTCCTTTTTTTCTTTTTACAAATAATATTTAATTTGTTTTATTATTATTATTATTATTAGAAAAACAATAATAATAGATTTACCTTTTATAATTTTTATGTTTTAATAACAATAAAACAGTTTTTTATTAATTACGACACAACTAACGACGTTTATAAATTTATAAAATTATATCAAAACGGTTATATCAAATTGGAACGATTGTATAAAAAAATACAAAATAAATAATAATACTAAAGCAAAGTTTGTCTTATTAATCAGAGATAGTAAATGGTCCAGTATTACAATTGTTTGGTGCGTTATCTGGATAACGAGCATAAGCATTTATTCGAGCAGCATACAATGTTGCAGGATTATGATTATGTTGTAATAATAATAATCATAATAAAAGGTAAATTTATTATTATTGTTTTTCTAATAATAATAATAATAAAACAAATCAAATATTATTTGTAAAAAGAAAAAAAAGAAAAAAAAACAACAAAAAGACAAAATAGTTAAAAAAAGAAAAAAAATATTATTTGTAAATTTATTATTATTGTTTTTCTAATAATAATAATAATAATAAATTTAACATAATAATAATAATAATAATAATAATAATAATAAAGAAAAAAACAATAAAAGACGAAATTGAGATAAAACAAATCAGTATGTCAAATCAGGGGGTATAGTAAGAAATGGAGGGTAGCTATAGCACTATATATATATATATATATATATATATATATATATATATATATATATATATATATATATATATATATATATATATATATATATGTGTGTGTGTGTGTGTGTGTGTGTGTGTGTGTGTGGATTGCAAGTATTGTGTGAGTGTGTGATGAAATGTGGAGCGTCAGATCGAAACGATCTACGGTTCTAGATTCAGGGTCCTAAACATAAAAATATAATAATTAATTAATCAGTTTTTACAATTAGACCCCTGAAAAGGGTATTTTTGTCTATTAATCAAGAATTAAAAAAGGAAGTTCACTTATTATCTCCTAATTTGGTGGGATTTCATTAAATAGTTAATTATGTTTTTAATTATTATAATACTTTTAAAAATTTATTACCTAATTAGTAATTACAACAATTATATTAAAAAAACTCAGATTACGTTGAATACATGTCGTGATTGAATCATTTTAAAAAACCACGATTTAATTCTGAAAAAATATTAGAACCACTTATAATATAAACAACAACATTTACAATATTCTTGAAGAATATACACAACAGTCAATACTAAACAATAATATATACAATATTATTGAACAATATACAAAAATTTTATATCAGGTATAAAAACATAAATGACAATGTACATATTCTGTGCGAATGAATCATAAACCATCAATTTCAAAATGCATTCTGATGATGTTGTTTTTTAAGTCCAGTCTTCAAATTCTGAAAGAATATTGTTGTATCACCACATTCATTCTGAAAGAATATTCGTTATTTTGTTAGCTCGATCTTCAAATTCTGATAGAATCTAGAGTATAGTAACAAGGTACATTCTGAAATAATGTAATATATCATTTGGTCGAGAACCACAATTGTAGGTTACCGATTCATGTTGTGAAAGTTCATGAAAGAAATCATGAAATACCACCACATGGCGTTTGTCTAAACATCATGGAAATACGACCGTCAATTGTAGAATCAACTTCTTAAATCACAATAATAGAACATAGGAGTTCAGAATTCATAGAACCGAACTCATGTAAAAAAACATAAAAAATGTAACAAATTAACCTTAAATATAATGCTCCATGGATTCTGATTATCATGACCATGCGCGTGTCTTCCAATTCTCTTTGCTTCAGTTGAATGGATCCCCGCTCTTTGTGCTGAAAATATATTTACATAATAATTTAAACATAAAAACAGAAAGATATATAGTTCGTATAATGCTTAAATATATTTAAGGAATTGAATTTCTGTCGAATCCCATGAAATTCATTGAACCGAATGCCCAAGAATTATCTAATGTTATCCTTCAAACAAATATCACATGGACAAACGGTATCTTATTCCTTTTCTACAAGAACAAAGAAGTTATTCAATTTTGTCCAAATTATCCAATCTATGGTGCTCTTTGGGGAATGGAAGAAAAAACACATGCGAGGGCAAATCGTAAAGAGTTGGGATTTACTGGGGAAATGTAACTTCCTCTGTTATCCCTAAAAAAAAAGAGACACTAGATGATTGGGACTCCAACACCAATGAAGAAATTAGAAAATAAATCTCTTAAAAGTAAATCTAAAAGTGAATTACCTTTTTCAATTTGCAGGAAACAAACAAACAGGGAAGATGTAACATTGAACAAAGAATCGAAACTTTCATATCAGGCACCACGTACACCACAATTCCGAGAGAAACAGGAAATCCAAGGAAAGATAGAGTACTAACTTGAGGGGCATATGAGAAAGAGTGGCATGGGTGGTGACCGGAGGCTGGCCGAAAAGCAGAAACAAAGAGGACGTGGGAGTTGTCGTTCAAATTCAGGTAGGTCTCCTACTGTTAAACTTGATGATCAAGTGAAAGAAAGGACTTCGTCAAATCAGAAAAGAACTTGAGAAGGAGAGATGGCGGAGCAGAGAAGAGAGAGAGAGAGAGAGATGAGAAAATATTGGAGGTGTCGCCGGTGGTATAGTCGATTAGTTTCAGCAACGCCATCTTCGATCACGTGTTCATCTTCGATCACGATGGAGGTGTCGCCGGTGGTATAGAATTGAACCCTACGTATGTATAATAAGAGAGAAGAGAGAGAGAGAGAGATGAGAAAATATTGGAATAACTAGTCAAATAATCTATCCATATTTTACGTTTTTTAATTTTAAAATTACCATATTTATTTATTTTTAATTAAGGTATTATATAATTATTAAACATAAATTGACTAGTATGCCCTTAACAAATTATTGGTTCATATTTTCTCATATACTCACACAATAATTAGTCTCCACATATGAACATATATATATATATATATATATATATATATATATATATATATATATATATATATATATATATACTACATTAAAAAGAAAAAATGGTTTCTAAAATTAGAAACTCTTAAAATTAAGAGATCCAAATAATTATGCACAATATACAAATTTTAAAGCATATACAATTTCCAATCTCCAATACGTATATGACAGCTCTACTCGGATGTGAGTACCAAACCTACTCTATTGTAGGACCTACCTTAGACCCGTCAATCTGTTATTCGTATTCAAATACGATGACATCTATTTGGATTGCATACCACTACCGTCTCCGGTCTTGAATCCATTGCTGCCACCAACATCTATGCCACCAACGCGCTAGCACACTACTACATCATCACGACTGTTTTTTCCATTGATGGTGATTCAGGATCTCTTGTGGGCATACACGAGAAAAGATTGAAAGAAACCAGATATTAATCGAGACTGCTTCATCTTCCTCAAGTTTTGGTGTACATTACTTTTCCGGAATCTCTAAAATAGTCTATTAATTCCCTTTCCCTGCTTCACTCTCGATCTTTTCCCCCCGTTCATTCTCAATTGCAGGTTTAAGCCTCTAGCTAGCTAGGGTTTTTTTGGATGACGATGACAAGTAGGTGAAGATCTAAACTTTTTCCCCCTAAAATCCATTCATTATTCCATTCGCATATCGATTAATTTTTGTTTTTGTAAGATGCTTCCTGAGACTTAATGATTTGAAAGTACCCCTCTCAGTGTCATGTTAATGGTATAATTTCCCATCAATTAGCCTCTCACATTAAAGTCGTACATAAAGAGTACAAATACAAAATGGGCTATCCTAAAGTACAATGGGCCTGATAGGCCAAATACAAAGTAATAATACAAATACATTTATACGCTAACACTCAGATCTGTAATTTTGCTTTGTCACTGGTTTGTTTATTCTTTTCATTCTAATAGAGCTTTTGTTTATTTTGAATATGAAGGGGAGGACAAGGATGTCAAAATTAGGTTTGTTAATGTTGATATCGAATTGAAAGTAGATAGTTGTAGCCTCATTTGAACGAAAACCCACCTGATGTTTGTGAATCCACATCTTCTTGCAAAAGATTAAAAACTACTGTTCGTTTTTAACTTTATTTCAGAAAACATTCTAATTAGTTTTTATTTTTTGTGGTTTTTTGTTATTGCAGAGTACTATGAAGAACACAAACTTAATTTTCGCAAAAGATCAAGAACTGCAATCCGTTGATCTAGATTAAGATGTAAATTTCGCTTTGCTTAGTTAATTTATAATTTATCATTTAGTGTTTAAGTTGAATTTTTCGTTAACCTTAATTTTTTTAAAGAAATAAAAGAATGAAATCAGTTAATACACACAAGGGCATTTCAATCTTTTGCTAATTTGAAAAAGCACTTCTTTCTATGAAATTGTTAAAACATTGCAATTTCAGAAGCAATGTATTTTTATTCAATCCTTTCGCTAATTATCAGCTTTGTTTCAAGATGTCAGAAAGGTATTTTTGTCATGACATTAACTGGTTTTGTGGACATATGTTTCAGGCATTAGAGAGTGATGCAGTGATGGGTAGATTTCTTAGTTTGTATGGTAAACTGAATGAACCCTTGATGGATCTTTTTTTTATTATTATAAAAAAACTTGGATCCATCAATAAATACGATCAAAATCCCATGCGTAATATATTTGAATGAAGTTTCTGAGAACTGCTTTTGCTTACACAATATATAATCTAAATCACATGTGTACAATTTTTTTTAATTTTTCTGTCATATGGGTGAACTAAATAGGTTTGGATGGTTTGTTAGTTGGTGAATACAGGGAAGGAAAGTGCATTATCTTGTTTTATTTTCTAGAACGTAACCATTCTTTATAGTTTCTTTTTCTAAATACAGGGAGCTCAAGATGCAAATAGGTTCAACCTTATCAGGAAAGGAAGTATCTACTTGAGTTCCTCAAATTAAGACCTTATGACAGCTCTGCTTGAAATTTATATAAAATTTAATTGTTTTTTAAGTAATAAGTTGTTTATTTTTTTCTATTGGATTAGAGAGTATTGTTGAAAGAGAGATGGCCATATAGTTGGGTTAGGTAGCAGGTAAAATTTATTTTTTTGGTTCTGTAATTATGAATATGGGTTGAATAGGGGTGAGTATGCTTTCAAATAGCTATTTGGTTTTTATTTTTCATTGAAGTTTTTGTCTCTTTATACACATACTATTGAGGTATATTATGTATATTTATTCAAAAATGTTGCAGTTGTTTGGTTGAAAATAGTAGTAAGGTGCATTGCAGATTACAATGACTTTTTGGTGAACATTGGAATGCTTGGTCTATATGAACCAATAAAAGAGAATTTGATTCTTTATTATTAAGTTGATGTTTCTTTATTCTTTATGGAGATCACAAAGTACCCAAATTAAAATAAAAATCGAAGTCTGTTGCACCTTTTTATTTGAGATATTTGTATTATTTTGTGTATAATAATTTTATCTCTCTTTTTTTCAGAAAATGTTAAAAACATAACAGAAAGTAAGTAATACTATTTTACTAATGTAATCAAGCATTTGCTTAGAAGGCTTTCTCCTTTTTGACTTAGTTCATAGAAGATGCATCGTTGGGGTTGACATTATATTTTGACCAATCATGAAATATGTTGCATGTTTTGTTCACTTTCAAGAAAACTATAAATGTGTGGAACTTGAAAAACAAAATTTCACTTATATAGGAGTTATGACATAATTATTATCATTGTATTTGCTTAATTCATATTAAATGAAATAGTGGATGGTTGGTGATCATACGAGTTCACTAAGTCCTCTCTAAGGATGAATTTGTCATCTGAAGGTATTGGCTCTCTTTATTAGATATGCTTAAGATGAGTTTATCTTAACTATTTAAATGTATCAAATGTGTCCATGATTTCTTTCATTTTTTTTATTCTACCCATTTAATTATAGTCTTATAATTGATGCAGCGATTAAAAGTAAAGAACATGGTCTTAATTTTGCCATTGTTACTACATGGGTAAAACATATGACAAAGAAAACAAGATGGTTACGATTCACATCGGTAAAAATCCTTCCAACATCATATATTCTTGGTTTTAATGGAAATATGTCAAAGTAAAATCAAAGTTTTTTGTTGTAATGCAAAAGGCTGCACGGGCACGGACAAAAAAAAAATGATATCTTGCATAGGAAATAGCTATCAAAATATGACTATTAATTAAAAAGACATCATATGCTCCGCCTTTCTAGAACCCAAAATATATTAGTTTGAATGCATCTCGTTCTCTCTATCAAAAATACGAATTCGGATACCACCTTCATTATGAAATGCTTCATCATTCTGAATGCATCTCCTTCTGTCTATCATATGCTCCTCCTTTCTAGAACCCAAAAATTTCTCAGGATCCAAATTCATCGTTAAGAAAATTAATAGTAGGAAATAAACTACTCAATGAAGGGAAACTATTATTTATTCGGATAATTATTGACCAAATTGCCCCTACTTCTCAGCTTCTGTGAAAAATGAAACATGATGTTGGTTTAAAAAAATACATTCGAATGCAATGTACTTTCATTTTAGTCATTTTAATGCAACCTACTTTTCAGTTTCTATTTAAAATGCAACTTGGTTAAAAAAAAGTTACCATTTTTAGTCCATTTTAGTCGTTTAAATGCAATGTATTTTCATTTTAGTAGTTATAATGCAACCTACTTCTCGATTTTTGTGTAAAATGAAATATGATGTTGGTTTAAAAATATTCAAATTTTAATGCAATTTACTTTCAGTTTAGTCGTTATGATGCAACCTACTTCTCAGTTTCTGTGTAAAATGAAACCTGATGTTGGTTTCAGAAAAATTCAATTTTTAATGTAATGTACTTCCATTTCAGTCTTTATAACGCAATATACTTTCATTTTAGTCGTTTTAATGCAAAATACTTCTTGGTTTCTATTTAAAATGCAATCTGGTTAAAAAAAAGTTAACATTTTAGTCCATTTTAGTCGTTTAAATGATATGTACTTTCATTTTAGTCGTTATAATGCAACCAACTTCTCGGTTTTTGTGTAAAATGAAACATGATGTTGGTTTAAGAAAAATCACATTTTAATGTAATGTATTTTTAATCACCGAAAAGAAACTATTCACCAACTTTCGCATTTAATGTTGGTCCTATTGTACGGGTATGTTACTAGAGCATAATTTCCTTTTGAATCTAAATTGGCAACATACTATCAAATTTAATCCAAAATAGCAATGTACCTTATTGATAATATTTTAATGGTTTTTTATGCAATATAATATACTTTGGAAAGGATATTAATCGCTAAAATTAAACTATATGCCGACAAGGAACTATTGATCGAAAGTCATTATTCGAAGTTTGACGAAACGGAACTAATCTCCGCGTGGAAACTATTGATTGAAAGTGACTATTCGACATTTGATAATGAGGAAACTAATCTCCACCGGAGTTGCAAAAAGTCGGCGAAAAAGATGTCAGGCGGTCGATTTACACCACCGTCATCGTCCAGTGCACCACCGACATCTCATTCCTCTCCCGTCGATGTTAGAAACCACAAACACATCATATATGTTTCATCACCACCACATGAGATCAGATCCACAACTGCACACTAGGTGTTTGATGAAATGTCTCTATGAATATTTTATACTTTGAATGTTTGTATTAAACTGTGAATATACGTATTAAACTGTGAATGTTTGTATAAAATTTGGATGTTTTGTTATATTAAATTGTGAATGTGTGCATTAAAGTTGTCACCATCACCGCCACAACCCCTGACGGCAGCTCCACCACCAGCTCCTCCCTCCCCTCGTCGCTCCCTCCTATCATTGTTAGAAATTGTGAAATTGTGTAAAAGTAAGTGTATTAAACTGTGAATTAGTGTATGAATGTGTATTTAAACTGTGAATTGATGTATGAATAAAATGTATTAGATTGTGAAAATGACGATTTTGCCATTTTTATTACCCAAAAAGACAAAAAAAAAACGAGATTTTAATCAGTTTAATCAGAGCCGTCTATTTTTTTAATGATGTGCTAAGATTAGTTCCTTTGTATCTCAACATTTTAATGGTTCTCATTTGAACATTTTCATATATATATATATATATATATATATATATATATATATATATATATATATATATATATATATATATATATATTAGGCGTTAATTCTTTTTTGGTCGTATTAGAAAAAACATAAAGACCTATATAAAGATGTAAAAAAATAAACAAAATTAACTTTTTACGTTTGAAGATGTCTGTTGATTTGAAAACATGTTGTCTATGAAAAAAGATAGCTAGGTCTGCAACTTTTAAAAAAAAATAAAAAAACAAATAATGTACGGACTAAATGTTTATCCACTCGCAAACAACAAAGAAAAAAAAAAAAAAAACCCTTAATATATTTTTTTTCAAATATAGTCATTTATAGAACATAAAAAAAACCAATATCATAGCTGCTTTTTGTTATTTCTCAGTCAACTTTTACCGTTTTCTCTTTTAGTGACGAACCTTTCGATCCTGGAATTGTTTGGTCAAAACAAAGATAACACCGACAAATCAAACTGAAACAGAAACGAAACTGGGTTCTCTTTTATCTATTTCTTCTGGTTACTAATTAAATATGCGTTTCAAAATATTAGGCAAGTGTTTTTCTTACATCTAACAAAACCATGGACCGAACATCAGTTTTCAATTACCTGACGAGGTTTTGCATATCATAGTTTAATAATCAAGTTTATCCACTTTAATTCATAAACTATGTGCTCCCTTAAAATTAGTTTTCATTATTTAATTGCTTTACATTAATTAAAAGAAAAAGTAAAGAGTTTTGGGATGGTGACACGTTGACTATAGAGGTCTATCATTGCTGTTTTAATAATGCTGTAAAAAATATATAATTGAAAACCAACCATTTCAGTTTTATATAGGGTTAAAGATTGCCATCAAACAAGTTTTAATTTTTAATTTTGGTTTTAAAATATTATTATTTTTCGTTTTAACCATCAATTTTTAGTTATAGCGATACCTCAATCTTCGTCGATTAGGCTTAAACCATATTCCTCAATCCATTTATAGTCATATCACATCGACCAGGTTTAAAGTCTATCAATAATCACACCACAGTCGTACCACCTCGTCTACACATCAACGACTCTCCTCCTCCGATGTCTAATCCGCCTCCAGCCACTACTCCTTTCGTCGTCGGAGGACAGCAACCAGCTATGAGGTCTCCTCACAGTGACCTTTAACCGGATATAACCGGTTAAAATCGAAGACAATGGTATTTGAAAAACCAAAACTTAAAGCTCAGTGGCCTATTGAGTGCAAAATTAAAAGTTTAGTAGCCTATTAGATGCAATTAAAACTTCAGTGACCAAATATGTACATTTTGTTTTATTTGTTGTAATCATGGATCATTAACCCTTTCATATATTAATAAAATGAAATGCAAACATGTAAATATCACAAAAATCCTTAAGAATTAAAAATCAAAAAGTAGCATATTAGTAAACTATTTTTTAGGGTTATTTCTTATTTTACGGATTTTAACAAAATGTTAATAAAATCTGCAAATCTAACCTCATGAATCACGAAGGTATTACAAAAGGTCCTACAAGTCTCTATTTTCAAAAGTTCTCTTTCGTCCTCGTTGTGCCTACCGTCTCTTTCACTGCAGAAAAGTAGCAAAATCATCATTTTTGTTCGCATATATGGATTATCGCTTGATAAACATGAATGCAATGCAAATAAACAAACCTTTATTTCATTAGTACAATACTCATAATTGTTTAACAAGCACTCTGAGAAGTAGGCTTTAGTGTTTTAAGTTATTTTGTTTTGTTATTTGGCTTTGATATAAACATAAAATACCATTTTGTTGATGGTTTATTGAAGCGGTTTTAACGGAATCGATACTAACTTGAATCATGAAACCCTTGCAAATGGTTCATGCAAGTCCATGAAACCTTATTGGATATCCGCTAACCATGCATGAATGGTTGAATTCATTCACATTGACTGTAACACCCGATTTCTTACTTTCAGATTACACCATAATTTATTTTACATAACCACAAAGGTTAAAGGTGTAATAAAAAGATAAGCAACAAGCAATACAAGTAACTATCAACAACAAGTACATCATACATGTATATCTCAAAAACCGAGTTACAAAACCACCCAGATTCAAACGAAAGGTTTAAAAGATTACATAAGTCCCAAAAGTCAAGTCCCAATCCAAAACAAATTACCATTTTGCAACTTTCTTTCCTCTGTCACATGTAGTACCTACATCACAAATTAGTTTATGAGCTATAAAGCTAAAGAGAAAATACTCAATATTTGCTAATTATACAACTGTTTGCTTTTAACCCCATAATACTCAACTTTTACTAGTATGTAAACTCGTGAATCTCATACCCATTGACTATCTCGGTCAAATAGTGTGCTCATTCACACTATGTACTTATTTACAACAAAGTATTCTCTACTTTGTGTAACTCTTACTAATTGGTTATCTCAGCCAATTGGAGTTTAAAGGTAACACATTTATATTACAACTCAAACATATGTAATGAATAGAAGTACTCACATAAAGTTTGGTCAGCTCATGGTCCTCTCGTGCCTCGAGTATCACCCTCTCTCCTGTGTGTATCAACTGTGAAACCTCATCACATATCAAGTCTCAACATCCTCAAATATCTCAATAACATCTAACTCAAAGGATCAAGTAATCAACATATAATAAAGGTCACAAACAGTGGATAACGAATGTTATCAAATTGAAACCCCCAAAATTCACAGTTTTTCTCATTTTGTCACAAAAACACAACCAATATCACACTCATAGCTAAAGAAGCTTATATCAACGACCTAATAACATCTTATATAACAAACCATAACAATTTCACAAGCTTAGCAAACTAGGGTTTAAAACCCCAAAACCAGAAAATTGACTCACCTCGTTAGTTTAGGAATCAAGAACACGTTTATGGTGTTAGACTTGACTTCCTCAAGCTCTCCTATGCAAACCTCCAGCTCAATTTAAAAAATCTTCGCCCCTAACGTTCTGACAATCGAATTGGTATAGTGTTTCCTCGAAATGAAGGTTGGTTACCATATAAACCCCACTTAGCGAGGTTAGCGGTGCTAACCTCTAATGTTAGCATCGCTAACATTAAAAATCTGCCCCGTGTCCGTTTACACGACCCGTGTAATCCCACTGCATGCTCACTGAAATTTATACACGACCCGTGTGGGTCCGGCAGAGGCTAAAATCAGTTTCTAAAGGATTTTTACACAACCCGTGAACTCTACACGATCCGTGTAGCCTCTTTTTGACATTTTTGAAGCTTAAACTTCTCCCAAATAGGTTTCTAAACATTCTAACTCATATAACAACCTAGTAAATCTTAATTACACTAAGATTAACCCAATTTCACTTACCGAAAGTATTATGACATTACATTGACGCTGTAAATGTATATACGTGTAACGCACGATTTCTCATACAAAGTATACCCAAAAAATTTCAAACAATAATACATCAAAATGGGCATACTTGTACTCAAACTACGGAAACAAGATGTTATCAATATATTTAATTATACAAAAGGTCCTTACAAAATAGACTCAACATTAAAAATAAAATCTAACACGACCAAAGGACAGACTCTAAGTTGTCCATCTCTCTTAATCACATGTCTTCCCCTATCACAGCTACAGATACCTGCAATGCAACAACCAACTCAAGTGTAAGCTTATAAAAAGCTTAGTGAGTAATCTCCCTGCTCAACATCAACACAAGATGTGTTAGAATACAATATATAACTATTTGATATCAATCAAATCCTAGAAAACACTCCACAAATCTCTCTGAGTACACATCCTCATATCTCGCTCTTATATATATATATATATATATATATATATATATATATATATATATATATATATATATATATATATATATATATATATATATATATATATATATATCGTCCTTATATTTGAAACCTACAATCACATTAGCTTTACAAATACCAGCTAATTATTAACAATTATCAACTCAATAGTAAGTACCACAACTGGTAGTGCTCATAAACTATTCATGAATACTCGCATGAACTCATTCTACAATCTGACTCAAAACTCTATAACAACCACTCTAGCCTCTACTCTGTCTATAAAATCAATATGTATATTTAAACCGGTTATTGTTATTCACAGATAACAAATCACTCAACCAGTGGTTACAATAATAACAAAATGTATCTCAACAATAACAACATGTATCTCAACATATTTTTATTAATGTAAATTGGAGTACAAGTGACTGAACTATATCGAGAGTGAGTGACTAATCAGTGTAGTGTGTGTTACAATATTCGAATGCATGTGTCTGTCGAGTGGCTTAGTCCTACTATTTTATAAAAGTTTGTGTAACAAACTATCCTAAAATCTTATAAGTAATCACTCCATGGTCTTTGGCTTCATTGGACTTTACCGTTGGCTTTATTGCTTGCGTTAGGAGAGCTTTGACTTAAGCATGGTCTTGGTCATCCCAAATTCTTTGGATTATCTATTACCTAAATCATATAGAAATATGTTTAAGATGTTAGATCATTCGAAAATCTTGGCTATTAATCCAAGATGTTGAGGTTGTCAAGATCCTGTTGTCAAAGAAGAAAGATATGTTAGCCAAGATAATGATGTTGCCATGCATGTTGATCTGAATAATGATTCTGACAAGAAATAATAAAAAAGAAAGAATAAGAGCATTGATAAGGTTGAGGATGCTGAGGATGATGAGCTTGATAATGTTGACAATGCAAACAAGATAGGTATCACATTTAATAAATTTTCATCATTATACCATTTAATACATTAGTATGGAGGCATGCAGGTTGGGCCTAATAAGAATATCAAAAAAATAAAAATAAAATACAATTGACAATAGAAAAACATATACAAATGTTGAAGAGGTTGTGGAAGCAATAAAGTGTTAAGATCAAAATGGAAACCTCAATGAACAAGTAGTAACATTCAAGTAGAAAACAACTTGGTATACGATCAAGAGCACGAACCACAATCACAATAAACACCAAGTTTTTATCCGGTCTTTTAATGAATTTGATACTAATTGTTAGAAGATTAAACACGTAACAATAATCAAACGAGCAAGAGTTTTATAGTGGAAAAAAAACCCTATACGAGAAAACCACTTTGAAAAAAAACACTATACTAAAAGATGATCTTGAAGGATTACAACGACTTCAATGTTTGATATAAAATGAGAAGATAAAGAAACGATTAAAAATACTGTCTAACATCCCTATATATATAAGAGACTGAATAAGACTCCTAATATAATCAATTAATTAGACTGGTGTAAAACCCTCAAGGAAAAACAAAATTAGGGCTAGTAAAATAGCATTATATAGATCAATCTTAATGCTTTGAAAGAACAATATCTATAGTTACTAACACATTTTTATATGAAGATCGATACCTATGTTGATATATATTTTGATTTATAAGGTTAGTTGAATGCTTCAAAGAAAATCGATTATGAAGGGCGGCTTTAATGGTTTAAGAAATAAATGTATAAGAAAAGAAAACTCTCTAAGGTTCAAGAAAGAAACTGCTCAATAATAGGTTTCTTCAACGTTTAAGATAAACCGACATCACAAAACTTTTGAATGGGTTAAATAGAAGCTGATAATTGTGTAGGTAGAGTATAAGTTTCCCAATAAGGAACCATTTACAATACAATGATAAGCAAGAAAACAAATACACATTGATAGTGAAAGGCTCTGATACCACTTGTAAGATCAAAAAGGAAACCAGAACGAACAACTAGTCACATTGAAGTAGAACACAACTTGTTATACAATTGTGAACACGAACCACAATCACAACGAACACCAATTTTGTATATGATATTTAAAAATCTCTGATACCACTTGTTAGAAGATCAAACTCATAAAAATGATAATAAAACACCAATTTATAGCGGAAACCCCAATATTGGAAAAACTACTTTGAAAGAACACCATATTAAATGATGATCTCGAAGGGTTATAATGACTTTAACTCTTGGTGTAAATTGGGAAGAAAAAGAGATAACATCCCTATATATATATATATATATATATATATATATATATATATATATATATATATATATATATATATATATATATATATATATATATATACTGTAATAATAATAAAAATAAATAAGACTCCTAATAAAACTCTAAATCTGAGTAATAGATAACCCAAAAAAACGCAGCCTTAGGGAACAAGGAAGTTGACAACACATATAACAATGGCATTTAGCGACGATTTTTGGAAAGTGTTGCCAAACTGAAAATCCCTTGCATGCATTGGTTTGGAGCATCTTCAACATAAAAGAAGGAACCCGTCTACGAAATAACGAATCCTGTGAAGCGGTCTAAACATTAGAAATGACCAGGAGCAAAATTAGTCTCACCATTCACCGCAATGCCTTCCTCTGTATAAGAACCACTTTGTCCTCCCAATTTCAAGATATTGCACTACAATATGAAGACATAATCGCTCTATTTCAAAAAAAAAAAAAGATTCATCAATCCTTCATTTTGAATATAAGAAAACCTTATTTCTAAGACTAACATACTGAGGAAAATCGTGACTAGTTAGAAACACATGTAAGTAATCTTATACATTTTAAATTTTAAAATATAATACCTTGGAGAATGACTCCTTAAACATTACCCTTTTTATCACCTACATATCGATTTGCGGAGTCTTTTGGCTATTGTATGCGAGACTAATAGATAAAAGGTGGGACTATTATGCCTATTTGGTTTGTCTATCTATCGCAACAATACATTGATCCCAATCGGTAATGTAGCCACATCTTTGTATGTAGATTAGGCTAATGTTGATTTGACAAGTATATTTTATTTTTGATAAACCTTCAACTATTTGTAAAAGATTTTTTTTAATACAATGTTCATGTCGTTGTACAAGTTTTGCTTCCTATTAATTATAACAATAGTCATTGGGTAACCGATGTACTTGATTGAATACATGGATTATGAAAGTTTGTGATAGCATGTTTTCAGTGACTCGTAGAAAATATTGAAAGATGTACAAACTTTCATAGATTATTTCAATAGCTACTTAAAGTTTATAGATTATTAAGTAAAGAGTGAATGGCTGGCCACCACTGTGCAATTAGTGGTCTTTCAGGATTGGTCGTTGTGTGTCACCTCCTCGAGCATCTACCACATCAAGGTAACAATTGCAATTTTAGTGTCTTTGTTGTATGTGGTTAAATGCATCAAGTAGTTATACAAGAGTGGTAATGCAATCAAATAAAGAAGAGTACATAAATGGAAAATGTTGGGATTATGATATACATATGGCTAACATTATGTGGGCACGTCGTGAACTATGATGTATATACATTTGCACTTTGTTTAATATAAAAAATAAAGTCATTAATAGATGTTTCATTATTTAACAACTAACTATACTTCAGTCACACGGCCAAAAATAGTAACTGATACATTGTTTTTGCTCTGTTAATAAACCATTGGCTGATTCTAATAACATATTCAAGACAATCACGTTCTGCCAGAATTCTGTCAATCTCCGCATCCACACCGTCAATCAACTTTACGACACTTTAAGTTTTGTCTTACTATCCGTTACACATTTCATCTTTCTTTCATCCCTGCTAAATGAACATTTACATGTCATCAAGTATCCAATTATTTTCTAAGTCCCTTCGGTTGTCCTCTTTAGGCATCATCATCGATTCAAATATATAATCAGACACCTCATATGGTAGTGTCCATCACGTTAGAAGTCTGGATGTGTTTGGTCGATATCAGAAAATGATTTATGTTCAGAATAAATATAACAAATTTTCTCTTCACAACGTCACATATCATCTTCACTTGAAACTTGTTTACACATGAACTCATATTCATATGAAAGTGACGGGTCATGTTAGGTATACCATCTTTTACTGATCCAAGTTCATGACAATATATAACTTTGACGAACATCATTCCCGAGTGTGCAGTTGTGGTCATCGGAGAAATAATGGTGTTTGAAGGACTAGCCAGACGTATCACTCATTCATGATGTGTGCATTTATTATTAGTAGTTAAAACAACGATCTTTAGAGTATATATCATCTCCAATAAATGACACCTCTTTCCACATTTTCACCGTCATCAAATAAAAGGAATGAGAAATCTCCATTTTAGTCCCAATATTTTGGGTGAATTAACAAAAAAGTCCCGAAATGAATTTTTTTTAACAGAAAAGAACAATAAACCGACTATTGTAATCAGTTTGACCATTTTCATCCGTTAACCCACTATCTAACCGGTTACCAAGCTGAGCTGGTATCTAGGTCAGTAAATGAGAAGCCCACGTGGAATCTAAAGAAATATTTAAGCCCTAAGCGTGACTTTGAAACCCTAATTCATAAAGAAGGCCGACAAAATGGCTTCAAGTTCCTCTGTTGGGAGTAGGAACTGCACTCGATCAAAAAGGCGACCTTTACGGGCAAATGTGACTGTCAAGATGTTGTTGGCAAGTGGACATCATGGAGTACGAAGAACCCTGGAAGAAGATTCATAGGTTGTCCGAATTTCAGGGTTAGTAAGTGATTATGTATTGAAAATTACAGTCAATTAGGTTGAATTCAAGGTTAGTAATTTTGTTTCCAATTATGCAGAACGCAGACAAAGATTGCAAGTACTTTGATTGGGTCGACCCACCAGTACCAAATCAGTGGTACAGAGACATGCTGTTAGAATTTCACAACCATGGGTATCTAGCAAACCAGGATGGATTTGAAGATTTTGTGGAAGAAGCTATGGAAGAAGGCGTTCCTGTTGCAGTTGAAGCTATTCCTGTTCCAGTTGAAGATGGAGTTGTTGCTTGAAATTGGAAGATTGGGTTTTGGGTTTGTTGCATAATAATTGGTTGGTTATTATTGAAGTAATGTTATGTTGAAGTTATAGCTTTTGGGAATGCATGGTATGGATATGTATTTAGGCAATGTAAGCATCAGTAAGATGTGTTTAGTATCTTTTGGCAACCACCAACATGATAATATGTAAAAACTCGTTGTGGCTATGTATTAATGTTCAATTAGATGTGTTTTGTATGTTATGGCTATGTATTAACGTAATGGTATCATCATAAACAAAGTGTAAAGAAAGTACATTGTCATTAAACAAAGTGTAAAAAAAGTGTAAACAACCGTGGCCTGCCCATTTTGCACCACATCAGGAGTTTGAGTTTCTTCATAGAGGACACCATGAGTTTTATATTCTTGTTGTGGGACCCTTGAATTTTCACCTCTATTACCTCTACCACCTCCTCTGGTCGCCCTACCACCTCTCTTTGGCCCTTTACCACTTTTTGTCCAATGGTTCAAATCAGGGTCCAACCGTGGCCTGCCCATTTTTTTCTTTGGTTTAGGGTCTGGGATTACCTTGGGATTTTTGCAAGAAAGTTTATTGTGACCCTTTTGTAGACAATTCATACATTGGACAGTTCTGCCCTTACCAGAGACTTGGGAGTATTTGTCTTCATGTTCAGAAACATGTCTTTTTCTTTTGATGCTGGGCCTTCCTGGCATCCTTTTTTCTAAAGGTGGGAGAGGTTTAGTATAGGGAGTTTCCACCCACAAATTACTTCCATTGACTGGTTGTATATTGGAAGCATAAGATGCTATGAATTTGTCCTTACTAAACCAACTGCTTATGAACTCAACTGGATCCTGTTGGGTGTATAGAATAGCTGCTTAGGCATGTACACATGGTATCCCTGAGACCTCCCAAAGTCTGCATGTACAAAAATGCCCCTGCAAGTCAACACCGTATGACTCAAACCCATCCCTAACTTCATATGCACTCAAACCACTTGGATGCACATACCAACTCCTACACATAATAAGACATGCATAGTTAGTTTATAATCAGATACTACATGAATATTTACATATTAGAGTACATACCTTATATACTGAGCAAATTTTTCCATCTTCTTAATAGCTCCTGGACACACCTGGGAATCCTACTTTTCTGCAGTTTCTTTGAGGTTGAAGAACCTCTCCATCATATAAAGTCTGATCTCCTCAAGCATGGTCAAAAGGGGCTTCTTTTTGGCTTCCATAATGATGGCATTGAAACATTCAGCCATTCCATTCACCACAGCTTCACAAGCCAATCCACTTCCAAAGAAGGCCCTGCACCATGACTTTGGTTCCTTGCCCATTAAATGTTCATATGCAGCAGGGCTTATTTGCTTGATCTTTTGCATGTTCAACTTGAACTCCCCTTCAACAGTTGATTTAGCAGCTGCCCAGAACATATTCTTGAACTCAACCCCACTATAAACCTTTCTAAAATTGGCATAAATATGCCTGGCACATTGTCTGTGCTCCACAAAAGGTAGTATCTCCTTTGTTGCTTCAAGAAGACCCTGTGAAGATCCAATCCAATATAATATTAGTGTATGGTATATACAAATACATAAAAAAGAAATAAAACGAACACTACCTTGTGTTGGTCTGAAATTACACACATACCCCTCCCACCATCCAAGCCAAGATCATCCTCAATCAATTCCAGGAACCATTTCCAGTTTGGCTTGTTTTCAATGTCAACTATAGCCCATGCTATAGGATATACCTGGTTATTCGCGTCCCTACCTATTGCAGTTAACATTTCCCCTTTACATTGCCCCTTTAGAAATGACCCATCTAACCCAATAACCCTACGACAACCAACTTTCCAACCATCTTTTACAGCTTTAAAACAAATGTACATTCTATGAAATGTTGTTGTTTGGTCAGGGTTTTGTGTAACACACACTTTAACTGTACTACCTGGATTTGATCTCATTAACTCATGCCCATAATCCCAAATTCTAGCATAATGATCACTCAATTTCCCTTCAATTAACGACATGGCCCTGCACCTAGCTCTATAACACTTTGACCAAGAAACCTTACAGTGGAACTTGCTTTGTATAATTCCCTGCATCTCCTTACACTTCAAGTTTGGTTTTCTGATCAACTCTTTCAGAAATTGCCTAGCTATCCATGTTGGATCCATAAGTTTTGAATTATTGTAATTCCTAATACATTTGTGTTGATCAACGATCTTTTTAAATTGAAAAGACTTTTCAGTACTCATCCATGATGCTCTCACAAGAAAGGGACACTGAAACTTTTCATCACTAGCACATACTGCAACTAACCTTACACTATCACATTTCTTGAACCTAATTCGATACCCATTATTTATAGCATAATTTGTTAAACATAGTTTCAGTTGGTGAGGTGTTTCATACCTTTCTCCCCTTTCTGGTCGCATTTTGTTCCATTTAATATTTGGATCGTGGGTGCTGTAATTGAATGTAACCTGGTCGTCTTCTTCAGAGCTTGCATTAACGATTTCTTTGCTATCAATTTCTTCATCACAGTTGTCGTGGGTTGACTTTGTACCCAATTCTTTTACTTCACTCTCGATTTCAGGGATCAGAATGTCATCAACCTCTTTGTCACACAGGCTATTCAAGAACGCATCAGTGCATTGCCTAGTCTCTTTCTTCTTGAAATCATCGTCAAGTTCAATGTCGATTGTGTCCAAATCAACGACATCCTCCATTAGTGGAAACGAACAATCGAACCGTTTCAACCGTGAGGGTGAAAACGAACACTCGAACCCTTTTTACCGTTTGGGTGAAAAAACCCTAATACTTATGGGGATGGGTTACTTGGTTGTCAACTCGGACGACATGTCATCGATTATGTCCACATAAGCAAGAATACCGGTTCATTAAAGGGTTAACAGATGAAAATGGTCAAACTGATTACAATAGCCGGTTTATTGTCTTATTCTGTTAAAAAAAAATCAATTTAGGACTTTTTCGTTAATTCATCCAAAATATTGAGACTAAAATGGAGATTTCCCTAAAAGGAATATACTTTTTATATATACTTTTCGAGTTGGAAGTCAAACGATTGTTCACTGCGTCTCTTATCCACTTTTATTTTAAAAATTAATTATAAACAGATCCAGTTGGTAAATTTTTAACAAAACTATTGTAAATTTCTTAATTTATCTATACTAAGAATTTGTTAATATTACAAAAGTTGTGAATCAAATACTTTGGAGTTTTGCACTTAAATAAAGTTAGTGGAAGATGGTCCTGGTGGGAGTATATCAATCAGTATACTAACGGACGGTGGTACGGAGATGAAATAATAAAAAAAGGTTCAAAGAATTTTTACTTTCTGCTTTCTTTGCATATAAAATCTCACTCTTCCCAAACTTGTCTTCTCATCTCTATCCTTCATTTCATATTTTCATCTCCCTTTCTCCATCCTCAATTACGTCCACTCTGCTGTTTAAAACCAAGTAAAAAAGGTGTGATATGTGTAATGCTTTCTGCTTTATATAATGATCGCATCCCTTTTTGATCTCTTTGATATATACCTCTTTTTGCACATCTTCATCTCGATGATCGTACATACTTTAGTTCCATTTTGATTTCTTTGCTATATATGTAGCTTAGTTTTTGCAGATAACTTCAACTTAAGATTTATCCTTGAGCACGTGCTTACCAGTTTTGATGATTAATATTGAAATTTCATGTTTGATTCACGGTAGTGGCCGCCATTGACTTTTCTTTTACTTTTTTTTCTTGAACAATCAATGATCTCTAGAAGACTCTGGACTGTTATACTAATTAACAAAAGCCGCCTAACTTGTGCTTCTTCTTCGAATCAGTTTCTGTTGTGTTTTGGTAATCAATTTCATCTAAACGCTTCCTTCTCTCGCAGTTGATAATCTTTCTGATCTTGTAAACCAAGTGATTTTGTGACCGATCATGGCGGAACGTGTTTTCACTCGTGTTCACAGTTTTCGAGAGCGCCTCGATTCTACTCTGACAACCCAGCGTAATGAGATCCTAAGGGTTCTTTCAAGGTATGTTACGCTTTCTGGGTCCATTTTCTCAGTTAAAAGTTTGAGAATCGATTTAATGTTTGTTTTTTCTCATCTAATATTCTCAAGGATCGAGAGCCATGGAAAAGGAATATTGAAGCCTCACCAGGTCATGGCTGAGTTTGATGCAATATCCAAGGAAGATACCAAACTTCATGATGGTGCATTTCATGAAGTTCTCAAATCCACACAGGTATATGATTGGATAAACTCACGAAAAAAAACAATCAGCATGCATCCGACTGATTCTCTGTTTTCTTTTTTTTTTTTGCTGTCGATAGGAAGCAATAGTGCTGCCTCCATGGGTTGCACTTTCTATTCGTTTGAGACCTGGTGTTTGGGAATATATAAGAGTCAATGTAAATGCACTGGTCGTTGAGGAATTAAGTGTTGCTGAATATCTTCGATTCAAAGAAGAACTCGTTGATGGATCGTAAGTAACGTCATCTTCTAACCTTTAGGTTCTAATTCGCATCTGCCCTCTGTTTTTCGTTCGTAAATGTTTTACCATTTCGATTGATTGCAGCTCCAATGACAACTTTCTACTGGAATTGGACTTCAAACCTTTCACGTCTTCTTTCCCCCGGCCAACCCTAACCAAATCTATCGGGAACGGCGTTGAGTTCCTTAACCGCCATCTCTCTGCTAAAATGTTTCACGACAAAGATAGCATGCACCCACTACTCGATTTCCTCCGTACCCACGCCTGCAAGGGCAAGGTGCCACACTCAAAACCCTAAAATTCTTCTTGATTTACTTGTTTGATTGAAGTTCTGTACCAACATTTTGAGTTTTATGATTTGCAGACAATGATGCTGAATGACAGAATCCAAAACCTGAATGCTCTTCAATCTGTGTTAAGAAAGGCATTAGAGTACTTATCTACACTTGATGCGTCTACTCCATACTCTGAATTTGAACATAAGTTTCAAGAGATCGGATTGGAGAGAGGTTGGGGAGATAAAGCAGAGCGTGTCATGGAGATGATCGAGATGCTACTTGACCTTCTCGAGGCTCCTGACGCATTCACTCTCGAGAAATTTCTTGGAAGAATCCCTATGGTTTTCAATGTTGTCATTCTTTCTCCCCATGGTTACTTCGCTCAAGAAAACGTGTTGGGATACCCCGACACCGGTGGTCAAGTTGTTTACATTCTGGATCAAGTTCCTGCTTTAGAGCGTGAAATGCTCAAAAGGATTAAAGAGCAAGGACTTGACATTGTTCCACGTATTCTCATCGTAAGTCCCTGTTTTCCTTCAAAACTTGTATCTCAAAACCGATACTTATTATCACCGATGAACAGGTGACAAGGCTCCTCCCTGACGCCGTCGGAACCACCTGCGGACAGCGACTTGAGAAAGTGTTCGGGGCAGAGAACTCTCATATTCTTCGAGTTCCGTTTAGAAACGAAAAAGGTATTCTTCGTAAATGGATCTCGCGCTTTGAGGTGTGGCCATACATCGAGACTTTCACGGAGGATGTAGCGAAAGAAGTTACAGCGGAGTTGCAGGCGAAACCTGATTTGATCATCGGAAACTACAGTGAGGGGAACCTAGTCGCCTCTTTACTGGCTCACAAATTGGGCGTCACTCAGTGCACCATCGCTCATGCCCTTGAAAAAACCAAGTACCCTGATTCCGACATCTACTGGAAGAACTTCGATGAGAAATATCACTTCTCCTCTCAGTTTACCGCTGATCTTATCGCCATGAATCATACAGACTTCATCATCACCAGTACCTTCCAAGAAATCGCTGGAAGGTATATACATTTCTTAATTTCGTCATAACTGTTGGTTCGCCTGTAGAAATTGCAAAACTCTAATTTTGATTTTGTTATCAGCAAGGACACAGTAGGACAGTACGAGAGCCATACAGCTTTCACAATGCCCGGACTATACAGAGTCGTCCATGGAATCGACGTATTTGATCCTAAATTCAACATCGTTTCACCGGGTGCCGATATGGGGATCTACTACTCTTACAGCGAGAAAGAAAAGCGGCTCACAGCACTCCACCCTGAAATCGATGAACTTCTCTTCAGTTCCGTTGAGAACGAAGAACACTTGTACGTTTTGCATTACATATTATACATTCTCAATTCTTTTATCATTCGAATTCGTTATTTGAATGAGTGAATGTTACAGGTGTGTGTTGAAAGACAAGAACAAGCCAATTCTGTTCACAATGGCGAGGCTAGACAACGTGAAGAACTTAACGGGGCTTGTCGAGTGGTACGCAAAGAATGATAAGCTTCGTGAACTGGTGAACCTTGTGGTGGTAGGCGGTGACAGAAGGAAGGAATCGAAAGATCTAGAAGAGCAAGCACAAATGAAGAAGATGTACGATTTAATTGAAGAGTACAAGTTAAACGGCCAGTTTAGATGGATTTCTTCACAGATGAACAGAGTTAGGAACGGTGAGTTGTACCGTGTGATTGCCGACACTCGTGGGGCTTTTATTCAGCCGGCGTTTTACGAGGCTTTTGGGCTGACCGTGGTTGAAGCCATGACTTGTGGGCTGCCCACATTTGCAACTCTTCATGGAGGCCCAGCTGAAATTATTGTTCATGGAAAATCCGGGTTCCATATCGACCCGTACCATGGGGACCAGGTCACTGATTTGTTGGTCAAATTCTTTGAGAAGACCAAAGCTGACCCTTCTCATTGGGAAGCTATTTCCAAGGGTGCGGAACAGCGTATTCAGGAGAAGTAAGTAAAACTAATGTTTATTAAATTACTTGATTAATTTGTTACATAAACATATGCTTAAGTGTTGACATTTGCTTGAAATGACAGATATACTTGGCAAATATACTCGGATAGATTGTTGACACTTGCTGGAGTTTATGGATTCTGGAAGCATGTGTCGAAGTTAGACAGGCTTGAAATCCGTCGGTATCTTGAAATGTTTTATGCTCTCAAATATCGCAAATTGGTAGGTTTTTGTTTGTTGAATAAATTGATGAATAATAAATGTATATGATCAGGAATGGATGTGTTTCTGACATGGGATTGGTTTTTTTACAGGCTGAATCTGTTCCGTTGGCAGTTGATGAGTAAGTGAGGAGCGATGGTGGTCAAGCAGGAGTATATAATATATTATGTAAAAATAAAGTGGACCATTTTCAAAGAATTTTGTTTTTGCTTTCGTGGTGTGTGTGTTTAGTTTCCCTAATTCTTGCTTCATTACCAACCATATGTGTATTTGACTCGTGCCTTGCATTTGGCCCCAAATTCGAATTTGTAATGAATTTGTTTTACTGGTGATCTCTACTTTGCTCTTCCTCCTTCCCTCGCAATAGATATGACCAAAAAGGAATTTTGTAATGAAAATTTTTCATTGGTATGGTGCGAGTAGCTACCTATACCACAGGGGTGAAGGAACACCAAACCATGGGGTGTGGTGGACCACGTAGGAATCCCTCATGCGGTGCCTTTTATGTTTTACCATACACAATCACACATACATACATAGACTCTCTCTTCGATCCTTTTTAGAATTTCATTTATTTTTACAATGTCGTTATTTTACACTTCAATTCATACATCATTTAATCATTCTACTAACAATTCAATCTTTATTTTCGAAAAAATGGATTCAAACAATTCTCTCAACAGCACCACTCAAGATCCGATAGAAACCAATTACATGGTAATACATCTAACACGTCCACAAGAAACGTTCTTGGTTTCGATCATTCAACATCTCTCTATTTGTCTATTTATTCACCCAACCAATTTCATTTTCAATCGTTTTATCATATGCCAAATCTAACCCCCAAGCATTTTCACTAACTTTTCGTCTCTTCCTGAATACGTTCTAGAGACACATCCCCACTTGAGCATGTTCACGCAAAATTCTCACCTGAAGTCGTTCCAAACCCAATCACTAGTCGAACTATCACAACAAAAAATATAAAGGCAATGTACCCTCTCAACCGTGGACAACAAAGGAAGAAGTCACATTGGTGAGTATGTGGGTTGACATATTGGAGGACCCAAAAGTAGTAAGTATCAAGCAGCCCAACATTTTTGGATGAGTGTTATGGAGCGGTTTTACAATGAAACGGGTTGTGGTGATTACTATACAAAAATCAATTGATTACGAAGTATCGGGACGTCAACAAGTTGGTTACTAACTGTAATACGTTGTACCAAAACCTAAAAACGCAACGTAAAAGTGGCCAAAGAGATGAAAACATTTTTGAAATGACATTAGAAATATTCCAAAATGAAAATTACGGGAAGTCATTCAAGTATGTCGAGTTTTGGAAGGTTGTAACATGTAGCCAGGGATGACATGAGGTGGAGGAATTTTCGATGCTTTGAAAGAACAAAAACATCTAACTCGAGTTACACAACTTCTAAGGTCCAAGTAAGTGTCTTTCTCTCTAGTTCTTTATCGTTTCTTCTTCTCCGCCTTAAACCACCACATTGGTGGTGGTTGAAGGCCGACCAAGCCATGTATATGGCTGGTCTCGGTTAGTGTTCATAGATGCAAAAAAGGCTTGATTAAATCAATGGGTATTGGTTGCATAAAATCATGAATTAGAACCCTAGATGTGAACTTTTTGTTTTGACTTTTGTCTTAATCCATTACATGATGTTTTAAGCTTTTTAAACCTCTGAAAAGCTTCTTTTAGTAAAGATTAGTTGGTTCTTGAATGTGCCAATAAGGACTTAATGATTTAGACATGAAGATGCTATAAACAAATCTTACTTTCACATGACAACACTCTGTCATGAACTTCGACAAATCATATAAAATCAATGGTACACCTAAATTGTATACATATTATGTCCTTGTAAAGGTATGGAAGTGTAGTTCCTTCCACCAAAAGGGCTTATCCTGATTACAACCCCCAGTTGGGTGAAAATAGAAATCTTTACAGCCTAGCTCGGAAACCCGACAGATTAAGACACCTAACTTGTAAAAATCACCATAAATCTCATAAAAATCATCTTGGTGTATGGTAAGTGTCTATAGTTCGGGATTGATGTTTGGTATGTCCATAAAAAATGTAGCACCCGATTCTTAACCCAATTAGAGCGTTGATTGTTTTTCTATAGTCTGGTCCAACTAACTGATTGATCAGATTAGTCCACTTGTGAAATTCACCAAATATTCTAGAAAAATGGTAGTCTTGTATTGGTGTCTAGTGGATACCATAATTTTCTCAAAACTTAAAGATGACCATTCCTAGGATGAAAGCTTCAAACTTTTCAACATGGTTTAGAAATTCAGCAAGTCTTAAGGGCCCAAAATAAGAAATGTGTAATAAATCTAACCAAGGGTTGTATAAATGGGTCATTAACACTTATAGAAAGCTAAAATAAAAAATATATTATTTATTAATATTGGTGCTAAAATAAAATATATATTATTTATCAATATTGGTGAAAATGGGTGTGAGGGGTTAATGGGTCCAAGAATGAAATATGATACGAAAAAGATAAGGATGATATAATGTGTATAAGTATGTATATAGTAAAATACAAATCTCGCCCCAAGTTAGCGACACTTATGTGATTGTAGGTCGTCAAGAGGAGGAGCAAACTTAACTTGCTATTTTGCTTATAGTAGTGATCTACAGCTTCATATAAGGTGAGTTCCTCTTTACGCCGTTAATGTTGTTCATTACTTACTTTAGCTCTTGTATGCTTATAGGATGTATGTGGGTAGTACTAGGCTGCTTGGATGTCTATGTGTTTGATGTTTACTTGGGTAGTACTAGGATGTTGTGATGTTTAATAGATGTATGAGCAAGGTATGCATGGCAAGAGGCATCGACCAAGGTGCGCATGGCTCGGAGTGTTGAGCAAGGTAGCATGTGTGACATCCCGAAAACTTAGGTCTAGAACTGTAAACAGTCAATTCACCGCGAACCTCTTTGTAACCTGACATTTTGAGCTTTAATGCATATTTAGGAAAAATATATAGTGACATTACAATTAAAATAAGATATGAGTGAAATATTACTTCTTATAGTGGAAAATCTCAAGCACAAACTGAAACCCTAGTTAATACGTCTGGAAAACTGAAAAGAAGTATTAAGCGTTTGTGAGCGAAACAAACACTCTAACCTCGTAGTACATGTTCCCCTGATTTTGGAAGTATAAAGAACGTTTGAAACGGAGCTCGTATGCAAAAGATATGACTGTTAGCAAGAAAACAAGCCAGTGTTACAATGGTTTTCTTTAACTGCATAAACCATTTCAATCTGTTGAGACACTTGCACACCTCAGATGGAAATTCCGAGAACGTTTTTGGGCTCCGGTTATACTCTATTATTTGATTCCATACTCGAAATATTTTTTAGTAAAAATATTTATAAAAGTCGAAAATCGGATGTTTCAGATAAACGAACGCAAATATTTAAACACGATTTCCCAGAGTTCTACAACTCAAAAAATTAATCCGTTTGGGTTTTTGAAATCGGTGCACTCGGCTCGACAATTCTCCGCTCTCGGAAAAAATATTAGATGTCGGGATCTTGGCAGACGAATTTAGGAAAATTGGGAGACTATTATGACATCACCTCCACCACCATCATCTCACCCCCTCTCCATGAGACTATAAATAAGAGGTTCCATGTAACGACCCAAAAATCTTGAATTTATATTTGAGATAATGCTTAAGGTAAGGACCAAAAATTCTGAAAGTTTTTAAAATAATGTAGCGGGAAATGTAGTAAAATTCTAAGAGTTTGGAGAAAATTGGTGAAAAAGGGCAATATGGTCATTTTACCATGAAGAGGGTAATTTGGTCATTTGGCTATATGCAGAAATCATTATGAAGTTATGAATTTTAGTTTTAGGACTAAAAATATAAGAAACTAAGTTCTAGGTGATAAAACTTGATTTTGTGGCCAAAGTTCAAGAAATGGAACTTGAGGGGTTAGAGTGTAAATATGGAAGTATAAAAAGGGAGAAATATCTCCCATAGGTTTACAGAACATTTGAGAAGCTACGGGAGAAGCTCTTGAAGTCACGATTTCTGGAAATCACGAAGATTGAACAAGGAATTGAAGTAATAGCTTGAGAATTTGAAGTTATCAAGATTAAAGGTTAGTGAAGATCCTTCTAATCAAGTTCTTGAACTTGTTCTTCACGGGACGAACTGAAAATCTAGTTTCAGTCATGATTCCAAATGATTTATATGATCTTTAAGTTCTGCACATGACAGTATGTTAAGATCATACTAATTAATCCAAAGGCTTTGTTGATTTTGGGGTTTTTGGCTCAAGAACCCTAATTTCTATACTTATGCAATTGAGTTGATTCCAATGGTTAAAACCTGATTTTAATGGATGGTTTTAGTATTGTAATAAACCCAAAATGATTAAGAACTGGAATAAGGACTTAATGTACAAAAACAGGGAGCTACAGTGCAAAAATCGGACTGAAATGAAGCTGCCCAGAAAGAGGACGGGTCGTGCTCATTTAGCACGAGTCGTGCTCCCCCTGCACTTCAAAGTAGGTTGTCATTTAATGCATGCACGAGTCGTGCTCCCTCAAGGCTTAATTTTGCACGAGTCGTGTGTTTATTCAGGGGCTTTTAAAGTTTGAAATTGATGCTAGACATGTCCAAATGACTTCAAACTTTAACTACAAGTCCATGATGGTTTGAAAAGTCATGGAAAATTATTAAACCGGGAATACGACCTCTCGAGGGTACTGTAGTGAAATACGTATGAGATACAACTCATATAAAGTTAGTTAGTTAGCAGTTATACACTTGTTATGACCCGTATTGGTATAATAAGAACTCTAATGAGTTATAGAGTCAGTTAGAACAAATGTTAATGTATAACATGTTAATCATAGGTTTATGCCAAATGATTAATTGGATCACGAAAGAGCATGAATACAAGGGACGTTTAAACAATCTACTAGCATTACATGAGGTGAGTACATGCAGTATTTTTACCCATTCTGGGGTACATGGCAAGTAAGTATTTTCAAGATTTCTTATAAAATCTTATATGTGAAATTATATGCAAGAGTTTTATTTCTAACTTGTTTGTGAAAGTATAATGCTATAACTGAAGCTATGTTTTGAACTACAAGTCAAATTAAGTGAAAGTATATATTGGCCTATGAGTCAATTGAGTGAAAGTATGTTGATCTATGAACCAATTATATGAAAGTATATTTTGATTACAAGTTATATATGTTTTCAAGTATGAATAGGCAAATAGCCACAAGATGTTTAAGAAGTATGTTTTGGTTACAAACTGTATATGTTTTCAAGTATGAATAGCATCTAGCCATAAGATGTTGAAAAATATGATTTGGCATAAAACTTAGAAGGTTATAAAAACATATTTTTACATATGTGATGAAAGTTATAAATTTGGCATTTAGCCATAAAAGTAAAGAATGAGGAAGTTTGGCACTTAGCCACTATGTATATGAATGTAAGTAATGTTCAAGTAATCAGAAAGTATTTTGTGTGACTGTTATTTGTAGCAAGCAATGATAGTAAGGGAACTATGTTCCACCTACCCGGGTTAGGTAAGGGGTCTACTGGGGAAAAAGCCCCATCGCGAAGTAGATTGCCTAAGCAACTTCTATGGTGAGGATTGATCCGTTCTTTCTAGCTATAGAGACTTGGGGTATCACTTATAGTGATTAAGGCCCTAAGTATAAAAATCCAGCAAGTTTATAATACCAGTCAAAGAAAGTAAGAAAGATGCTATGTTTACAAGTTATGATATGAAATGATTTTTGAAAGATAAAGAGTTATAGTATGTTATTACTATAAAGTTGAATTATGATATGAAATGATTTTGAAAAGTAAAGAGTTATAGTATGTTACTACTAGAAAGTTTTGAAAGATGTTTTATGTTATAAGTTTTATAAAAAGAAGTTAAATGTTGAGTCTAAAACTCATGTAACTCACGAGACATTATTGTCTTACGTATTCTATGTTTTGCCATGTATTCCAGGTTAAAAATGACATGCTATAATTGGATGAAGTTTAGCTGGAGTGGAGCTAGAATTAGCTCCTATCTTGGAGTCAAGGTTTAATCCTTTATTGCTTATTATGGTTAGTTTTGGTATGGATTTGTAACACCCATTGTTTTTAAAACATGTAAATTATCGGTTTTTGATAAACCGTATTTTTAGTATTCATGTATTTATACGAAAAACCATAGTATTTGAAAACATTAGAGATGGGGTGTCACATTCCACAACCCATTTCTCTTCACCAATTCATCACAAGCATCTAGATTTCTTCCTCTCTCCCTTTGCTCTTTTTTTCCAGCCAAGAACACCACCGTCGGCCACCATTTTGCCGCTTAAGAACTTGTTGTTTTATGTTGTTAGTTCAAGTCCAAACCCTAGTCGAAGATCGTTGGTATTATTTCGCGGTGCTTTTCAAACACGATTATTCTCGAATCTAAACCGAATTCACGCTTCATAAGTGTAATACCGTGTTATTAAATTTTGAGATTTTGAGTTAATCTTAGTGTAATTAAGATTAATTAGGCTATTGCATGAGTTTGGATAGTTAGAATTTCATTTGGATGAAGTTTGAGATTAAAAAATGCTAAAAGCAGGTTACACGGGTCGTGTGGGAAATCTCTTTGGACTTGTTGAGCATACCGTAGGTTACACGGGTCGTGTAAAGTGTGCAGCACGGGTCGTGTAATATGGACACGGGTCGTGTAGCTCTGAAGACCAAACTCCAAAATGCATACCGTAAGTTACACAGGCCGTGTAACTTTAACACGGGCCGTGTAATCGCGCGGATCTGTTTTTAAAGTATGATTTTGCTTCATTTGGGGTTAAAACCCATTTCGTTCAAAACCTCCAAAAACCCTAGAAAATCAATTCTAAGCCTCCTAAGTCAAGATTAGAACCTATCTTTCACGAATTAAAGCTAGGGATTTACACTTTGAGCTTGAAAGGTAATTCTCCTCGATTTTTACTTCGTTTTGACGGTTGGATTGCTTGATTTGAGATAGTTCCAGATGGTTTTAATGAACCATCCGCAACTAGCACGAATTAGAGTGAGTTTATTTGGATTAGTGTGTGTAAGGGAGTTCTAATTCGAGACCCAAGCTAGTGAAGTGTTTGTATTGTGTTCTAGGGTTATATATATATATATATATATATATATATATATATATATATATATATATATATATATATATATATATATATATATAAGGTGAAATTGAAGATTTCAAGTTAGATGATGTTGCTATCTTTTGATTGTAACTTGCTTCAATGATACAAGTTCCTTGATTATGATGAGTATTGAGTGTGATTAAGAATTGTTCTTAACTAGAGTAATGAAATTGAACTGTTGTGCTACAGCTAAAGCTAGACAGGAGCATACACGAGGTGCAGGAGTTCCACATATTGATTCCACATCAGGTGAGTGGTTATTATTAGATGAAATACGTTTTGTTGAGATGTTTAATGCAGATAAGAAGAATACTATGTTTTGATCATACTGAGTATAACTAATTTGAGAGATGAAGATAAAGAGTTATAGTATGTGTGACATACAAGGGCTGAGATAGCCCATTGAGTTCAACTTAACAGAGATGTTGAATGATGAAATTGGATTTATCTTTAATTACTCACTAAGCCCTTGTAGCTTATAAGTTGTTTGTTATTATTGTTTGTGTTAGGTTCTGGTAGCGGTGACCGCGGAAAGCGAAACATGGATGGATAGCTACACTTGGACTTGGACTTTGACTTGTATTGTAGTTTTGTTTGAATAGTATAATGAACCCGGTTTTTGGTGTAATAGCTATGTACTTTAGTGTATAACTTAAACTATGTTTTGATAGAACTTGTAAACTTGTTACTCTTTTGGGGTTATACCATAAATGATTTTGTGTTTGACTAAAATAATTTGGTATATCCTAAATTCGAGAAACCGGGCATTACAATAAGTCAGTGTTAGGAACCATTTTTCTATGCTTTTATATATTTTAGGGGAGAATACATGTGCAAATTATTAGTTTGTTGATGATAAATATTTACCGAATTCATATCTAGTTTATAAATGTTATTATAGTTTTGTATGTTATCGTCAAATAACACGTATTTTGCTAGAAACTAGTTATAAACTAGAAGTTGATATATTATAGTTGTTTTTAAAGTAATACAACTAGACGAAATAATACATCAATTTACTACAAAAACTTATCATTTTATGAGAAGCATAAACTTATGATTTCATGTGAAAATATTATGAAAAGTTACCACCTTTGTAGTATTACAACACCTACAAGAATTTACCAACTATTTAAGCGAGTATTGTACACTTTTACGTATATACTTATCAACATACTCGACTTTTATACCAAAACTTTCATTATGTATAAGTTTGAGTTGAGAACTATCTATCTTTCATTTATCTATGGCTTTTATAGTGAGACACTATTCATGACCTAAGTAGAAATACTTAGAACCCACATTACTATAACCGTTAATCGTCGGAGCGAGATACATATGTATAGATCTATACGGGTTGACACCCCCACCTACGATTGCTAGCTACAACCTCGACGGAAAATCGAAATAGCTGATACATATCTTTTTCATTACTACGGCGTCCATGAAGCATTGTAGGTGGTATATTCTAGTTGGATAGCTCGGTTATAGGACTCACTATAAACATTGATGGTTTCTCAAAAACTCACACATTATTTATAAGTATGGTATTACTTAAGTTTTTTCAAAGGTTCTTTACAAACCCATTTATTAGTATGGTATTACTTATGGTTTTTCAAAGGTTCTTTACAAACTCATTTATAAGTATGGTATTACTTATGGTTTTTCAAAGGTTCTTTACAAACTCATTTATAAGTATGCTTTTACTTACAAAGAAAATACTTTTAGTTGTTTTTAAAAGTATCACTGCTATGATTAGCAGAAAACCTGTAACTCTCACCAACATTGTGTTGATCCTCAAAACTATATGTATTCTCATGAAATGATAAGCCTTTCAGAAGATGAAAATGTTTACGGATTTTAGGCAACTTAGTTTACCGTTTTTGTTATATCTGCCTATCTATTAAGGCATTTCATGTACTTTACTATTATTATCTGTAAGAACCATGTGTTCAAACTTCAAGATGAAAATATGTTGGGTTTTATGAGATTTGCCTATATATATATATATATATATATATATATATATATATATATATATATATATATATATATACATATATATATATATATATATATATATATATATATATATATATATGTATATATATATATATATATATATATATATATATATATATATATATATATATATATATATATATATATTCTTATGAAATTTAACTTTCACCATATTATACTTGTAGTCTTTCTGTTATAGTATGACAATGTTACTTTGAGACATGCATAAAAATTAACGAGTGGCCATTAGTTATTAGTTACGTATACTCATAATTTTGTTCTTTGATCAAGATATGCATAAAAATTTCTTTATTTTATCATAACTATTATTTACTTTTATACACCATAACAATTTAATTACGTATAGTCATATGCTTGTTCTTTGATCAAGATACTTGTTTAGGTTTTGACAAACATAAGCAATTAAATTGCCAACCATATGACACATATGGTCACATGTTTCTTCTTTTATCATTACTATTTTTACCATATAGACACATAATAATTAAAATGCGATCATAAAACACTTATATTCACAAGTTATTTATTTTATTATGACAATTTTTTTTTTACTTTTATACACGTTTAAGAAATTGAACTGTGACCGTAAGTTATATGTTTTTTTCTTTATCACGAATATTGTTAAGTTTTAGACACAAAAAAAAAAAATTAAATCGTCACCATAAAATACTTATGATAACATGTTTTTTCTTTTATCATGATAAATGTTTATTTTTAGACACACACTAGACATTAAAAATGTGACCGTAAAATACATATATTCACATGTTTTTTTAGCATTACCATTTTTACACTATATACACACATAAGAAATTAAATTATACCATCAAGTACTTACAGTTACATCTTTCTCTTGTTATCATGACTATTTTTTATTTTTAGATACATATAACAAATTAAAATGTGATTACAAGTGTTTTATGGTCATTAACTGAGAATTAGTCACATAATAACCATCACAAGATAAAGCTACATACTTATGTGACTAATTCTACCATATGATTTAGTTACATAGAATTAGACTTCGTGTGGTGTGAGTTATATATTTTTACGTCTCAGTTAATAACCATCACAAGATAAAGCTACATATTAAATATAAAACCATAACAAATGATGGTTTTTGGCCACAATATTCAATCGTGGCTAGCAATTGTTACAATTCTTATGTAAAAGCGTGACTAAAGGTGTGAAGTATGATTTGCAATCGTCTCGATTTTTGGCTAAAACAATATTGAAATTTCATTAATAATCTTTAGTCACGAAAAACATGACAATAATGGCCACACTGTTTTTAAAAACCAGGGAGCAAAAGTCATTTTTGTATTAGTGTTGAGAAGCGGGGGTTTCAATGTAGGGTAGGCTCGTTTGAAAGGTGTCTCATGCAAAGCAGCAAAATACGAGAAATAATACATGGATAATCAATACATGTTCATACTATTAATGTTTGATACATTTGGTTCCTTTAGAGTTTACGCCACATGTTGTGGAGCTCTTCAATAGAGTCTGACAAATCATGCATAATAATCTTATGACCCTAATATTAGAAGATGTAGTTTAGAAAAAAATTAATTTTGCGATCCAAAAAAATTTAATAAGAGAACTTGTTGCATGTTTATTTTAAATTCAAAATTCAAAATTTTTTATTTAAGAAATGAAAAACATTAAAAATATTATAATAGCTCCTTCTTGAGATTTCTCGGTCAACTATGACCTTTATTACATTTGATTACAAAATCCCTTTCCATCCTGTGATTGTTTGGTCAAAATGAACCCAACACCAATAGATTAAACTGAAACTTTGAATCTGGGTTGTTTTTATTAATCTCTTCTAGTTACTAATTAAATATACATTTTAAAATTCAGGCAAGTGTTTCCTTTTATATCTAACAATACCTGGATACTTAACACTAGTTTTCTTTTCAAGTACCCGACGAGGTTTTGCATATTATATTTCAATAATCATGTTTATCCTCTTTAATTCATATACTATGTGCTTCCTTAACATCAGGTTTTCATTATTTAAGTTCTTTGCCATAAAAAAAATGAGTGAACTGTTTCGGGATGATGACAAGTTGACAATATAGGTATAAAAAACGTACAATTACTATTTAAATGAAACCCAGCCTATTGAATTCAATTTTATACCCTAATAAAATGAAATGATTACATAACTTTATATATATATATATATATATATATATATATATATATATATATATATATATATATATATATATATATATATATATATATATATATATATACACACACACACACACACACATATACATACATACATACATACATACATACAAAACCTCTTAGGTCTTCCGGTGTAGGCTCTCACCAGCTCTCATTTTTCCCTGTCATATCTACATTCAGTCAGCACCCCTCACTCCTCCCCTCACCATTGTAAATGGTTACCTCTCACTTCCTCTTGGTTTTTGTACAATTTCTTTTTCTCTTTTATCGCACAATGAGAATTTTCCGTGCGAGGAGAAAAATGCGAGCATCCCTTGGTAGGGGGTGGTATTCTTTGCATGAAAAGTGAGAGCTCGCAGATAGGTTCTCACCCACACCGGGTGGCCTTAATGATTAAAAAGCAGATATGAGATATTAGAAAGTAGGGGTCGTATTCGCATGCGATTACAGTGGAATTCTTAAAATGAATAAATAGAAAAAATAGTAACATATTTGTGGATTAATATTATGAAATTTGATTAAAATATTGATTGGGGACAGAATTGTGAGTTTGAAATTATTTTATTAGTTTATGTAAATTCGTTTATTTTTTATATGGATAACTAAAAAATTCATCAAATTCTGTATGTTTGCAATACTTTGTATTGCCATAAATTAGAAGAACTCATTGTCGAATTTGATGAATACAATATAAATAGTTTCGAAATTGGATGACATTTAGGATATTAGCCTATCCGGTATACACCCAATGGCAATACCGTGGGGATCAGGTGGAAGGCTTCCACGGCATGGAACACACCCCGCCCTGACGTTGACCACGCCGTCGTGGAGAGCCTTGGGTGCAACAATGGGATGCAACACCTCTCTCCCTCTCCTTCTCCTCTCTATCACTCTACTCTTTTGCTTATTCCTCTCTCCTCTTCTCATTCTTCCTCTCTTTTTCTCCTAGTCGTGGCAGCATGGAGACACACTCACAATGGTGTGGGTGGTTTTGATGTTGATGTGGAAGAAAACTCATGCCTAAAAAATGAGGAGTATACCGCACAACCTTAGATTCAATGGAAATAGCATAGAGTTTTTTAAATTTCCGTGGACTCGAACCTACGTAGAAGTTCACATTTCACCAGTATGATGTACACAAAACAATCTTTATAAAAAAATTTAAAGAAAATGCATTCTTTATAACGATTAAAGAAAAAAAATGGATTTTGAAGCTGAAAATATATAATGTCTAATATGTCTTAGATTAAGAGAAATTTGTCTCATTATATAGATATTTGACAGTCTAGTTGATATATTTGAGTATTACGTAATATAAAAAATTACTTTATAATGATATAAAAGAATGAAAAATATACTTTTCTAACGATATGTAAAAGACACATTTTAATACCGAAAATATATAATAACTAGTATTTGTCAGATTGAAATAAATTTATATTATCATATATAAATGTGAGTCTCAATGATATATTTCGATTTATATTGAGTATTATATAGCAAAAAATTTTGATTGAAAATTAGATTAAGTTGAATTATTTATAAAGTAAAAAAAAAATTATAAAAAACATACTTTATAAGAATATAAAGAATATATTTTGATAGCGAGAAAGGTATAAAAGGGAAAGTAGTAAAACCGATGTCGATCAAACTTGCAAGTTAGATTTCAAGATTTTGATATCTTCTTTCTATCATCAGAACACACATGGATACAAAGGATTTGATCATAATACATTTTAAAAGATAATGTTTTTTTGGATGTCATTCTGCCCGAATGTATATTTTAAAATGTTTCTTTCATAACTTTATTTTTTTAGATGTATTTTAGTTCAAAGAATGTTATTTTTTTGATGTAATTTAGTTCAAAGAATGATATCATTTTGATGTATTTTATTTCATAGGACGTTTTTTCTATGTCATTCAGTCAATAATAATATGTTTTTGGATGTCATTATGTCAATGTATATTTCAGAATGCTATTCTTTCATAATTTTATTTTTTGGATGTAATTTAGTTCAAATAATGTGATTATTTTGATGTATTTTAGTTTAGATGGTGTTTTTTCTATGACATTGTATTAAAGATAACGTTTTTCAGAATGACATTCTTTCAAGAATGAGAGTTTTTCTATGACATTCTATCAAATATAATGTTTTTTAGAATGTCATTCCGTCAAAAATGAATATTCATAATGTTATTCTTTAAGAATTTTATTTTTGGTGTATCTTAGTTCAAAGATTGTTATTATGCAAGAATGAGTTTTTTTTTGAAAAAAAAAATGATTCTGTAAAAAAATGACTATTTTGAACAAGAAAACAAGAAATTCTGTTAAGAATGTCTGAAGTTTTGAAAAAGAAAATAATTATTTTCGAAAATAACTTTTTTATCTAATGGATTTAATCAACTTTCCTAAAAACCAGTTAGTTTCTTTTTTTTCCCTCTAAATAAAATGCCTATTTTAACCTTTTATAATCGTTTCTTTAAAAAGCATTAAATAATATAATCGATAATTACAGTTATGCCATATTAATCTAAACCATTAATATTTCCAATCCAATGTATCTGATTTGATTTTACGTCAACACAATAATTGATGGTCTTAATATAACCTAACCTCACACACACACACACACGTGTATACATACGCGCACACACACACACACACATACACACACACACACATATATATATATATATATATATATATATATATATATATATATATATATATATATATATATATATATATATATATATATATATATATATATATATATATATAAGAATGAGAAATGTACTTTTATAACGATATGTAGAAAGCACATTTCAGTACTGAAAATATATACTAACCAATATATGTTAGATTGAAATAAATTTATATGATCATGTATATAAAAAGTGAGTTTCAATGATATATTTAGATTTATACCGAATATTATATTATTTTTTGATTGAAAATTAGAATACGCAGGTTGAATTAATTATAAAGGAAAAATATATAAAAACATATTTTTAAAGAATATAAAAAGAATGTATTTTGAGATCGAAAAAATTTGTTCAGACGTGATATATATATATATATATATATATATATATATATATATATATATATATATATATATATATATATATATATATATATATATATATATATATATAGATGTAGGTTCATGTAAATACAGTAAATATTGTGTGAACGTAAGACTACTTCTGGACCAATCAACACACTAGGGTAATTTCGGAATTTTGTATACAATTAAATTAATAACCAAAAATAAAATCATCTATTTTCGGATATTCCCTTAAAGTGTGCATTATTTATAGGATATCTACATCACACCATCTTCCGTAACCGTAACCCTAGATTCACCATCTCTACGCCACCACGATCAGCCTTTCTCGGCCGGCAAGATAAGAACGCAATCAATTCAAGCACAAGAAGAATTTCAAACATGAGACCTGCTTAATTACTTTTCATCGTGTTTTCCACCTTTCAGCGTATGTTTGTTTAATTTAATTACCCCTGTGTGTCTCAAATTGCATTGGTTCTTTGTTTGGCCTACAATTCAAGCGCAAGTTTGGAAATTGATTTACTATTAATCGTATTGTTTATTTATTAACATTATATTCTCCTCCACCGATTTGAATCTTTGCTTCAAATATCTTATATTAATTCAAGCGTATGTTTGCAATTCAAGCATATTCTTCTCCTTCCGATAATCGATTTACCAAAAAAATGAAGACAGACCTCACGATTTGAAGGTCTGGAAAAAACGATTTTCTAAAATTAATGAAGGTTTTTTTTTTAATTTCGTGGTAGTAAATATGCTTCTGTTCATGTCTTCATATTTTTTTCTTCTGGAATAGAAATCAAGAATTACATTCTTCAAGAATTCTCGAAGAATATTTACATTCTTCAAGGATACTCGAATTTTATGTTGCTGTGGCTACCAGGACCTAGTTACGTTGTTGCTACCGGAATGCATTTTATGGGAAGTTACATTCTTCAAGAATTCTCAAATTCTTGGAGAATAGACGTGAAAAACAGGAAGTAAAGATGCATTATTGGAGAATGAACGTGAAAAACAAGAAGTAAAGATGCATTCTCGGAGAATGAACGTGAAAAACAAGAAATAAAGATGCATTCTCGGAGAATGAACGTGAAAAACAAGAAGTAAAGATGCATTCTCGGAGAATGAACATGTAAAATTCATTCTTTGCCACATTGTTCATGAGGGAATTTTGACCATATTCTTATAGAATTGTGTATTTTAAAAAATGTTTTATAACATACAAATATTTATCACTAAATAAGTCAATTAGTCATTCTTTTTTGTATTTAATTGAGTATATTCTTTGAGAATTGTAGTGTATTATTTTAGAATGACATTCTAGTTTTTCAAGAATGAACTGTATTCTTTGAGAATGTGGTGTGATCTATAAGAATGTGTTGTACTGCGTGCAGTTATTTTCGGTTTTTAAATTGTAGTTTTAATTTGTAGTTTTTATTCACGCAATCCCACAAAATTAGGAAATCAATTGGATATTTCCTTTTTAAACATTTATTAATAGACTAAAATACCCTTTATAAGGGTTTAATTGCAAAATCTGATTAATAATTTCTTATAAATTTACAATTAGGCCCTTCAATCTAACACTGTTGATTATTTCAATCGGACGCTCCACATTTAGTCCTACAATCACACAATATTTGTAAAATGTATTTGATCCTAACCCTATATATATATATATATATATATATATATATATATATATATATATATATATATATATATATATATATATATATATAGATTGATTGAGACAAATTTATATTGTTATGTAGACTGAAATTAAATGATCTTACATTATACCGACAATTACATATTATGAAAAACATAAATTATAACATGAAAAAAATAAATTTTCAAAAAACATGTAAAAACGAATCATGAAAAAACATGTAATAACAAAGTAAAAAATAAACTTGTAAAAACGGATTCTGAAAATATGTAACATGAATTCCGAAAAACATGCTAAGCAAAAAATTAAGTTGGAAAAATGTTTGTGAAAAAACATGAAAAATAAATTTTGAAAAAACATTTAAAAACCATATAAAAACGGACCGTAAAAATACATGTCAAGATCAATTAAAAATATAAAATTGTTAAAGTAGATTGTAAAAAAACATAAAAAATATAAAAATAAAATTATAAAAATAAAGTTTAAAATAAACACGTATAAAACAAAATAAAAAATGAAGTAAAAATAGATAAAGAAACATATAAAATCGTAGCAAAGAAAAAAAAAGGTTTACATGTATTATTGTGAAAATACATGTAGAAACAGTTGAAGTTGTTAAAATAGATGGTGAAAAAGTATATAAAAATAAAGTAACAAATAAATTTGTAAAAAGAATTGTAAAAAACAAGTAAACATAATTTTAAAATTTAATGATTAATTTATAAACAAAAATATTAAATGGCTTAGATAAAAAAATTAGACCTTAAATTATTATTAACTAACAAAAAGAAAAACGTGAGAACCAATTATTATAGGTTATATTGATTATTTCAGCCAAAAATATCTATTTAGTTAAATAACGAAAGGAACACGGTAAGAAATACCAATCTTCACTTTAACCCTAAAACGAAAGGAAGCCACTGGGGATGGGGGGTGGGGGTGGGGGAGACCATAGAAAGGTCGACGAAATAAACATATAAAAAAGGTTTGAAAGATATTCCACTTTTTGCTTTCTTTGCCTATAAAATCACACCCTTTCCTCATTTGTCTTCTCATCTTTCTCCTTCAGTTCATCCCCTTTTCTCCTCGTCGATTACCTCCGCTTTGCTGTTGATAAACAAGTAAAAAGGTGTGATGTTTGTAATGCTTTCTGCTATATATAATGTTCCATCAGGATGATCGTACCCATTTTATTTCCACTTTTGATTTCTCTGATATTTACATCCTTTTTTTGCAAATAACTTCATCACGGCACATACTTTAGTTTCCTTTTTATTTATCTTACTATATATGTAGCTCAGTTCGGCAGATAACTTCAACTTAAGATTCATCCTTCTTTCTGGGTTTTTATAATTACATTACCAAATTAAGCTTGTGCTTACCAGTTCTGATGATGAATCTATTACGCTTCTACTTCTATTTAGTTCGTTATTATGTGGTTGATTTGCACAACCAAGTTTAGATTCACGGTGGTGGCCGCCATTGACTTTCTTTTGATGTTTTTTTCATGAATAATCAATGATTTTTAAAAGCATCTGCGCTGTTACACTTATACACAGAAGACACTTTGTGTTTCTTCAACAAATTAATTTCCCGTATTTTGGTAACCAAATCTAAATGTTTCCTTCTCTCGCAGTTGATAATCTTTCTGATTTTGTTGCCGATCATGGCGGAACGTGTTTTTACGCGTGTTCACAGTTTCCGAGAGCGCTTCGATTCTACTCTCGCAGACCACCGAAAAGAAATCTTAATGGTTCTTTCAAGGTATTTTATGCTTTCTGGGGTCATATTCTGAGTTACAATTTTTAGAATCGATTTAATGTTTGTATTTTTCTCATTTAATATTCTCAAGGATTGAAAGCCATGGAAAAGGAATATTGAAGCCTCACCAACTCATGGCTGAGTTCAATGCAATCTGCAAGGAAGATACCAAACTTCAAGATGGTGCGTTTCATGAAGCTCTCAAATCCACACAGGTATATGATCGAATAAACACAAAAATAGAAAAGAAAAAAAAAAAATCCATCATGCATCCGACTGATTCTCTCCCTCTTTTTTGGTGTCGATAGGAAGCAATAGTGCTGCATCCATGGGTTGCACTTGCTATTCGTCTCAGTCCTGGTGTTTGGGAATATATAAGAGTCGATGTAAATGCACTGGTCGTTGAGGAGTTAAGCGTTGCTGAATATCTTCAATTCAAAGAAGAACTCGTTGATGGATCGTAAGTAACGTCATCTTCTAACCTTTTGCCCTCTGTTTTTCCTTCGCAAATGTTTTACCATTTCCGATTGATTGCAGCTCCAATGACAACTTTCTACTGGAATTGGACTTCAAACCTTTCACATCTTCTTTCCCCCGGCCAACCCTAACCAAATCTATCGGGAACGGCGTTGAGTTCCTTAACCGCCATCTCTCTGCTAAAATGTTTCACGACAAAGATAGCATGCACCCACTACTCGATTTCCTCCGTAACCACGCCTGCAAGGACAAGGTATCACACTCAAATCCCTAAAATTCTTCTCGATATCCTTGTTTGATTAAAGTTTTGTACCAAAGTCTTCGAGTTTCATGATCTGCAGACAATGATGCTGAATGACAGAATCCAAAACCTGAATGCTCTTCAATCTGTGTTAAGAAAGGCATCAGAGTATTTATCTACACTTGATGCGACTACTCCATACTCTGAATTTGAACATAAGTTTCAAGAGATCGGATTGGAGAGAGGTTGGGGAGACAAAGCAGAGCGTGTCATGGAGATGATCGAGATGCTACTTGAGCTTCTCGAGGCTCCTGATGCATTCACTCTCGAGAAATTTCTTGGAAGAATCCCTATGGTTTTCAACGTTGTAATTCTTTCTCCCCATGGTTACTTCGCTCAAGAAAATGTTTTGGGGTATCCCGACACCGGTGGTCAAGTAGTTTACATTCTCGATCAAGTTCCCGCTTTGGAGCGTGAGATGCTCAAGAGGATTAAAGAGCAAGGACTTGATATTGTTCCCCGTATTCTCATCGTAAGTCCCGTTTCTTTTACTTGCAGAATCTTCGATGGTGCTTGCTATAATGGATGTTATTATGTTCAGGTAACAAGGCTCCTCCCTGACGCCGTTGGAACCACCTGCGGCCAGCGACTTGAGAAAGTGTTCGGAGCAGAGCACTCTCATATTCTTCGAGTTCCGTTTAGAAACGAAAAAGGTATTCTTCGTAAATGGATCTCGCGCTTTGAGGTGTGGCCATACATCGAGACTTTCACGGAGGATGTCGCAAAAGACGTTACAGCGGAGTTGCAGGGTAAACCTGATTTGATTATCGGAAACTACAGTGAGGGCAACCTAGTCGCCTCTTTGCTGGCTCAAAAATTAGGCGTCACTCAGTGCACCATCGCTCATGCCCTTGAAAAAACCAAGTACCCTGATTCCGACATCTACTGGAAGAACTTCGATGAGAAATATCACTTCTCCTCTCAGTTTACTGCTGATCTTATCGCCATGAATCATACCGACTTCATCATCACTAGCACCTTCCAAGAAATCGCCGGAAGGTATATACATTTCTTAAATTCTGTTGGTTTGCCAATAGAAATTGCAAAACCCTAATTTAAATTTTGTTATCAGCAAGGACACTGTTGGACAGTACGAGAGCCATACAGCTTTCACAATGCCTGGACTATACAGAGTCGTCCATGGAATCGACGTATTTGACCCTAAATTCAACATCGTTTCACCTGGTGCTGATATGGAGATCTACTACTCTTACAGCGAGAAAGAAAAGCGGCTCACAGCACTCCAGCCTGAAATCGATGAACTTCTCTTCAGTTCTGTTGAGAACGAAGAACACCTGTAAGATCAATTCTCTCATTTCGATTACATATCATACCTAATATTTCACCTAACTTGGATGAACGTTACAGATGTGTGTTGAAAGACAAGAACAAGCCGATTCTGTTCACAATGGCGAGATTAGACAATGTGAAGAACTTAACGGGGCTTGTCGAGTGGTACGCCAAGAACGATAAACTTCGTGAACTGGTCAACCTTGTGGTCGTCGGTGGTGACAGAAGGAAGCAGTCGAAAGATCTAGAAGAACAAGCACAAATGAAGAAGATGTACGATTTAATCGAAGAGTACAAGTTAAACGGTCAGTTTAGATGGATTTCTTCACAGATGAATAGAGTTAGGAACGGTGAGTTGTACCGTGTGATTGCCGACACAAGGGGAGCTTTTATTCAGCCTGCATTTTACGAGGCTTTTGGTCTGACCGTGGTGGAAGCCATGACTTGTGGGTTGCCCACATTTGCTACCCTTCATGGAGGCCCAGCTGAAATCATTGTTCATGGAAAATCCGGGTTTCATATTGACCCGTATCATGGGGACCAGGTCACCGATTTGTTGGTCAAATTCTTTGAGAAGACCAAAGCTGACCCTTCTCATTGGGAAGCCATTTCCAAGGGTGCGGAACAGCGGATTCAAGAGAAGTAAGTAAAACAAATGTTATATTATTTAGCCACTTAATTAATAAATTAGGTTTTAATTAACACATGGTTGAAATAAATGACAGATACACGTGGCAGATATACTCAGATAGGTTGTTGACTCTTGCTGGAGTTTACGCATTTTGGAAACACGTGTCGAAGCTAGACAGGCTTGAGATTCGCCGGTATCTCGAAATGTTTTATGCTCTCACTTTTCGCAAATTGGTAAGTTTCTTTTCTTTTTTGCTAAATCTAGTAAAAACGTAAAGCGATTGGCAACGGATCTGATATTGGGTTGGTGTTTTTTCAGGCTGAATCTGTTCCATTGGCTGTCGACGAGTAAAAAGTGGGGAATGATGGGTGGTCAAGCGGAGGTTCGAAGAGTATATATATTTTAATGTATAATAAAGTGAAGAAAGCATTTTGAAAAGGCTTTTTGCCTTTTGCTTTCATGCATGTATGTGTTTTTTTTCGTCCCTCATTCCTATTTCATCGCCAACATTTGTGTAATTGATTCCTGCCTTGCATTGGCCCCAAATTCGAATTTGTAATGAAATTTTTTTTGTTGCATACAAATTTTTTATGTGTGAGTGTGACAGTTGGAAGGCGGACCAGGTTTCTTGATTATCTAGAATTGCTTTAAGCAAGAAGCAATTCAACCTCTCGTTTAGAATACGAAGAGCATGACCAACATTATCCCTTCCTTTCCTTTTCCTAATTCCGTGATTGCTTTTACAATTATATGTATTATGCTACTTTGCATAGACGTATACAATTTTGGAACCATCTATTTTGTGTCAACCAATATAGATGCTTTGTCTTTTATTTTTTTCTAGACAGCAACTCATAATAAATGATTTGTCTTTTATTTTTTTCTAGACAGCAACTCATATCCTAATCTACTTCAAACTATTCCTATATTCTATATATATTTGTGATAGGATTAGAATCCTCAACCTAAAAGAGAAAAGACAACTTATCATAGGGCTATTATTTGGGCACTTGTATATTTTATACCGTCAATATCACTAGAAATCATTTTTAAAAGTAACCTAAAAAGTTAATTGGATGGAGAAACATCCTCGTATTGTTTACAGTGCATCTCAACCAACTCCTTTAATTTTTCAATCTCACCTTTTGTCTCAACACACTCTTTATTGACATTACAGTACAACAAAATGAAGCTCATGCAACCTCGATCAAAAGTTGCAGTAAGTTTTTAGAAAATCATATACATTCGACGCTTCCTTTTTATAAGAGGGAATATGCATCAGTCGACTACTTATAGTTGAATCTCCGAGTTTAACATACACCCATGTTTCTTCATTATGTAACACTCCTATATCTTTTATATAAAGATGGTTAAACTGAGAAGTGTTGGAAATAATTTCTACCTCTGCCTAGGTTTAGCAATGCGATCCTGGCCTGTGTCGTGATATGACAGTTTTTATTGATGCTTGTGGGCTGTAGTTTGTCGGGTGTTACTCCTTCCGCATTCCCTTAATGTTTTTCATTACATGTGAAGTGGATTAATAGACCTTGAAAGTGTTGTTAGTGAGCTTTGGTTTTTGTCCCAATAATGGATGAATTCGAAGTAATAGTTCTTCCTTGACTTGTAGGATGAAAGTAGAGGTGTAGCAATGAATATGTGGTTGAGGACTTGAGTTACTATTTAGCTAAGATGAGTTTACCAGAGTACATTTCCTTAAACTATTTCATGGTGTGAGTTGTTTAAAAAACCTATTTCATGCATCTATTCTATGTGCTGTGTTATATTATAAGTATATTTGTGCATCCATAAAAATATTCTTTTGAAAGGTTCATTAAACATGATGAAATGATGATTCTAAAACCATTATCGGCATCCTAGGTGTACGTTCATGCATACAAGATTTTGTTTAGACTTATGGGGTCATTAGATGAGGATGTCCTATTACAATGATTGGTGGTGAACTGGGGTGTCTCATAGCGAGCATTGTGGTGGCTCATAGCGAGCACTGCAGTAGCTCATAACGAACATTGTGGTGGCTCATAGTGAGCAGGGTGGTGATGGATGGTGCCCATAATAGGTATTGTAATGACTTGTAGAGATTAATTGTGAGATCAAGCTTGAACCCAAAGAGTTTATGATAAGGAGTTGGACTTGGAATGACTTAGGTTTGGGATAGTTGCATATTGCATTACCATGTATTATATAAATATTATGAACTACCCCTTTGTTTGATTTGATAAATTATCTACCTGATGATATTTGGAGTGAATGCGATGTTTTTCATAATGGTGTACTATTTTCTCGAGGTGTGGAAAATTATTATATTGGTTTGGTTTGGGTGGGGGAGGGGGGCAATGTTGCAAAACTCGGCCGAGTACTCAGCCATGGACTCAGACTCGGTCCTTGACCTTGGCAAGTTTAGCCAATTCGGTCCAAAAAATCGGACTCAGTCAACCTCGGTCAACAATCCGACTAACTCGGCCCAATTCGAATAAAATCGGCCCAATCTTAAAAACTCGGTCCAAATTCAGCCCAATTTCGATCCAAAATTGGTCCAAATTAAGCCCAAAATAGGTCTAATAGTAAACCCGGTTGAATGGGTTTAAGGTGTGAAATTCTCTTGGAACAAAGTTGTTATTTATAACGCGAGGATGCCTCATCTTTCTATGTTCCAGGCGATGTGGGATATAGAACAAAGCCAACTACCACTTCAAGTGTAAACCAACTTCACGTAGATACAATGTCATCGTCACCTCTCCCAATCGACTGCTTCCATCGGATATCAGAACCCGTTTTCAGGTTCCCGATTGCATCCTGAATTAACCTCGATTGCATCCTGCTCAATCGAAGTCACACACTCGTTTACAGGTTTCATCAAAATCGATTACAGGTACACCAAAATCAATCGATTGCAGGTTTACAGGTTTAATCTATTGCAAGTTTCATCAAAATCGATTACAGGTTTGACCTCGTTAAATCAATCGATTGCAGGTACAGGTTTGTTTCAATCGTTCTCGAAGTGTGTTCAATCATTCAATCAATCGGGCTCCAAGTGTGTTGAATCGGTTTCAATCAATCGGTTTCGAAATCCAAGCTCGACTTCGGATTGATTGCAGCGGATTCGAAATCCAAGCTCCAAGTTCGTTTCCTAATTTATCATATTCGATTACCAATTCGAAATCCAAGCTCCAAGTTTGTTTCCTGATTTATTATTAAGCGTGTTTCCTGATTTCACACACACATATATGTAATTGTATCAATCAATTCCAGTTTGTTCCATTCGTTGGATTAAGCACATTTGTTGGATTAAGTAAGTGTTTCTTGATTTCATATATACGTAATTGTATCAAATGTATTTTCTGATTTAATATATAATTAGTTGAAGTTTGTTGGATTAAGCAAGTGTGTTTGTATATATACGTAATTGAAGCTTGATGGATCATGCATGTATTTGTCATATGTGCTAGATCAATTAGGTAGTTTTGAGTATGCATGCAACGTGTTCTATCAAATGCTTGAAAGAGACTATTATAATATGTCATGAACAGTACGCCCGAGTACTCACCGAATACTCCCCTGCCTAATCGATTACTCGCTACTCGCTAGTCCACCGACCTGGCAGCGCCTAGCGAGTTTTGTAACACTGTGGGGGGGGGGGGGTTGACTTGAGTATGATAATTTACATCACCTACTCTAAATGAGTTTACCCAGGGTATTCTCACTAGGCATTTCCATTGTCTAACGTATATTGACATGTGCTTTGGTTAACCATTAAGGATGCTGGATGCCCGATGATAGGCTTTGAGAATTTAGAAGGCCACGAGTTGTGTGGAGTCATTTAAACCATGTAATTATATTTGGATTGTAACCATCTCATTCTCTTGAAACAAAGTAAAGTGTTTTCAAATTGGGACCGTATGATTTTTCGCAATTAAAATTTCACAGGGAATTGTCAATTAAAAACCCAATGGATTTTTAAAATGTGTTTAAAGGCAAATTTTGACTGCTCTTGAGGTGTTTTGGGACAAAACTCCCGCGTGGGGTGGCTTATAAACTATGATAATAACTTGTGGATTCAAAAATGATGTTTTGTAATTTTCCTTGGCGATGGGTGTTACAATTTTCTATTTTGACAAACAATTATGGATTTTATATGTTTTGGACGGTCTCATATGGTTTCAAACTTTGTTTCATATATAGTTGATGAATTTGGATTATTTATTGACAAGAATAACACGAAGAATCTTTGTCTAACTTTGCTACCCTTTTTAAAATTTACAAAAGTTCGACATTGTCAAAGTTGAGATGGGATCAATTGGCGGGTCTCTGATGATTGAAATAGACTAGGGGCTTAAATGTAATCATGGCTCTTACAATATGTTTGGAATTTTACAACACAGCTTTTTTACTACTAGAACAGCACGCATTGCATGTTATTAAAGGGTACCCTTTTTAAAATTTACAAAAGTTCGACATTGTCAAAGCTGAGATGGGATCAATTGGCCGGTCTCTGATGATTGAAATAGATTAGGGGCTTAAATGTAATCATGGCTCTTACAATATGTTTGGAATTTTACAACACAACTTTTTTACTACTAGAACAGCACACATTGCATGTTATTAAAGGGTACACCTGTGTCATTGAAGTCAAGTCATAAATAAAAGACGACACATATTTGTCTGTCATAATTTTACGAAATACATTTACGATTGACATTGTATGTCGTGAATTCTTTTTGAAACACATGACCTACATTTACACTATACGTTTACGACACACATAAGTATTAGATCTTGGAATATTAAAATTTAATCACACGTTGAATTTAATGTATCATAATATAAAATAAAAATTATTAATACAAATATAATCCGTTGTCATATCACAATATCGTATGCTATGTACAAAATAATAACACATGCAAAATACAATAGGATCACATTTGAAATCTCCCTATCAAGTTATATAGAGGAGATTAAACTTAATCCCTCCCCAAAATACCATGCCAACCTTTTGCAGTGGAAAAGTGAAGTTTCTTGTAGCAGAAAATTGCCATTTGATTTGAACAATCCTGTTGGTTGTTCAACTATATCTGAAATTGATGATCCTCAAAACAATGCAATGACACTAGTACCATTTGATAGAGCAGATACACGAAAACAAATTCTTGAAGGTGTTATCGACAGTACAACCCAGATGGGTGAACCATTAGTTATGCCTGAACACAGTAACCCAATGGAAATTTTTTTGACCCCATCTTTTAAATATGTTAACCAGAATGTACCATATGAATGTAACTTCGAAGAGGATTATGAGGTTTTTGCATCATAAGAAGACCAAATTCATTTCGATGGGTTGGATGTGGAAATTGTATCTGATGAAGAATGTTTGGAATCTTCCTCAGAGAGTGACTTTGATGTAGATGACACTGATTTGATAGATGATGTGGAGATTGAAATGGGGAACTTTCAAAGTGTTGTGGATCCAATTGTTGAAGATGATGGTATTACAGGGGTGAATGAGAATCATGCTAATTTGGAAGTGGAAGGAGTGGAGGTCATAGACACAGAAGTGTTTGAATCTGTTTGTGAAGAGGTTAGTTTGAGACAGACCTTGTTGCAGAATCTAAAAAAACCAGCTATTTGTAGTCAAAGCCAGAGTAATGACTTTGGTCTGCTTTTGACTTTGGTCTTTTTGTTGATGCAAAAACCTAATAAGTCATTAAGTTTTTGGGTATATATATGTGATTTATTAATGTTTGTAAGGTAATATATACGTAATTTTCAAATTTTAAAATATATATATATTATAAAGATTTATAAGAACATAAATAAAATTCTCCCTATTTTTTTTCTAATATTAAAAGGTGAAACAAACTCCTGATTTATATAACGACTCAAATGCAATATTATGTCTTAAACGCTGTTGAAGGAAACATACGTAAAATGGAAGCTTATTATTTTATTATATAAATGTAATTTACTAAATCGCAAACATTTTGCATCATACATGAACCAGCTAGCATTTTACCACAAAAATCTTATGTGCCGAATTAACTTAAGCAGCACGAAACTTAGCGGCGGCAAAATAATATTTGGACCAAAACCTACAAAAAAACGAGACACTTCAACATAATATCAAATTAATAACATAAAATTTACCACGATCATTAAACCGACTATCATGAAAATAATTGAATCAAATGTTAACTTAAACTCAGAAATATTTGACCGTACAACAGAAAATGACTTAAAAATCTTTTTAAAAAAAATATCTATAACAGATAATTATAGACTATAGTAAAAGATTGAGATAGGTCCCATATCGAGCGGCACTTTCCATCCATTATGCCCGCCACTCTATAAATAAATTTGAGGCGAGAAAGGGTGAACAAATAATTGGCGTATTACAATTCACCGACTTTCAGAAATTTTCAGACGGCAGCTCCGTCGGTAGTAAAAAATGGTGCCCTCCTCCTCCTTTAGAATCAAGAAAATATCATCGTCGTCGTTTTACTCATTCCTTCTTACAACTGTCATCCCCGTAGCACTGCTCGTCGTTCTCTCTCCTTTCTTATTTTCTGACTAGTACTCCCACCACGCCCGTTCTTCTAAGACGCCACCAGTCACCGTCCGACCCCCGCCGCCACCACATTCTTTCATCAAAAGTACCTGCACCAACACCCTATACCCGTCTCTCTGTGTCGATACTCTCTCCTCAATCCCCATTAAGCCACACCAAGACAACCATACAAGAACGAGTTATTTCCTTCAATTTGCCATTCAGAAAACCATCAGCCGAGTTGACAAATCCCGTTGTAGAATGGCCGACTTGAGATTGAATGTTCAAGAAAATAATTGGGTCGAGAACTGCCTCCTTTTGCTCGATCTGACACAAATAGAACTCTAAGAATCCATGAAATACGTATCCACTTCTTACATGGATCCACGGTAGTATGCTGTCATTAAGAACCTCCTCAGCGCCGCCATAACTAATGAGAATACGTGCATCGATGGTTTTTCTTCTTTGAAACTCGATGACATCACCCAAACACGCCTTACCCGCTACTTTCGGGAGTCTCTAACACCGATAAAGCGAATGATCAGCAACTGCTTAGCGATCACAAACAACCTCGAGAAGATCGGTTCCAGAGACTCCTTCACAGATACACGTCTTCTGTCTCAGGGGATTTGCCTTGATCACGTCCCATCTTGGATGACCGCCGGTGACACAAGGCTAATATCATGCTCGTCGTAGATGGGATAAACTCTAGTTTCAACACCACTTACAGAAGAGAATGGATATATCTATATACTTGTATATAATACAGGTCTAGAATAAAACCAATAGATATTATGAACTTATTTTCTTAGTTTATAGTTTATACGTTGAACATGTCAACGATCAGATGACAATTTTGTTGCATTATAAATTTCTCTTGGTGCTTCCACATTATTATCAATCAGATGTTAGCTTTGTTAAGTTGCACTGTAAATTTTTTATTCTATTCCACATACATCATATATGAGTTCCACTGTAGATTATCAGCCATATTTCCATACTTGTAATTTGTGTATTTTCATATATTCATTTTTCTAATATAAAACATCGTCTCTATTCTATGTCAACAATAGAAGAAAAGCACTCTTATTCTTAAGCTCACTACTTTGGCGAAGGATGCTCTGAAATCCTAACTTGCATGGCAAGTTTTTCTACTTTAGGCAATGCACTACTACAAAACAATGTATTACCGATTGAATTAAGCGATGAAAGAAAACAGTGATGGAACCGACGGATTTCCATCGGACTAAGAAAACCTTGTTCTTAGGATTGTAGTTACAGTTAGCAACTATATACATTTCGTGTATACCAGAACTTTTCGACAGATGAATCTGTGGGTAATCCATCACTGAAGCCTTTAAGCGACATCTTAGCAAGAGATTTTATCTGCCTGTAAGTCTTGCCTTGCCTAAAAACCAGCGACAAAACTAGAGACGGAAATGCCTCACTTAGTGACAGACTTTCTGTGGGTAAAAAAAAGATATCTGGTCAGTTAACTTTTACATAGAAATAGAAAACTATTTTACAGATTTTATTGATTGAAAATAACACATTTATTGTACAATAAATGGAAAATTCCTATGTATTAACTTAATATACTTCTTAGTTCTCCATGGTCATCGCCTCCATTGTCACAAGCAATATGCAGATATGTCCAATAATATGCACCATCAATCTGATATTTATACAAAAGATAAAATGCAATCCAATATTCATCAATAAAATGCATCATAATACGAGTTTAATGATAAATTCCACATATATGTTTATATAAACAATGTTCAATAAAATTATTAGAAGCAAGTACATGTGTGTACAACTGTACATTTATATAAATTTCCAAGGCAAAATGAGCTATCAATTGCATTCCAAATTATCTCATGAATCAACAAGACGTTAACAAAAATAAAAATAAATGTTACAGAAAAAAGCATAAACTTCCAGCACCATAAATTTTCAAATATATGCCCTTCTCCATTTCCTCCATCTTTCTATCATCAAAATATTCTACCACAAAAGAGATTTCTAGATACATGCCTGACATTCAATCCACTCATAAATGGAAGTGAATTTCTTTGTGAGGCAGGGTTGCTATACCATTTCTATCATTCAATGGACTCATAAATGGAAGGGAATTCCTTTGTGAGTGAGGGTTGCCATACATTTCTGTCTCCTGCATGTTGACGATTTTCAATAGTAAACTAGAAAACTTCAACATCTATAATACAATTCAACTAAGGGTAATACATGCAAAAGTACATAGCCTATTTTCCTTTACTCATCCCTTGGTGTGTTACACATTAAAAGAAACACAGTGTTTCAAATGTAAACTATTAATTTCCTTATTTAGACCAAATATGTTCATGTTTATTCATCTTATCTACCATCTCCATTGACTCATCCCCTAAAGTTTTGGTTGGCTACTTGACTAAGAATAATCTTCATTGTCATTGACAATCTAAGAAGACCAAATTTGAATGATCAAATATGGCTCATAATTTAAACTAAACAATTGTAAAACTAATATGATTACTATATTATTTTGAGTTTATTATTCAAATAAGTTGATTAAGGAGTTTTTAGTAGACAACTGTAAAACTAATCTACTTACTTTAAAAGAAGCACTACTAGAAAATAGGTTTTTAATAACACACGAACTATGATACACTAATTTTATACGCATGTCATAAAAATATCAATCTGTTTTAAAATGTGAATGATTTACAACATACATAATTGTTGTAAAAAAATTCCAGTTTTTATAGTAATTACGACATACAAAAATATGTGTCCTATTTTCGTTTCATAATCAAAAAGGAAAAGGAAAACACGCGCGAAGTACATTTTGAAAATATGTATGTCATCTTTGAAAAAGCTTTGTCGTCTTTTCTTTCCCTCCTCGTTCTCCTTTCCCGCTTCAAACATATCGTTCACAGAGAATCGACCCAAACCTAACCTAGGGTCCCCATTGTTCACAGAATCACTCCTCATTTCTTACTCTTAGGATACCCATTATTCATAGAATTGCACCTCAATCTATTTCTTTCTATATCTAGACAGTTGTTGATTACTCAACATCGTCAAACCACTCTCCACCATCACTACCGAATCAATGTGACCACAAGAAGACACCATTGCACCAGTACTACAACCACCATAACGCTAATCACATCCACTATAGTCACCCTTCTCCCTCAATAAAGCACGAAATGAGTCTGAACAGTTTATGAAGATAGGCACGATAATGCAGCTTCTAGCTAGAGGTATTGGTGGGTCTTTTAGCAAACATGTATGGCTCCACTTGCACGTCTCACAATTCTCTTTCAGGCCATTACTTCACTTAATAGATACAATTATTGTTAATTTATGAAGTTTGTATATAAATTCCAAATGAATATTTGGAAATTGGATGATTTTTTGAAGTGTACTACAGACTTTGGGGTTCAAGGTTAAAAACTGGTGTAAGTTTATGATCATGAGTATTAGAATATTAGAAGTGTGTAAAGCATATGTGGGTTCTGCTATGTAGCTGCCATCTAAGAGCATGTTTGGCTCCCCATTTAAAAAATGTTTATTAGCTTTTCAGCTTTTTAAAAAACTGATAAGCTAAAAAAAGTGTTTGGCTCCCCAAAAGCACTTTTTATTTAGGTTTTTCAGCAAAAGGGGAAATGTTGTTTGCCAAAAGCTCCATATTCTTGGCTTTTCAAAGAGAAAATGGCCTTTTACTTGCAAAATGACAATAATGCTCCCCAACAATATGTAAAAATGTCATTTTTAGTCATTTTACATATATAAAAGCTTATCCAAACACTTTTTAAACATCCTTATCAACTTATTAATTTTTCCCACCACATAAGCTTATCCAAACACTTTTTTAAAAACTTCTTTTTAAAAATCCATAAGCTCATAAGCACTTTTGCCCAAAAGTGCTTATGAGCTAAATAAGCTTATCTAAACAGGGCCTAAACAAATGTCTTTAAATTACTATGTCTTGTTCTAGAATTTCAAGTGTTACAAAGTATGTTCATCCTAGAAAATGTGAAATTTCACAAACCTATTATGTCAAATCCAAACGACAAGTATTATATTTCCTCCAAAATTTTAATTCCTTTACTGAAAGCATGCTAATTTATTACATTTGAACAGATTTTACTTGTGAAATGTGATTTGTCTTACATACAATTTGATTAAGATACCGTTTTAGCAACACTCATGTTGTCCATAGTAATACTCAAGGATTATGAGAAGGATTGTCATGAAAATATGAGTGTAGTGTCATTGAGTCTCTTATGTGATTACTAGAAAATTTCTACTTCTTATGTCATGTATGCTTTGATCATTTTATATAGATTTTTCACCTTCTAGTGGTTTGAACTTTAAGCCTAGCTTTGTTAATATATGCCTCAAGACATTACATCAGATGGGCACAACTATAGACTTGATATTAATGGTCTATTTTTTATTTGAATCATGTAAGTGCAAGGTATGCACTCTGAGGTGACACTGTTGAGCATGCCTTGCATATGGAATGAGGCATTGGTTATTGCTCATGAAGATGGTTTTAGAGCCTTTTAAAAAGGAAATATTGTTACTATTGCTGATCGCGTTTCCTATAATGCAATTAACTTTTATGCCTATCAATAGTTCAAAATGATTTTTATTGTTATCCATGTATTATTGTTTCATCTAATAATATGTTCTCCTTTTAATACGATGATATTAAGGTAACCCATTAGAAGCTTCTTATGTATCTTTATCATTTGCAGTTGTTAAAGTCAATTCCAAGTATTGGAAACATACTTGGAAACAAACAGTAGAAGTCTAGGTGTAGATTTAGGTGGTGGAATGTAAAAAATAATAGCTGAGATTGCCAAATATCTATTAGTTATTGTCTAGACATGTTTTGCATCCCAGGTGTGGCCGCTTAATCTGACTAACCTAAAATGCTTAATTTTTCAGTCAGGTCATAGTTGACAACTGTATCTCTCCCCTATGCCTATGTGGCTACTTAATGATTATTAAAACACTGGTTTTTTCTTGTTTTGTTAATATTTCGGCGGTTGCAAGTTTCTTATTAGAACACTATTGATTATTTCTACTTGGTATATACGTGAGTCATGAAAGGTGGTTTGTTTACAACATTGAGACTTTGATTCATATATAGGTAAATTGTATTTTCTTATTACTTGGATAGGTTACTATATGAAACTAGAAAAGTGTGCATATGTTGCATTGATAATACTTGAACGGAAACTGGTTTTATTGGAATATTGATTTTCTTATAGTTTGTTTTTGGCAAGATCTTAGACAGTAATATAAAACATTATTATTTCTTTATTTAAATCTATCTTCTTTTGGCATGATGCTACAAGTTTTACATTCATATATTATAGTTTTTATAGTTACATGCATAAATTTGTTGTTTATTATATTTTTCTTTCTAATACAATGTTATTAATGTTAACTATATTTTCATATTTTTCTATCCAGTTCGGTGTATAATGGAGTTTTAGTCTCTCCGGCTTTTGCAACTTTTAATCAAGGTTTGTGATTCTATTCTTTCACCAAAGCCATTTAAACCAAATGAAGTGTGCTAGAAAGTTTAGAATGTTTGACTATGGAAGTGTTCCGATGAACTTGGTAGTGTACGTATCGCCGGAGCCATTGGATTTAGGGGAGTATCATGATATTCGGATGTATGTGGCCGCCGAAAGGAAAGATAATGTCTTCTGGCTGTTAATTGTGAGCAACTATTATAGGCTATGAGAGATGCATGTGTTTATATGGCAGAAAAATGTGCGTCTTCTTTCATTTAGGACTGGACTTCAATGACACATATTTGCATGTCATCTATACCATTTAATGACATGCAATACGTTTCATTAGAGGCCTATTTTTATTAGTGAAGCAACGGTGTAGAAAAAAGTTGTGTTGTAAAATGCCAAACATATTGTAAGAGCCATACATTCAACCTCCTAATCTATTTCAATCATCAGAGACCCCCCATTAATCCCATCTCAGGTTTGACTGTGTCAAATTTTGTAAATTTTAAAAAGAGTAGAAAAGTTAGACACATATACTACGTGTATTCATGCCAATAGGTAATACAAATTCATCAACTATATATGAAACTAACTTTGAAACCATATGAGACCGTCCAAAACATATGAAAACCATAATTATTTGCCAAATTAGAAAATTAGACATTTCAACATAATCACTCAACACTTTATATGGCTTTAGGTATGTGTATGTCTAATTGTTTAAAACAAAGTCTAATTAAAGAATTCCATCATATACTTGGTGTTCATCTAAACTATCTACAATAAACATCTATTAACGACTAAAATGATATGAAATTATACAAAACAGTCGAAATATACAAGTATACTAGACGTAAAAACAAAAAACGGCTCTCAAATTTTCAAAATACAATAGATGTTTGAGGCAAAAAGTGTTATATAAACCTCTATGATATCCCATTATGCCAGTGATTCGTTGCAAATATAAAGCGTTGATGTATATCATATATATGAGGTGAATCTACATTGTAAATATCATTATCATAAAATGACTTACCAAAAATAAGAAATATAATAGGGTATACATTTGTGGGTAAACAAGTTTAAACATACCTATACCAATGTTGATATAATGAATAGACATTCAAATATAATTTGTAAGTAATATAGATATACAGACCAGGGTCTTCAGAGAAAGAGAAGAATTTGTACCTTGAAGACGATGGGGAAAGATGTTTCTGCATCATGGTTCCTTACAAAAATTAGGGATCAAGTTTATTAAACTGAAGATAAAGCTTACATGAAAATGGATGTTGGATCAATTTGTAATTGAAAGTGGATCCCTTTATTGAGGGAAATGAAAAAGGGTGAGGAAATGACTGATCAAGTTAAATTCGGGCGTGGGGGCGGTGGCGGGGGCAAGATTACTCCCATTTTGGTTTCGGGGGGGGGGGGGGGGGGGGGTGGGGCGGGGTTGGGCAACTCCGTCCCGAAACCCCGCGGGGGCCCCGTTAATATATATATATATATATATATATATATATATATATATATATATATATATATATATATATATATATATATATATATATATATATATATATATATATATATATATATATATATATATATATAGGGTCGAGATCATGAAAGAACCTAAAAAAACCTAGGAACTTAGGAACTTTTTTTCTACACAATATTTTTAAAAATAATTGCATCCAATTTTTTTATTTAAAGCGTCTAAGATATTTCTAAACCCTAAAACCTAAACCCTAAACCCTAAACCTAAACCCTAAACCCTAAATCCATATGAAAAAAAATAAAAAAATGATTTTTTTGCATCCAATTTTTTATTTAAAGTGTCTAAGAGATTTCTAAACCCTAAACCTAAACCCTAAACCCTAAAACTAAACCCTAAACCCTAAACCCTAAACCCTATACCTAAACCCTAAACCCTAAACCCTAAACCCATATGAAAAAAAAATTAAAAAAATGATTTTTTTTGAAATTTTTTTTTGATATCTTCTAGATGCATCATAACAAAAATTTTGGTATATTTTTTTTTGAAAAATATTGTGTAGAAAAAAAGTTCATAAAATGGTTCTTAGGTTCCTAGGCTTTTTTAGGTTCTCAATTGAACTTTACCCTATATATATATATATATATATATATATATATATATATATATATATATATATATATATATATATATATATATATATATATATATATATATATATATATATATATCCCAAAAAAATAATTTTTCAACCCAAAATTGATTTTTTTTAGCCCAAAAAAAAGATTTTTTTAGTTTAAAAATCGGGGGCAGGGAAACGGGGGAGGGGCGGGGGCAAAACTTCCAAGGGATTCAGGGGCGGGGGCGGGGGAAGCTATCCCGTCCCGTTTGACCTCATTGACATCCCTATTTGGGGCAAATGAAAAAGGGAGAAGGAAATGGATGGTTTTTCAAAGGGATAATATCATAAAATCCCTTAAATTTGTCAGAATTGTTTGATTTTACCCTTTTACACATTTTGGTTCTTTAAAACCCCTAAATTTGGCAGAAATGTTCGGTTCTACCATTTTGACATGCTATCACCTTTTTTATATTATATTTTTGACCAACAAAGAATGTAGCCTTGTGTATTTCCCCATGGGAACACATTTTTTCTCTCCCCGTGATTTCAAAACAGCTCTCCTTTTCACTTCAATGTCAGATTCTTGACCTAATGAATCAAACTCCTCATTGTCAATAACATCTAAATCACACTCCACAACATCTGCATTGACAATGTCCTTGTCGGTGTCTAGTACCGATAAACTCAGCTTATTTATCAATATTCATGTTAAAACACCTTTGAAGCTTTGAATGGATTAGAAACCAATTCAAACTCCAATTTAAAATGAAATTATTAATAGGAATTAAAATTTAAAGGATGAACACATCATCTAGGGTTTGAAAACCTTTTAAGACATCATTTAATTCAAATTCCAAGTTATTTCATGATAAGATGAAATTAGAGTAACATCCTAAGCATATAATCCTCAACAAAACAACAATCCTAACACTTAATCATTATAAAATTTCAGGTTTGGGAGAACTCTAAGCCCTAGAACACTGGATAAGAGAAGATGAATGAAAACTACTACATTCATAAGATTCTTTTGATATTCAAACTCCAAACTCCACATGTATTTCAAATACTCCACATGTATTTTCAAATGAGTTTCAATTAAACCCTTCAACCACACTCCAAACCTAAGCTTTAGATTTTTTGAAATGAGGGGAAGAGAGGAAATAGGGATTTATGTTCTAATCTTTATTATTATGACAATTTGGCTCCTAAACTTTTAAATATACCACTTGATTCCCCCAAATAGCTTCTGCCTAATTTTTAAAAGGGAAAATGCTACAGTAACCCTTCGTGGTTTTCGTTTTGAATCGATTTAGTCCCTGTAGTTTTTTTTCTTGCTGTCTAGGGGCATGAAGTCCATTTTAACCTGCTTATTAAGGACTCATACTTGTTTTAACCAGTTTCCTTATAAAGACTTGATCATCGCTTCCCCGACCTGTCAATGCCATCGTTTCCCTTTTTTAGTTATGATATGCTACTAAGAAATCGAGTTCAATAGTCGTCAGTTAGAAATAGAACTCAAATACGAGTATGCATTATAACAATCTTGATTTTAATTTAACATTATGATATGGCAATTTCTTACCTTAAATCATAGAGAAATCGACACAGTTGTGGCATGTGGGAGACTGATATTGTTTCATACAGTGGCAACCATTGCATACATCGATCAATTCTAATGGTGGTCTCAATGTTAAAGAAACCCTTAAAGCTCATTTTCCATTAGAAAAGCAGTCTACACTCTCCAGTCGATACCACTTTGTTTGTCTAAACGGCAAGACCAGTTGTCCTCGTCGTTAATGGCGGTCTCAATCTCCATTCTCGTCGTTTTCTTTTCCCTACACCTGATAGCCTTCGTCCTCGCCATCGGCGCCGAACACCGACGTAGCAGGGTACTCAATTTTCTAAATTCTTCCATGTATTTCTGCAATTGAAGATTGTAGTAGTTTATTTATCATCTGTTTATTAATTAATAGGAGAAAGTGGTTTTACTTAGACACGGTCATGAAAAGGAAGACATCGATGGAAGAAGTCGTCTTCGATTTTGGGGGAAGGGTTTATGGCGGAAATTGAAACGGAGACGTCAACAAGGAATTCAAGCAAATCAGACTTTGTAGTCTTTAATTTATTTATATTAAACCCATTTAATGACATGGCAACTTTGGCTTGACATGTAGCTCTTTGACCTAATGAGAGGGCACTACATTTTATTCATTTGGTAGAAGTTTTATCACTTACCGGGTCAAATACACACGAGGGGCCTATTAAACACTAATTCTTCGACTTTATGTCCTTAGAAACCAAAAAATAAAATAAAAGGACCTTTTAGACCAATGTTCAAAACGTTGTTGGGCTACAGTGACATTTCCCCTTTTTAAAATGCTAGTAGCTTTTCTAATTAGAAAACTCATTAGGGTGGGGGTGGGGGTGGTTCCCACCGAACCCACACGTCATATATCAACTTTTTCTCTCTCCTCTCACTTCCATCTTTCACTAGCAAAAATAGATCTTTCCCAACCCTCAATATCATATTAGATTTTTTATATTAAAATTAAATGAAAAAAAGAAAATAGCATTAAACTTAATATTTAAAATAATATTAAAAAGTAATAAATAAAATAAAAAAGGCAAATAACATGTAATTAAAAAGCAAACCATTACAATAAAATAAAAAGAAAACCTATATACGGGAAATTAAAACCTAAATACGATAAATAATACTTAAATACAATAATTAAAACTTAAACACAATAACTAAAACCTAAAAACGAGCAAACCACATAAGTGTATTTTTCACGACATTTCACGCTTCAATGTGCGTAAAGTCTGTTGTATGTCACTCGATATTGTTTAGGGTTTGTTCAATGATCTCATCGTCGGTTGTCCTGTTTTGTCGGTTCGCCGATAAGTGTAATTAAATTTGGTTAAATTTTGATAATTTTACTGACAAATCCTTCTATTTGCTATTAAGGTGATGTTTAGTCTGATAATCTTCGATGCCCAGTATTGTGTGGAACAATTCCATCATACATTCCCAGAATTGACGACTGCTTGCTAAACCTGCCTCTTCATTGATGTCGACGATGGCGGTTGTCAAAGTCACCTTTTCATTTGGAGTCCATTCCCAACGAGAATTTCCTAAGGATGCCACTATCCGTACCTCTCAACACATAAAAATAAGGGGTGCATTTGGAAACACACACACTCACATTTGAGGGATGCAATTAGTAAAGGAATAAGGTGAAGGGGGTATGAATATAATTGCCCTTTCCTAATCCATTTCCGAAGCCAATTATTTTTTATAAAATTTTGTAGATAGCTTTAAATTTTATATAGTTGAGAAAGAAATATGTGACTTTTAAAAAGTGCAAAGAAATGTATTTATAGGGTTGAAGGTAAAAAATTTATTTAGATTTAACTTTTTTTTAATATTGGAGCAATACACACGGGTTCACAAACCTGCGTAAGACACTGTGGTGTTCACGCCGTTACCGGCAGCACCGCCCTCGAATCCTCTTGAACCCGCCTCTAACTATTGACCACTCCACCCACCCTAATAGTTTTTCAAGTAATGAGCTAAAGACGAAAGGATTTCTTTGAAAGTTGTCCAAATACTAACTATTAATATAAAATCATAATTTTAATCGAGTTTAACAATAGTCTACATATTTAGAAAAAGACAAATATATCCTTGACATTCATCCCCAAGATTCATTCATGCAATAACGTTTTCAACTATTATCATTTATTAAAAGAAAAATATTATTTACAGCAAATATGTAGTTGATATAAATTACGGTTATACAAGCGACTAAAACGTAAATGAAAACAAAAGAGATTAACTTCCTGCAATTCACCTTCGTCTTCCACAGAAAAGACCACTCCATCACCGGTCAACAATGGAGTCCTCCTCCTCCTTCGGCTTCAAGAAGTCATCAAGATCGTCGTCATCTTCCTCGCTCCTTCTGACAACTGTCATCCCGGTAGCACTGCTCATCCTCCTCTCGTCTTTCTTATTCTCCAACTCCACCCACCACCCCCATTCATCAATACCGCCACCACTCACCTTCCAACGTCCGCCGCCGTCACCACCACATCCCTTCATCAAAAACACCTGCACCACCACCCTTTACCCTACTCTATGTTTCAATACCCTCTCCTCCATCCCCATTAACCTCCACCACGACAACCGTACAGTAACGCGCAATGTCCTTAAATTCACCATTCAGAAAACAATCTATCGTCTTACCAATTCCCGTTCCAGAATGGCCGCACTGAGTTTGAAGGTTCATCAAGAAAACAACTGGGTCCAGAACTGCCTCGAATTGCTTGATCTGACGCAGTACGAACTCCAAGAATCCATCAAACACTTATACGATGACCCGCCACCTTACGCTGCCATCAAGAACCTCCTCAGCGCCGCAATGACTAACGAGAACACCTGCATCGAAGGTTTTTCCGACTTGAAACGCAAGGACCTCAACCAGACACGTCTTGGCCGCTACTTTCAGAGATCTCTCACACCAATCATGCGAATGATCAGCAACTCCTTAGCCATCACCAACTACCTCGAGACCACTGGCTCCAGTTTCACCTTCAAAGACCCACGTCTTCTGTCCAAGGGCGTTAATCGTGATCACGTCCCGTCGTGGATGACCGCCGCTGACCGGAGACTGATGCAGACAACTCCCAAAATTTCCCCGCCAATTATCGTTGTCGCCAGGGACGGTACCGGAAATTTCACAACCATCGCCGCTGCAGTTGCAGCAGCCCCCAACAGAGGGAAAGGTAGACACGTGATTCAAATCAAAGCTGGGATCTACAAAGAGAATCTGGTAATTCCGAGAAATAAGGCAAACATCATGCTCGTCGGAGAAGGGATGAACGCGACCATAATCACCAGCAACAAAAACTTCGTCGATGGCTACACCACCTTCACCTCCGCAACACTAAGTACGTATCAAATTTCAACTCTAATCTCACTTCTTTTGCCTTTGAATCGTCTAGTCTAATCAATTACGGTGATTTAATCATTACAGCTGTTGTCGGAAATAACTTTCTCGCAAGAGACCTAACAATCATGAACACCTCCGGCCCGGAGAAGCATCAGGCGGTGGCGCTAAGAGTAACATCAGACGCCGCCTTCTACCACTGCCAATTCATCTCCCATCAAGATACACTCTACGCCCACTCTCTAAGCCAGCTTTACCGCGAGTGTGCAATCCACGGCACAATCGATTTCATCTTCGGGAACGCAGCAGCAATCTTCGAACGATGCCTAATCCTGGTTCGCAAACCAATTCTAGGTCAAAAAAACGTCATCACAGCACAAGGAAGACTCGATCCAAACCAAAACACCGGCATATCGCTCCAGGACTGCACAATAATGGCCGCACCAGACTTCAAAGTGAACGAACGAGCGAATTTCTCAACGTTTCTAGGTCGGCCATGGAGGAACTATTCGAGAACAATCGTGATGAGAAGCTACCTAGGTGACATTATAGATCCCCAAGGTTGGTGCCCATGGAATGAATATAGCAATCTGAATACTGTGGAGTACATAGAATATAATAACTTTGGGCCTGGTGCAGACACAAGAAAGAGAGTTCGATGGGCTGGTTTTCATAATAATTCTAAAAGAGATGCAGAAAAGATGAATATACAGTCGTTTTTACATGGAGCAGATGAATGGTTAAAGTCCACAGACTACTTGCCCCTCTGTAGTGGTCTTTATGCAAAATATTGTAAAACAGCCAATGTACAGAAATTGTGATTCTTTAGATTTTTTTTGTTATTTTAGTATTTTACTGTACAGATACAGATATAGTTTTATTGTAGTGGTCTTTTCTGTTTTATGTGTATGCAAAGTCTTTCTCTTTCATGCACATGCTAGGCCCAAGAGGTAATGTGTAAAACCATGGTTTCTGTAAACTACATTTTTAAATGATTAAACCATGTTTGTTTAAATAACCTTTGGTTTTTGAACTCTTTATGAACATCAAATTAGATGATGGAGCATTGTAAATGGCTCGTAAGATGTATATTTGGCCACTAAAGGTGTGCCACAATCCACATAGTAGATTTGCTAATATGGAAGTAAATTGCCCAAATTGGACATTTCTGACAGTTTTAGCGAGGTCACCACAAAGTCATATTAAAACAGGTGTGATTTTGGGATATTAAGGAGCTGAAGGAACCTCTTGAAGAATCTAACATGTTTTTGTTAGATTTACATCCCAAATCAAAGGTATGAGCTTCTAATTATCATTAGTAACTGTTAAGGTGCAATTAGGTTTTATAGTTTAGGGTTCTTGGGGGTAAAAGAGGATTGTAATAAGATTCATGTTGAAATTGTTGGTTGGAAACTCATGAAGGGTCAAATTATTGTACTTAACCAAGTATGGATTTCAATTCTAAATGCCAAAACCGGCCATAAGGAAGTTCAAAGTGTTCTATCGCATAGGGCCCATGTCGTCTATGGGACCCAAAAAAAAACTTACGTTAGTGTATTAGTGACAGAAAAATCCGTTGGTAATCCATCGCTAAAACCATTTGTGACGGAGAGTGACAGAATATTTTGTCAAAAAAGGCATGCCAAATGACTTATCTATCTCTAATCTCTTGCTAATTCCTTGTAAAAATTCGTTGCTAATACCTCATAAAATTTCATCACTAATCCATTGCAAATTCCGTCTCTAAAAATATATATATTTTAAGGCCCTCTTTTACTATTCGTACAGGGTCTTCAGAATCAATAGACCGGCCTGCTAAATGCTCACTCTTAAGAACCAAAAATGTTGGTTCCTTATAAATTTTCAATTTTTAGATGGATGGAGGGATGATAATAGAATGAAATGCTCACTAGAAATTTTGGTAACATTTGGGAATACTGGTATAAGGACTAATTATGTGCATTAAAATGAAGTATTATGGTGTACTAATCCTAATCTGCAAGTTTTGGTAAATTGGGAAAAAGGATTTGGGTTCTTATAACTAATAACTGGTATGAGGACTAATTATAGTCTAACAAGAGGACACTTATGATAAAGGGGAAGCTATAGATGAATTAGAATATTATGATGTTGAGCTACAATGGAGGATATAAATAATAACTTTCTATGTAATTTGGTTACTGGATTTGCTATAAGCTCATGTTGGTACACCGCAAATAGCTTATTTTTTCCGGTTGTCATGTTTGACAAGTTGAAAAAAAACTTATAAGCTAGTTTTTCCGAAAGCTACTCGTACCAATGGTTCAGGGTTATGAAGTTTCAAAAGTTCTCCCAAATGTATCCTTTATTAACTTGAAGAAATTATCTTGATTGAAATAACTTGTTAAGTGAGTAGTTATCTTTTGGAACTCACTGATGTCAGTACTTGGTTAAGAGTGATAGTTCACGAGGACACTTTCTCATGTGAAACCATGTATATTTCTTCCTCAAAAGTAGTCTCTATGCAACAAGTACTGCACAGGTATAATGAAGGAACCCCTTTCCTTTAGAGAATACAAATGTACATGCATACAGGAACAGGTTCATTATTCTATAGATATTTTGTTATTAGCCTATACTATACAGAATTACAGATACAGATCTATTGCGGTGGAGTCTCTTCTATTTCTTCATTGATTTTCTCCTTTCGAGGCGTTTTAGGGTACAAAATCACCGCCCATGATAAAGCAAAAACGAGACCAACTATGCTGTTAAAAGGTTGAAAAGCATCACCACCACTTATCACCCAAGAAGGGTAATTCGGTTTAAATATCAAAAACCCGCCTTCTTTTAAGACATAACTAGAAGCCATAATCCCAGCACGCAATCCAATTGGAAGTGAGAGGCTTCCTTGGGATTTTTGTCGAGCACCTGCTAGGCCCAATGATAATAGCCAAAGTCCCGGGATTGCATTTAGTGACCTTGTATTAAAAAAAAAAACAAAGATTATGAATTCATATAAAACATTTATATGGTTTTCGATTAATTGTAAATTAGTAACATATTTACATACCATTGAGAGACTGAAAACGCGAGTCCCGAGAGGATTATTCCTCGATGGAATCCGAGGTCAACTGTGATTTCTTCAGTCAACCATGACCTAAAGAGCAATTCTTCCACTAGAGAAACAACAATTGCTGTTATGAGCCCTTGAGAGAGATATCTAAGAATTCCCCCAGAAAACTTGAGCAAAGTAACAGGGTCTGTTGAAGATGGAGCGGTGGTTGACCACGATATGGACACAAAACCAAGGGACGCATTCGTAAATTGTATCAATGAAACAAGCGTAACCCCTCCAACGACGCCAAGTAGGAGGTTTTTGATCTGAATGACAAACATAAGCAACATTAGCAATGTGTCTTTAGGTTATCATTTTCAAGTTAGTGATGATAATTGATACCTGTTTTGTTGATGTGAACTTAATACCGTATCTTTCAAGTGGGTCTTCATAACCTCTGATTCTTTTCCCCCATAACACAACGAGTACCACTATAGAACTATAAAGACCGATTATGCAAGCAAGCTCTGCAAATCCTGACGAGTTGTGTGATGCCCAGTTTTGTACAAGTGTTGGAAGCAAGGGTACAACAACTGGCGTCCACAATACAAGCACCAGAGACACAAAACCCAAAATCCTACGCAACAGATAACTGTTAGGAGATATACACACACAAATACAGATACAAATATAGATACAGATATAGATATTTACCTCTGATATAGAGGCCGATCTGAAAGGTGCAAAAAGGAGATGAGCTTTCCGATCAAACTCATGGCGCCACGTAAGCCACCCCAAAGTAAAGCGAGTTTACCAACCAACCTCAACATGCCACCTCTTTGCCCTATTTCTGCCAGCATGGCAACCAGCCTAACCAGACAAGACATGTTCAGCTACATACATACATAGAGACACAACACACGAAACAACAGATAACAGATGACAGATGAAAGCACCTATCTTGATCCACTTCGCCACCTTCTTTGGTAGGCATTACAGGACCCGCAACCAACATGGCCTTTTCCGCAAGACTTGTGACTATATTTTGATCACTACTTTTGGATGTTTCCTCCTCAAGCTTCCCACGCTCCTGATGATTCTCTTTTTGACGGAAAGACAAAGAAGATAAGGAACTTTCAAGTGCACCACCATACGAATCCTTCATGCACAATATACGCTTTGTTAAAAAGAATGATCCATAACATAACACTCGCAACAATTTCAAAACAGAACCACACAACTCAATCTTGGCCCTAGATACAAAGCGGTTAGGCGGTTACAGGTTGTTACAAAGCAATTAGCCCCACAAATCACGGCCGTCTGTGATATAATGGAACAAAAAAAAAAAAAAAAACTTACTTGTTGATGAACCAATAAAGCAGATGCTCCTAGGGCTGCAGTAACTGCTCCAACCATGACAGTATCACTTCCTAAACTACTTGAAATATCTTCTTCTTCATATTCATCATCTTCACTGTCGAATTCTTTGTTCTGGTTGACTTTAGAGTCGTTGACTTCATCTCTTACGGCGCTCCCCACATGATCTGCTGCAGCAATGTTGAAGACTTTTCTCAAAGAAGCGAGGCTGGACCCCACAACGATGCCAACTGGGATTATTTTTTTCATGTATCTGGTACCCTGAACAACTGAAGTAATAGCATCGAGTATACGTTCAGCATGTAAATTACCAGGTCCAAACAAATCGTCTCCATCCCATGATATTATATACTCTTTTTCTTTCACTACAGCCACTGAAATCACATTTGCAACATTCTCCAATTCTTTTCTCAAAGTAGGTGCAATATCTTCCATGTCTGTCGCGTCTATTCTTCTACAAACTTCAACTTTTAACGAATTTAATATATTCTTTTTCACAAGTTGCATTAGCACCATTGATGAATCATCGCCACTTTCCTTTTCTGAATCACTTTCAGCATCTAGTATCACATAAGCTGGTTCAATAACATCATCATCATCATCATCATCATCATCATCATGACTTATACCATCTGCCGATTGACCTATGAGCTTCCATTGACCTTCTTCGGGAACATAGTCAAGAAATAAAGCACTTGTATCATCAGAATCAAGCGACTTTTTATCACTTTTCGTATTTGAAAGAAGATGAGGCTTTTTATATGGAAGTTTAGTAATGGAGTTTTGGTTGTCGACTTCAGGTTTACTTTTTTTGTTAGATTCAGAGTCTGTAGATGTGTCATCGACCTTGTTCTTATCGCCAATTGCTGAGTCATCGACCTTGTTCTTATCGTCAATTGGTGAGTCATCATCGTTTTTCCCTTCTAATTGAGTAATCACATCTTCAATCACACTAAACACACTGTTGACTGCTAATTGTGTAGAATCATCCATCCCTGTAAAAGCATCTAATGCTTGAGAAACACCAAAAGATGGAGAATTAGAAGTGGTGTTACTTGGAACAGGCTGTGGAATTGATTCTTCCTTTTTCTGATTTTCACCATCTTCTTTTACCACCGACTGGTTTTCAGGTGAAGATGATGAATTTTCCTCGGTTTTTGGGGTTGGAACAACTTTCTGTTCATTATCTTGTACATTTGTCTCTTCTTTCTGTTGACTATCCTTCTCTTTTGTTTCACCTTTCTGTTCATTATCTTGTGCATTTGACTCTTCTTTCTGTTTACTATCCTTCTCTTTTGTTTCACCTTTCTGTTCATTATCTTGTGAATTTGTCTCTTCTTTCTGTTGACTATCTTTCTCTTTTGTTTCACCTTCATGTTCAAGTTTGACCGGTTCACTGACTTGTTCCTCAGAGCTTCCAGAAGTTTCCACTTTGCTAGAAGTTTCAGTCACAGTTTTTTCTTTGGAATTGTCACTTCCTAATTCTTCATGGCTTTTATCACTATGAGCTTTAGGTTCTTCAACATTGCTGGGAGCATCAGTCTTGCTAGGATGGTTATGAGAGTCATCTGGTAAACTAGTATTTGGCTCTTTTTCAGGACTTGATACTTTTTCTTGGATTTTTGTGTTCAATGCTGACGTGGCATCAGGAATCTTGCTAATACTCGAGAGTCCATTTAAGTTTTTCTTTTGGTTTTCCAGGATTCCAGTAACAGCACTTGTTAGCTTTCCACGAACATCTTCAGGGACAGCACCTTGTAAAGCATTCATTAGGGTTTCTCCTTGACCAATGGCAGTCATCACCTAATTGTCAAGTAATATTCAACAATATTTCATTTATCAAATGTAAATGTCAAGTAGTATTCTTTTTGAAATATCAAAGGCATTACCTTTTGCTTCCGTTCTTCTGATAGAGCTTCAGGCATAGTCACATCAAGCATATTCATCACAACTTCTGTAGCCTGTAACATTTGGCCTCTTTCACTTTCTGTAAGATCAACATCATCTTCTTTCACTACCTCTGTATCTACAAGTTTTGTCTGTGTTACTGTCCCATTGGTGATCATATTTGGTTCTTTATCTTTTCCTTCAGGTATTTGTAAGTCAAGTGCATTTGCATCGTTTCTTTTCAGAATCTTTTTTGAAGGATGTGAGGTATTCACTTCCAACTGATGAAGATTCTTGGTTTGAGATGGTTTACTTGTCATCAATTTGAAACGTTTTGAAGGATTGATTGTTACATCAGTGTCCTCTAAAAGAGGATGTCTACCCTTCAGAAGCCCTAACTCAACAGATGTAAGCCACTGTATGTAGACAAGTAAGATGAATGTTAGAGATTGAGTAGTCTAATAAAGTGTATGTAGAAAGTCAATGCCTCATATTCATATGTGTCCATATCTAATTACCTCAACAACAAGATGCTGACACCATGATACATTAGATGTCCCAGTATTGATTATGTCATTTGATTGAAAAGTGCAAGTAAGCAAGCTTGTATATGGATTTTGTGCTATCAAGCCACGTGGAGTGGAAAAATATGGCATTGCATCATTCTGCAACAAAACAATCAGAATACAGAGTTGTCAAATCCTGAATTGGGTTAAAATCTGTCACACTAATGGGTACAAACGTAATTTACCTGAATAAAGAGAAGTGGGATCTTTATATTTCCAATTACATCTTTTGTACTGGAGTTGATGTAAAATTCTTCTATTGAATCACATCCATATGACACCATAGATATTGCTTCCTCAAAATCTTTAAGTGACTTGGCCTGTAAAGCCTTGTCAACATCAAACCCTTTAGCTCGACCTTGAAATAGTTCCTGGAAGTGAAAGAAGAGTTGTCATTACTCATTTCTTGGATAAATTTGAATGATCTGAAAAAAGTAACAAACCTTGTTGGACTTCAACATGTCAATTAAACCGTCTGTGAGATTATAGAGATGATTAGGGTATTTGGTAGCCTCTTTTAAATCGAAAGGATTGTCTAGACACGTGGCAGCTGTAAGAGGTGTTTCTTCTCCAACTTCAGCTAGATACTTTGTCAACATATTTGCACCATAACCGAAGCCAACACCCATCAATGTTGTCCAAGGTCTGGCCCTGTTCACGAACTGTACAGTTGTGCAGATATCATCGCTATCAGCAGCTGTAAATAACCTACATATATGATGTAGTTATGGTGTCCGACTATCAGCGTATTACAGAAATATCCGTGGGGTTTTAAGGATATGAAGATTAGAGGTTACCGTGGTGTTGTGATTGGCGAGCGGGCACAACCCCTGGGATTCATCACAATGGGGAAACAACCTCGCTTCAAGCACTCATACAGAAAGGACCTTACACTCTCGTCCATACTCCCATCTGTCGTCCCTGGAACAATCAAAATGGTTGTGTCTAAGCCATGTTCATTACTCAATTCCAAATTGGCAGGCCAATCCAAAGACACCACGCCACCGTCGTCGGTTTTAACACAAATTCTCTGATAGGAAAGTTGTTTTCTTAACCGATCATCAGTATAATCATTTACACCAGTTTGTTGAATTGGCCCTGAATCGAAGCTAACAAAATGGCCATCCTCGTTAATCAGCCTCTCATTTGAATCCTCCAATAGAAGCGATTCGCAACGCAACTTGACAAAACGGTTAAACGGCGTGGGCGAGGTATAGAGAGTCCAGTCTCCGATTCCATTGGAGAGGTGGGTGGTGCGGGTGGAGTTGTAGAGAATAGCAAGAGCAGTGGTGAAACCTAGGGCTGGAGCAAGCAAATCCAGTGAATTCAGTTGAGAAAGAAAGGCATGGAATAAATTGTCCTGTGATGAATATGAAGATGAACTTAACTGATGGTTGCTGCGTATGACAAGGTATGTTGACCTTTTGCGTCTGTGAGGTCTCCATGGTGGATGGAAACTTGTAGAGTTGAGAAAGATGATGTTTACTTGAGGTGGGCGTAGAGATCCTACCACTACATTCAATTTCAGGCTCATTTCTTCTGTTAGTATCGAGCTTAAATTTTCATTGCTGATAATCAAATCATCGACTCTGATCCGGCGGGATATAATAGTAGGGTGATCGAGGCATTTGAGGTTGTAGGAGGTTGCCAAGATATACGGTTGTGGCGGAGCTGGGTGGTGATCTATATTGGATGGATGGAAGCAGGTACACCGTACACATGACAATGCAACCGACTTCCAAGTTCCAACGCCACTAGAAGTCTAGAATAGTCTAGGCATAAAACGGATCTCGAAAAACCCGGCCCATATATTTCTGCTCTAAAACCGGGTGTATGCCTCACAGTCTCACTAGTGATGATTCATGAACTTTTGGTAAATTAGTTGATAATCAATTGAAAGTTGAAATATTGGAAGTTGGAAACTAGAATTTAAAAGCGGTAAAAACTTTTAAAATCTATTTAAATTTATTTTTGGATTATGTGTTCTTTGTTAAAATAAAAGTTTTACGTCTGTTTTATCAAACGAAGTTTTTGTTAAAGTTAACAGCTCGTGAAAAGCTCATTGTTGAACATTATGTTTAGCAAAATTACCTCGTGGTTGGTAACTAGAAACTTTATCTTTTATTTGTGTAGAGAGTTTTTCAAAGTAGTTGTAATCTTTTGAATGTATAAAATTACATAGGAGTTAAAAACCAAAAGCTTCAAAAAAAAAATTAAAAGTTTCTAAATTTGAAATACGCTCTGCATTATGAGGTGTTATAAGTTGGTATTTCCTAACTAGATTTTTTCTTTATTTTGAGTTTTTTAAAATCTAAAAGTTGAAAACTCTTAAAAACTCACAAAAACTCGATAAGCTCGATTTCGAACGCATCCAATGTCTTGGACTTCAAGCAAGTAAGATAATATTTTATATATGAATTATTTTACATGATTATGTATTCTTGTCACATAGATAAAACAATTTATCTTTCGATTATGTTTTTTTCTTAAAGTTATATGCATTAACATCTTATAATAAAAATTCTTTTTTTACATGTTTGCTAGCTCCTTTCGATTCCATATTAACATAAAATGTTAAAACGTAAGACATATATTGTATGGTTGGCAACGAGTTTTTTGTTGCTTTTTAAAACATATATGAATTTTTATCTTTTAGCATTCAAAAAGAATTAAAAGAGAAAATTTCGTTTAAAAATACGAGCTTAAAGCTTTTACTAAAAAAACTCTTAATCTAAAAGTTAGTCTTTTATGAGTTTTTAATTTTTAATTTATATGAGGTTCCGGTAAAAGCCTACGACTATTTTTTCATACACTTCTACAAAAATAAAAAATACATCTTATGTTTCAGCTACCAATTAGCAATTATTTTTGTCAAATATATCACTTGTCTTTTATCATATTCTATAACTAGTAAAATCAACTGATGAACAGTAACCACGTTGGTAATAGTTATAATAATATTTTGCCAAAAATTAAACAAAGTGTAGTTAGTTAGTTTGGTTAGCACTCTACGACCTTAGCCAGGTAACAGTGGTTTGAAACCCATTCCATGCAAGGATTTAATTTTTTTAAACACGCGGATTTGCTTTAGATCCGACCCGCCCCATCTAAAAAAATCTGGCCTGCCCTCCAACCTTCTCCTTTAACAGTTTTAACCCCCTCCAACTTTTTCCTTTAATAGTTTTGACCCAAATCTCACATTCAATTTTGGTCCAAAAAAATTTTATTTATTCAATTTGTATATATGTTTTGAATTTTTTTTAACGAACTTTGTCCAAACCTTTAACAAATATTCCCCAAATATTTTTTATATTTTTGTTTTTATATATTTTAAAACTTAGGGTTTTACTTTACAAATTTATATTTTTACACCTTATTTTACGTTATATGTTTTTATAAATTTATTTTTTACAATATAATAAAAATATTCAACTTTCACAGCACATATTATTAACATTTATTTTTAACTTTTTCTATGTATACTTTTTATGTTTTTAAAAATTCTTTTACAACCTCTTTTATATCCTCTATAAAAATTTTGTTTTTAACGAAGTTGTTTTCGCAAAAGATATTATTTTAAGAAATAAACTTTTCACCTTTTTATATATTCGTTTGTATTTATGTTTTTATTATCATTTTTTTTGTGTTTACACGTTTTTAAGTGTGATTTTATAAAAATATATTTTTATTAAAAAATAGTTTTCTTACAAATTTTTTTTTCAATCATTTACATTTTTGTTTTCATACATGTAATGTTGTACCAAAAAATTATCTTTTGCATATTCGAATTCACAAACCAAAAGTGTATATTTATGTATAAGTATTGTATGTCATTTTCCTTGAACCTGATGTCGTATATATTTTTCCTAATTTTTAAATTATTTTTGTTTTTGAAAAAAGATATACTATTATTAGTAACATTTGATTATGAATTTTTTTATGGATACTTTTTATGTTTTTAAAAATTCTCTTAAAACCTCTTTTATATCCTCTTTTATAACTTTGTTTTTAACAAATTTTTTTCAAAAAAAAATTATTTTAAGGAATAAATTTTTAACTTTTTTATAACTTTGTTTATATTTATGATTTTATTATCATTTGTTTTTTTGCGTTTTTACATCTTTTTTATGCGTTAATATATAATGCTTTTTTTTGCTGTTAGATAATAGCTTTTTCTACAAATTTGTTTTCCAATCGTTTAAATATTCTTTTTCATGTATGTAATGTTGTAAAAAAACAGTTTTTTTTTTTTTTTTTTTACATATTCGTATTCAAAAACCAAAAATATACGTTTATGTTTAATTATTGTATGTCATTTTTCCGTTAAATCTGATGTTCCAAATATTATTCGATTTCTAAACTATTTACATCTATAATACTGATTAGGATTCCCGCTACAACACCTCTTAGTTACAAAATAAAAAACGTGTTTGACGAAATTAATTAATAGGTGCTAAAAAGAAACCTTTTCCATATATAACGAAAATCATAGTTGACTTTTTAAATAAAACAATTATTTAATTTTAACTCCTTTTCCATTTCCATATAAATGAAACACGTATCACACGTCAAGACTTGGATGCTAAAAGGAAACCTTTAGAAGTAGTAAGGTTATCTTGTTTGATATTCCAAAATCCAAATACCAAAGCCCAGTCCTATCAAAATTTAACAAAAGAAATCTAAACTATTTTGTTATGCCCACATCTTCGATCCAAATTTCTTTTTTGCAAAAATGTGTATTGCATCAGGTTGTGTTTGAGGTGGTCGGATCAATAAGACTTTAATGGGGGCAGACTTATAGATACAATCAAATAACATGTTGTATTAAACACATTTACCACTAAAATTTTAAATAAGAAAGATAATAAACAAATTTATACATCAACCGGTGCTATGCTAACAATATAAAATAAGAGTTAAAATAGTAAATTGAAATCATTATGGCCTAAAAAGAATGTGTTAAGCACATTGTTATGATTTAACAATAAGCTAACAATAAGTATGTATGTACACATTAAATTAAAATGGGCAGAAATGTCAGCCAGACACACGTCTCAAAACATAAGAAAACAAACACCAACTTCAAATAAGGGGACCAAAAAGCAAATAACCTTACCAACTAATGAAACAACCTTTTTTCGAAATTGTAATTAATGAATAAGTACCACATGAATTGAATTTGCTTGCATGTGATTTCACATGCTTTTGTTTACATGCAACTCTTTCATGACAATTGTCCATTCACATAGTACATATATCTAATGTCTCCCCCTATATTTGACAATTGTCCTTTTAGTAGTACATGTATCTAATGTCTCGGCCTATTTTGGTGTCAACATATCGATGTTTTTGATAAAAATCAATTAGCTATCCATCCATTGATACAGATGATATTAATTAAACTTCAATTATGTAGAAGATTGCGTTTCATAAAGCAATTGAGTACCTTTTTTGAACGGCTGCCTTTTATTAAGAAACTAGGTGTTAGGCAAAATTACAAGATAGATATAGCTTTGATTAAGTTTTTAAGCCAATCAATCACGTTTATTTTGACCTACGACCTCTATTAAACATCGAGCAGAGCAATTGAAACATATATTTTATCAAATAAGACATCATTTTTGTTGAGAAAGCAAGCAAAGAAAAGCAATATAAAACAACAAGGAAATTTAATGTGGTTCGGTCAACTTGACCTACTATACATCCACGAGAAAGGAAGATGTATTCTTATTCACAAGTTTGAAAGTCGGTAGTACAATTGAAATCCTAGCTATCAGTCTTATTATATAGGCAAAGTGCAAAATGGTAACCCTAACTTGACTAGGGACGGGCCAATTACATAGATCAACGTATGTATATACCGAGGATGGCTCCACCCCCTCACATCCTATGAGATAAGTGTTTGTTGTGTACAGCTTTGGCCTAACGGTCATCAACATACTCCAAACACTAATCTCATTGATTTGGGGTATCAAGTTATTTTACTTTGCTCAGGCCTATCGATACACGTTAGGGTTGTTAATAATCTCTAAGTTTATTGGAATCAAACAAGTACTTGATGCCATTTTGTTTTCTCTACCAATATCAAACACTTCATTTCTACCAAGGTATACTACCACTAACACTCAAACATAGTTGTCCATCGAGAAACTTGCTATCAACTTCAAAGTCAATACCATCAATGTAAGACCCGTATCCTGATTATAACATATAATTAAAATAAGAGTGTTAAGAATTATATGATTTTGGTAGTTATAAAGCTAAGAAAAACTTTAGTTACAATTTCATATGAAAATCAGCATTTTGTGTCGTTTTTAGAAAAATCATAATTAATTCTAGGAAACTCGTTTGGACCTAAAACCAATGCACAAAGTTTACAAATTGAGTCTAGTATAATTACCAAAAATAATAGTAAGCTTGAAAATGACATTATCTATGGTAAAAAATGCAATCTTTACTGATTTGTTCGGAATTGACAGATTAGATAGTCTGTTTTCAAAAAATCATAATAAATCATAGAAAAATCGTATAAATACACACCATACATCCCTGGAAAGGTTTTGAGATGAATTTTCTGAATATCAAATAAAAAAGTGAATTTAATGGGTTTAAGATCGGCTAAACCAGTCTTGAACAGACTGATTCTAGAAGGCCTTTAATTTCAACAAAATTATATTATTAAAATCTTTTGTCAAAAGTGTCATGCCATTTTTTATTCAAGAATTCAAGTATAAATACCCCCCAAAACATCTCATAAACCACACCAACAAATCTCAATCCAATATATAGAGATTTCTAAGCACTAGAGTGTAAGAAGTGAGCGGAAGGAAGCTCAAAAGCCTAGCGAAGAAGTTATAGGTTCCGACGAGTGGTCATAAGGTAACTACAAACTTTTCTATAGCTTAATTAGGTATTGTAAAATAGTTTTTGTGTTAAGAAGTATAATATTTAATAAGTATAACATATGCTATATTATACTCAATAGTAAACAAAAACCTTAAAATGTCGTTATTATAACAATCATAATTCCGATAATAATACCGATTGATTTACTTACGAGGACGGTGACTAGGCCGATTACTTGGGATCTGGTTGTTGGATTTTCCGAAAGGCTAAAATGCTGAAAGGATCCTGCCACCCCATCTAATCTTCTACCTGGCCGTTCTTTACTTGATAAATCATGGAGTATCATATTGGAATTATTGAAGGGTTTAATGATGCGACTATAATATAGTTAAGGATTAAGAAATGATAGATTTCTTATTATGTTAACAGTTAAACTTGAAGGAAATACAAAGCCGAGAAAGATAAACGATATAGTCAACTATAATCAGGTGAGTCTTCTCACTATACTATAGGTGATATTGCATGCGTAGGAAGGAAGATATGTTAGACTAAGGTGATCTTACCTGTTATGATAATTGTATGAATTATTGCTATGATAATGATTGTTTGTGGACGGAACGGGATAGCCCGCGAGCCAATAGGCGGAACGGGAATAGCCTGCGAGTCATTAGACGGAACGGGAAAAGCCTGCGAGCGATAAGACAGAACGGAAACTGCCCGTGAGTCTTCAGGCGGAACAGGGATAGCCCGTGAGTCTCACAGACATATGAATGGTTATTGTGTGTTGTATGTTATATGATGGATCGTATGATATTTTGAGGAACTCACTAAGCTCCGTGCTTACCCTTTCCCTATATAAACTACTGTTTCAGGTACATCAGGTACCATGGATGGCAAGGCGTGACGTGTATACACTGTGCTGCTTCATTGGAGGACTGTTTTTGAATGGAAGTTCCGCTATGTTGTCATTTCATTAACTTTTGTTAATCCTGGGATGTTTTCATTAAACTTATAAGTTATGGAATTTTGTCAAAATTAATTAAATGGCTTTTCTTATATTGAAGTGTCCGTTTATTTTTTTTTAATTTTACCCTAAAATTTTGGGATGTTACAAGTTGGTATCAGAGCACAGCTTGAGAGAATCAGGCTCACTTAGTGAGTTCTGGACTCAAGTTGAGGCTTAAGAGTTTTCTTAAAACATTTTTACGAAAGAAATATGTTTTATGAAGGGTGAACTGAAGACACAGTGTGTACCGCCAGCCGACGCCAGTATGAGAAAAGGGTTAAGTATTTAATATTGTGGATGTTAAAAAAAAACATATGGTATATGTTTGCTGAAATGCCTGGTAGAGATCACACATTGTTGTATTATTATCTGCTATTTGCTAATAGAACTGTATGCTAGTGCCGATAGGTTGCTTAGAAGATTTCCACTAAGTTGTATACAATATGGACTAAAAAGTCATAGAATGTGTGAGTTGGCCTTATTGCATGTTCCTTGTTTGGTTGTTGCCTTAGGGTAGATTCTCTTATTTGAAAGACTATTTAGTTCGATATTGTATACGACTACGTTCGCGAAACAACCTGTCATCACTAGAGGAAGTTCCGTTTTAGTTAGAATAGCAGGGTGGGGGTGGGATTCCACGTATTCCTAGAAGGGTTGACATATGCCTTGTAAGGGCATATGTGTTAAAATTATCGGTGGAAAGCGAATTGGATATTTCGAGACGGGTCTTGGAACGGACATGGATAGGTGTGGAAGGTAGTAGTAGAGCTCCTACTATCGAAAGCACAAGATCCGCGTTCGAGTCGGGAGTTCGTCACGAAGGATCCAAGGAGCTGAGTATGTGAGTGTCTAGCATAGTTGACTTAAATGCTAGTGTAATGTGGTAAACCTTTATCCATTCGATTGGTGAATGTTGATTGTGAGGTTCAGTAGGAACAATTAAGATGTGATCATACCAGTTTGGTTGGACCGATCATGGTTAAGTTGATTACTGAGCTTAAAGACTGTTGAAAGGGAGAATGTCAAAGTGCTATTGTGGTAGCTATTTTTCATGCAACTAATGGGCGCACAAGTCACAGTCAAAGAGGTGCAAGCGGCGCCTGAGATGATAGCGGGTGTTTTTGAGTCGACTCTGTACATGCCTAGTGCTGTGTAATAGTGGGGCTACCTACCCTTGTATTGATCTTGCTTGAGTGATTGATCAGGTCGTGAAGGTTGAGAGTCTGGATCACTCGCTCGTGATTGAGGTAACTGACGATAGAGGTGTTGACTAGGGTCGCAAGCGGATGAGTAACATATGGTGGTTGATGTAAACGTCTTTACATTATCGAAACATGTTTATTGAGATGGTGTTTGCCCCTGATTCAAGTTGTTGGCTGAGCAGAGTGGGCTTGGTTTTTGTTCGAGAGTAAGGGCTCGTAAAAAAAATTATAAATCGAATAAACAGACTTGGACTTTAGTCCAAGTGGGGGAGGAATACAAAATTAAGGGAACAACATGAATATTATATTGAATCGATGAAATTATTAAAATTATAGTAACACGTCAATATATTTAATTCATTACTACAACTTTATATTAATACATTAAGAAAGGTTTACAGAACTACTAACATAAACCGGAGAATCAGAAAGAAGCGAGAAAAGATCTTCTACACTCCAATCTTTGTCATCATTAGGTTGACTTGTACCTTCTCGAGGATTTGGAAGTGGTATGCTTTCAGTTATTGGAGGAGGAGCTCCAAGGTATGGGGTCTCGATAGGGTTGGAACATGTAACCCCATGATTAGGGGCTAAATATTGACTCATTTGGGGCGTGTGTAAGTAGGGCAGTGATGAGGAAGGGCTCTAATTCGGAACCAGTTGGGGGTAGCTATAAGAAGAAGGAAACCAGGCTAGGTCACCTACAAAGCCTAAAAAATTCTCCTCACTGGAAGACTCGAGTAAACCAGGGTTAATACTACTCATACCAGAATTAGATGGCAGTGATTGCTGCTGTGTATGAGTTCTTGATGAAGTTTCCCCCTTTTCCTGAATTTTTCTTTTTCTAAATACAACCTTATGAGCAGCTTGTATTAGCTTCTTTGTGCCGTCTGTTAGACCCGATTGTGACCCTTCAATTATCGCTTCTTTTTCTTTTTTTAGGTTGGGTATTAAATCTCCCGATAATTCTGTTGCCTCAATAAATTCATTACCAAATTCCTGTGGCACAAATAACTTTAGTAATTTCAACCTTATGATATAAAGGAATTAAAAAAATGTAGCTCTTTACCTCAGCACGATCAATAAGGGTTTGCAAACTCGTAAGTTGTCGTTGGGGCCAATGATTGATACCTAATTCTCTACAGCGTTTTTTTAATTGTGTCGTTCCAATGTTGAGTTCCTTCGCAGCTTTCTCAATTGGTTCGTTAAAGTGTTCAGATATTATTTTCCTACTTAATAAATGTCTGAAACATCTTCCACTGCCACCTGCTATGTTTTCTGAACTAGAAGGTTCAAATCCAATTGTATTGGTATCATTCTGGATCATTTGAACATGATCCTGATTTTTTGACCCAAAGATGGACATTGATTCATCAAAATTAGTGGCCTCTATCGGTAATAATTGTTGGTTTTCAACTAAAATCTCAGGATTCTGAAATCCTTCTAGATTCCTTTGAATCAACCTAAGATGATTTTGATATTGAAAACCAACCCCAAACTCGGGATTCAATTCAATATTTATGTTATGAGTCCTCTGTAATTGATTCTCATCCTGAATACCAGCCATGAATTCTTGATTCATGGGGACAAACTCACTGCTTGTTGGGTGCACGTCCATGAATGGATTGTACTCAGTTAGACCATCCACAAATGGGTCTACAAATAACACATGTCAAATGATAAAACAAAATAGAATACTTATAAATGGATCATTCAAAAGAATTTAACCTGGTAGAAGACATGGAGTCTGATCAAGTGCAAAGTCAGATGCATGCACCGGATCATCTGAGTTAATGTTCAACTCGGGAAAAATTTCCGGCCCACCGTGGAGTTGCTCTATTGGTAGTATATCTGGAAGACTGTAACATAATTCAGAATCAAACAAAACATTAGAAAGATAATCGAAGTATGGATGATAGATGTCTAGAATGTTAGAGTCACCGAACTCTATTAAGAATGCTTGGTTTGAAGTACCCTCTCCTTGCGGAAAACCAGGTCCAGGGTTCGACGGATCGCCCATTGAAGATCTGTTTTCCATGACTCAGCTTTAAATATGAGTTTGTTAACGAACAAACTAGTGATAAGAGAGGATGAGACTGAAAATGAATGTGGAAATGAATGATACTACATACATGTATATATAGCATCTTGCAGCTGGAACCGAAAGGACACACGGAACTGAAAGGACACCTCACGTGTTGGTGCCAAAATTTAAACCAACTACAGTAGATGCGACTCTTCTCTATCCTGAGTGTCGTGTTATTTTCAAAATTCGCTGCTTGACTCCGGTGAGAACGAGATAATGAAGAGACTTTTGAAATAAAACAAAATTTTATGTCTCCCGATAATGGAAATAGTTTAAAGAGGGTTCGGTACTCCAAAAAAAAAAAATACTTACGAAAGATGATGTAAATTTTATATTTTTCGGAGAAACAAAAACATTTGAGATTTTACAAATATAGATTTATTTAGCCAAAAAGTATTTAAAAGAAAATGTTGAATTGAGACAAATGTATGTTGAAATATGCGAATTCATATAAATACGAAATAGTGTTAAAAATTAGGTGTTGCAAGTTAACTAGGTTAACTAATTAGAAAGTACTAAATATATACTGTAGATAGTAGCCGGTCAAGTTGATGTGTGGAACTGTGAGAAACAGTTAGAGTTTTTTTGTACATCCAGAGTAACTAGAAGAAAAAAAAAACGGAGTGAATGAGAATAATAGGACCTTAAGCATTATTACAGAGATATGTGAATGTTGAAGGGGAAAGATAATTAAACCTTGTAAAAGTTCGACAATAAGACGAGGACGATTTTTGAAGACTCGATGGGAAATACATAAAGGCGTTCGAGAATGCGGATTTCGGGACGAAATCCAAATAAGTGGGGGAGACTTGTAAGACCCGTATCCTGATTATAACATATAATTAAAATAAGAGTGTTAAGAATTATATGATTTTGGTAGTTATAAAGCTAAGAAAAACTTTAGTTACAATTTCATATGAAAATCAGCATTTTGTGTCGTTTTTAGAAAAATCATAATTAATTCTAGGAAACTCGTTTGGACCTAAAACCAATGCACAAAGTTTACAAATTGAGTCTAGTATAATTACCAAAAATAATAGTAAGCTTGAAAATGACATTATCTATGGTAAAAAATGCAATCTTTACTGATTTGTTCGGAATTGACAGATTAGATAGTCTGTTTTCAAAAAATCATAATAAATCATAGAAAAATCGTATAAATACACACCATACATCCCTGGAAAGGTTTTGAGATGAATTTTCTGAATATCAAATAAAAAAGTGAATTTAATGGGTTTAAGATCGGCTAAACCAGTCTTGAACAGACTGATTCTAGAAGGCCTTTAATTTCAACAAAATTATATTATTAAAATCTTTTGTCAAAAGTGTCATGCCATTTTTTATTCAAGAATTCAAGTATAAATACCCCCCAAAACATCTCATAAACCACACCAACAAATCTCAATCCAATATATAGAGATTTCTAAGCACTAGAGTGTAAGAAGTGAGCGGAAGGAAGCTCAAAAGCCTAGCGAAGAAGTTATAGGTTCCGACGAGTGGTCATAAGGTAACTACAAACTTTTCTATAGCTTAATTAGGTATTGTAAAATAGTTTTTGTGTTAAGAAGTATAATATTTAATAAGTATAACATATGCTATATTATACTCAATAGTAAACAAAAACCTTAAAATGTCGTTATTATAACAATCATAATTCCGATAATAATACCGATTGATTTACTTACGAGGACGGTGACTAGGCCGATTACTTGGGATCTGGTTGTTGGATTTTTCGAAAGGCTAAAATGCTGAAAGGATCCTGCCACCCCATCTAATCTTCTACCTGGCCGTTCTTTACTTGATAAATCATGGAGTATCATATTGGAATTATTGAAGGGTTTAATGATGCGACTATAATATAGTTAAGGATTAAGAAATGATAGATTTCTTATTATGTTAACAGTTAAAGTTGAAGGAAATACAAAGCCGAGAAAGATAAACGATATAGTCAACTATAATCAGGTGAGTCTTCTCACTATACTATAGGTGATATTGCATGCGTAGGAAGGAAGATATGTTAGACTAAGGTGATCTTACCTGTTATGATAATTGTATGAATTATTGCTATGATAATGATTGTTTGTGGACGGAACGGGATAGCCCGCGAGCCAATAGGCGGAACGGGAATAGCCTGCGAGTCATTAGACGGAACGGGAAAAGCATGCGAGCGATAAGACAGAACGGGAACTGCCCGTGAGTCTTCAGGCGGAACAGGGATAGCCCGTGAGTCTCACAGACATATGAATGGTTATTGTGTGTTGTATGTTATGTGATGGATCGTATGGTATTTTGAGGAACTCACTAAGCTCCGTGCTTACCCTTTCCCTATATAAACTACTGTTTCAGGTACATCAGGTACCATGGATGGCAAGGCGTGACGTGTATACACTGTGCTGCTTCATTGGAGGACTGTTTTTGAATGGAAGTTCCGCTATGTTGTCATTTCATTAACTTTTGTTAATCCTGGGATGTTTTCATTAAACTTATAAGTTATGGAATTTTGTCAAAATTAATTAAGTGGCTTTTCTTATATTGAAGTGTCCGTTTATTTTTTTTTTAATTTTACCCTAAAATTTTGGGATGTTACAATCAAACTCTTAACGCAAGTTACAAAAAGCTTACATACGATTAATTTTCTCTTACAGTTAGGCTAATATTGCTACTTTATTATTTGACTAGGCATGCCTTACACTAAGATAGTAACAATCATTTTAAGTATAGAATGGACACATACACAATATAAGATGGAAGGAAGAAATAAAAAACATATGTGAATTACGTGGTTCACGCGATTAAGGTAATTGTGCTACATCCATAGGCAAAGTAGAGAGATTTCTATTAATTTCGTAATGAGATTGGTTAATCATGCTACGTCCATTTATTGGTTGTTATAGCGGTGTTCTTGGTTGTTATAGTGGTGATCAGGTTCCTTCACAATAATCAAACTATACAACTCAACAAATTAGACATTTAACTTCTACAAACTATTAACATTATGGGATTTTCTTATTTTCAACTTGATACTAAAGTAACTTAATCTTTAATGTCAAATGGTGCATGATTACTCTTAGGACATTTAATAAAGATCACGGTGACAAGAAGCCTTTGCCATAGGAGACATGTGTAGAAATCATGTGTATATTAGAGTGTGTGTGGAGGGGGGGTCGTTCTAAAAGAATAAAGACTAAAATGAGTTTACAAAATTCAATGAGACTATTCATTCGATTTTGGGAATGACAAAATTGCATTATATTAACAAGAAACTATAGCATCAAAAAATGAAAAGAAGGTATAGCCATTATAGGATTTGTAACCAACTACTCAATTAACTTTCAATTTACGACCCTATTAATGATAAAAAAAAAATGGGTAGTATGATGTCAAAATCTATATTCTTTTTAAAGTGATTCGTTCCAAACACAAGGGAATTCCAATAGTTTCAAAGAACCATATGGACGTTAAAACAACCACATCACAACATTGACACTGAAAAGCATTATGATTGATTATGGTGGGCCAAGAAAGCCATTCTTTAATCGATCATCTCACTAGAATTGGAATGCCCGACCGGTTGGAATGTGACAGTAAAAAATAACATGCTACAGAAGCAATGAAATGATGATCATCACATAACACAATGGATCCATGTTCATTGAATTATAAGCAACAAAAACAACTATAATAAGGATTAAAAATATACATTTACTATGGATTAACTTTGGAACACAAAAGAGGGCTCCTCTATCGTTTCACACCCCAAAGTAGCAACTTTCATTACTCACGATTTCTAATATACAATGCAAGACAAGTCCTTCCATATAAATACCAAAAGAAAGAAAGAAAACGTGAGGTTTTCTTTTCTTTCTTGTTTTGCTGAGAACACACAATCTTGCCATATGATTTTATAATTTGGCCAAGTACACACAAAACCAAGAGACTTATTTTATGCTAGTTTTTGCTGATAACCCTTCTAAAACAAATTCAACATATATTTGATTTGTTTCCCTTTTGTGTGCTTTTATGTAACGTTCCAAATTTTGTGATAAATTTTTCATTTTTAAAACGACTTAAATTCAATAAAATAGTTACCACAAAAAAACCCTTCAAATTAAAACTTGGTATTTAAACAGACAAAAACGTATTCATCCAAAAACGTTTACAAACATTATCCAGCGGAAGACTTATTCATTGAAATCCTCAGATGCGGTACAGTCGCGTCATGCTCCAAGCTCAAGCCAGCAATTACCTGAAAAACAGTTAGGATAAAAGGGTAAGCACAAAGCTTAGTGAGTTCCCCTAAAATACCACGCGATCCATCACGTAAACACCATCATCGACTTTCGTCGATAAACATCGTCATCGTCTTTCGCCGGCAAACATCGTCATCGGCTTTCGCCGGCAATCATCATCATCGGCTTTCGTCGGCAAACATCGTCATCGGCTCTCAAGCCGACACTGTCGGCCCATAGTCCGGTAGTCATCGACTTTCGTCGGCAAACACATAAAGCACAAATAATCACATTATTACACAAAGTAATAAAGACTATCTACGCATGCAACATCACCTATAGTATATTGAGAAGACTCACTTGATTCGCGACCTTAAGCTAGACAACACTCCACGCGAGTGTCCCCAGATCCCGTCAATACGCACTTCCTAACAATAATAAATCCCATTTAGAACTTCCTAAATCCCGAAGAAGATAAAACTATATGACCGGCATCCAAAACCCTCAAGTTTGACCAAAAGTCGAACTGGTCAAAAAGTCAACAGTCAGGTCAAAGTCAACAGTCGAAGTTTGCGCCGCTAACTCCCCTGTTCAGCCAAGAATCCATAAAGTGCTTAATCCATTAAGACAGAAGCCACAATTTTCAGGGGTTGTCACCAACAATACATTAACTTATAACAACGTGAACTCCATCTACCAATCCTTGCCAAACAAGCTCATGATGATAAATCTAGTTCCAAAATGAAAATTAACAAACTTGAACTTCATCCAAAACCACAATAAGACTATGCTAAGGTTTTTCTCATGGATTCAGAAGCTAAAGGAAGAAGAACTCATCCCTTAGTTCCTAAATCCCACCTTATTCTAAGAAATGGAGCCATCATCGTCTCAAAAAGCTCTTACAAGCATCATAACTCCAATTTCATGCAAAATACACAATAAGACAAAGATTAGAACACTTACAATATTCCCAAAACCTTGAGCAAATCTGATTACCTTCACCAAGCAACATTCTTAGTACTCTTGCTTCTTCTTCACTCCCAAACATCCTTCAAAACTTCATAGTATGAACCAAGAACACAAGAGAAAGCTAGAGAGTGTCTTCTAAGGTGTTCCCAGGGATTATAAATGAAGAACAACGGATCTCAAACGAGTTATAACATTGAAAATGGCTTTGAACCATGAAAATGCGAATTTATCCCGCCCAGACGACATTAGTGGTGCTAACCTGAAAGTTAGCGTCGCTAATCCTCGAGTACGTCCAAAACTTGCATCTTTTCCAGACTTTCGCAACTTTAACAGATTAGTGCCGCTAAAATTGGGATTAGCGGCGCTAATCCCCTTTTTTCCTTTTTCTCATTTTTGTCCTCTAGTTACTGCTATCTCCTCGATACCTGGTTTCGGGCTTTACACTTTGACTCTTTAAAACTCGGAACTTGACTTTTCTTTTCAACATTGATAAGAGAATATCAATATCATGACTTCAAAAAGGAGTAAGAATAGGCCTTTGTGATTATCTTAATAATTCAAATTTTAATATAGTTTCACGGTTAACCTTAATTAATTAATATTTATAATAATTATATATATATTAATTACAAATTAAGTTCCTCATCCTTTTAGCTTCTAATTAAATCATTATATAAATGACGATTTAATAGATTAGTCCCTCATCATATTACCTTTGCCATTTAGAATTTAAATTATACTTTGTGCACAAGCCAATAGGCACATGTATCATTAGCGGCAAAAGAATGTTTAAATTTTAGCCAGCAAAGGGTTTTCCAATTTCCAAGTTGCATGTGTTTTGAGTAGAAGATGAAGTCACTCACATTCTCAGGTGACTTAATTTGAAGCATTTTAGTGTTATTGAAACAATTTTCCTGTTAGCATTTACCCTTCAACCAGGCTAGGACACAACTTTCACTCTTCTTAGCAATAATATCGATTTCATGAAGTTGGGTATTCAAAGCAGTTTAATGCACTAAAAAGGTTTGTTTCATGGGATCTCAAAATACACAAAAGCAGTTGAATGCCCTAAAAATACACAAAACAATTAAATGCAAAAAGCAGAAGCCTCTAAGTTTTTTGGAAGGTTTTTTCTTTTGCAAATTTTGTATTTTTTGCATCTTCTAATAATTCATTTCGTTGTTCGTCAGGAAACATGCAAATAATGTATTTTTACCTTTTTACCATAATTTTCTTTCTGATTCGCTCTCATATATATATATATATATATATATATATATATATATATATATATATATATATATATATATATATATATATATATATATATATATATATATATATATATATATATATATATACTATACCTAATAAAAAAAATTGACACGTTTCTTCTTTATAACACCCCGCTCTTTTCTTTTTCCCGCTCACAATGGCTACGTTTCTACCAGTTTTCCAGGATTTCCTCCTAATTCAAATCAAGACTTCCTAAATTAATGCCGATGTATCAGCAAGTAAATCAAGAATTTTGGTGAAGTTTTATAACTTAGATAGCATTACTCGCTGGTATCCCATTGTAAAATTCAATTCCAAAAACTCACTCTGTGAGAAACCCTAGGCCAGTTGCTTTCATCTCTCACCAGTCACCATCATCATTAGGTTGGTGATGCCACTTTCAACCACCCACCACCGTAGGATGGTAGTGCCGCCTATAAGTACTCATCTTTGTTTCCAAAATCGAGACTTCAAGCACTTATATGAATATCGATGAAGCTTGATGTTATTAGACACCGACTACAAAGTGAAACAATTAGAAGACTAAGGAATTTGCGGCTGTTCAAAAGAAATTCGAGGTATGATTGGTTTTGCTTCTTTTCGATTTAATATACTTGAGTAATTTTTATGTTGATCCAGCATTCGATTCCTCATCCTATAAATTAATTGAAGGTGTGTTCGTCTTTTGAAAGTACAAACGTCACTGCACCACCCCTCTTTCTCTCTCTTTGTCTTCAAGCAGGTCTATTAGGGTTCATCATGCCCACTCGATCTCTATTTCTTTTTCCGTTTTCAATATCATCCCTAAAATATAGCAACTAATTCAACAAATTGTTACGCAATTTCCAATTTTATCCGCTTATATTCCCCTATCATGCCATTATTGGATACGAGATTATTCTTCATCGTCGTCAACCTCTCTAGCCCTTCAAACTTTTCTCCATTCACACATAAATCGGGAACCAAGATCTGTAATGTGAATATAGAAGCTTTAAAGCCACACAAAACTTTATTTGTGTGTAATACATAAACTTTCCCAATATTTTCCCCAAATCTAGGTCCCTTGAATTTCTCAAGATTTGATTTCAAAATCCCAACCCCATTCAGTTGTACAACCCATTGAACCCTATTTTTATCTGTAAGTTTGAAGTTTCTTTCATTTTACAAATGCATTTATGTACTGTAATAGTCGATCGATGATTATACGCTATCTTGACAGACCATTGGAAGGCTATAAATGATTACTCGCCATTGATTCTACCGAATGAATTAACAGTCATGGGATTCGACTCCGGTATGCCCTCATTTGTGTAAATGACTGAAATACCCTTCATAATGATTGACTAGCAACTTTTTTTTTGATGATTTCAGCTTTGATGAAGGTATTGGCCCGTTGCATCCTTTAGTTGTTAGTCTGGCAACTAGGTTTTCAGGATGTGTTCCTACAGCAGCTTCTCATTCTTTTGACACTACCAGTGTCTTGTGTTGCCAAAGGTATTGTGTTGCCAAAGGTATGCTTTTTTCATAAAAGATTGCCATGATGGCTTATAATGCAAAAGATGTTTTATAAAATTAAACAATCTGATATAAAAGATGGGTTTTCTTGCTGGAAAATATGTGGGTTTGGGTTGGTTTAAGCATGGTGATGGTGGTGTTTTGATGCCATGGGGAGAGGTGAGGGGTAAAATAGTCATTTTCATTAGATTAACGAACGAGCTGTTATCTAATACAACATAGGGACGTAACACGTAAAGGAATAGTAAATTGGGACGAAACTTAGCATGATTCCAGTTGTATGTGTAATGGAATGGATTCTTCATAACAAATGTTACTCAAAAGAAGTCAAAGTTGCTGTTGTGGTTGTGGTCATAGGTGTTGGTGTCTGCACTGTCACAGATGTCAAAGTCAATGCCAAAGGTTTTATTTGTGTGTGTGCAGCGGTACTCGCAACTTCATTACAACAAATTATACTAAAAGTATATAAAATTTATATATTCAATGTGAAAATATTGAAATAATGATTTAATTTCTATCGTGCATCTATAGGTACATTACAGAAAAGTATTCCATTTGAGCTTTTGAATTATTGAGTAAAACAGCTCCAATTCAAGCTCTTTCACTTCTTGTATTCGATCCTTTCATTGACTATTATCTAAGTGGAAGACTTATTTCAGATTACATGAAGACCATTTCTTCTGGTGTAATTGTAAGAATTTTTTTTATTTTTCTTTTTTTATACAGGATTTTCGTGAACTATATTTTTAAATTTAGTTTTGTTAATTGCAGATTTTCATACTGAGTTCATGCTCACTGGCGGTTTTCTGCAACATAAGCCGATACCTTTGCATTGGGAGATTTTCTGCAGTTTCATTTCAGGTTTTAGGTCATATGAAAACGATATGTGTGTTGAATAAAGTAGAAATATATCTCGCGTTTTGGAGGATGTTAGGGACGATTTTAGTTATTTCTTTGCATTGTGTACTACCAGCGTATGCTATGGAAAGTAACGCATAGCTTAACTAAAAATGCTTACAATACTTAGATATTTTTCCATAGCTTGCTTGATTTACTGTCTTAAGTATGCTACGAAACTGAATAATTTGTCTATATAACCTTCTTATCTCTTTGTGTAGTGACATAGTATGATTTTTCATTCGGTAACACTGCATTTCACCAAGAGACACTTGGAAATGTTAAGATGGCTATCAAAAGTACGAAAAAGTTATGTGCTGTAAGTTTTTTTTTTATGAACTCATAGAATAAAAACTATTTGCTTGAATTTCACTCACTTGTGAGGTGTGACGTTGAGAATTCAGTATACATAAGGATTTTCATGATATATAAGTTCATTTGCATTCTTTTTACCAGGACATGTTGGATATCGTTGGTCCAGAGTTGCAAGTTGTCAACAGTACTGAGTATCCTATTTTTCTTGAGGCATAAACTTTAGTCACCCATGGTTTTTAATTCTAATGAACCATTTAATATAACTTATGTATAACATATTTATTAAAATAAAATAAGACGGGTACGTTAATTTATAGTTTGAATGACACTTCACCAATAGTAACAAAGAAATTTCAAAATCAATTAATTCTTAGCAATTGAAGCATTGTGTTTTTGCATCTCAAAGTCCTTAAAGGTGAGATGGGGTTTACATTTATGGCATTGTCATATTTTATTTGAACATAGCGTTCGTAATTCCTATCTAAAACCAGCAAAATAGGTCATATAATATAAAATATCAAAATAAACAAAATTCACAAATTACAATTTTATCATTTGCAATATTGATATTTTTTATATTATTTTATATATTTTTTAATCAACCCGTGTATTACACGGGTTTCTAACCTAGTATATATACATATATATATATATATATATATATATATATATATATATATATATATATATATATATATATATATATATATATATATATATATATATATATATATATATATACACACATACTAATAAAATAAGATTTTTTGCCACTTGGCACTTTTTTAGACTATCACTTTGCGACATGTCAGTGTTATAGGCATCTTAGAAATAGTTTCCCGCCTAAAATTTTCTGGAACGTAAATCCGTGTCCTTATCTTTGTTAATCTCATCCTAATTTAAATTTAAACTCATTCCTATCTACTTAAATATTCAAAACTTAAATACCCTCAAATTTGGTTAATCCCATAAAATCAGGAAAAATATACGCATGTACATTTTAAAATTACGTCTATAATAATAATAATAATAATAATCCTATTCTAATAAAACAAAGCTAATTTGCCACTTGTCATATTTCTAATGTCCCAATTTGCCACATGTCATTATATTAAGAGCCTCTCAATTTTTTTCCCGCTCACATTCACATTAACTATTATCTCGGATCATATCCCACAAAATCAGGAAACCATTTGAATTCCGGTAATTAGCATAATTGCAGTCAAGACCCAAGCCTTCGCATATATCCTGCTTCCTAAATTGGATAAGTGATTCAAATTTTGAAAATGGTAGGTATATTAAATCTCGGAATCCATTGGTAACCATCTATTTTTATCCGCTGATCGACCATGTCGCCTCTTCCTCATACATCCATGCTCTCTCAAGTTTCTTCACCAATGCGTTGTGCATTATGCGTGAACTCGAGAAGAAACGAGATCTACGAGAAATGGTAAAGTGATTTGATTATGCTTCTCATTGTTATTAAGAAACATATTCGTCTTCGTTTTTTTCCTAATTTTGTTGTGGCGAGTTTATTTGACTATTCATCTTAAATAGTTGAAGAAGACAAAATTTATTAAGAGAAATTGTTCGATACCTTGCGGATATTGTTTGTCTTCAAGAGGTTCAAAGTGATCGTTTTGAGGAATTTTTTGCCCCTGAGCTTGATAAACATGGGTACCAGGCTCTTTTTAAGAAAAAGACTTCTGAGGTTTGTTTTGTTGACTTTCTTGACCTTTCTTGTATTAAAATCTAATGATTTTTAATTGCTTTTTTAGGTTTTGTAATGGAAGTATTCAGACTATTGATGGGTGTGCTACATTGTTTCGAAGAGATAGATTCTCACATGTTAAAAATATTAGGTTGAGTTTAATAAAGCTGCACAATCTTTAACTGATGCTTTGGTTCCTAATGCTCAAAAGAAAACAGCTATCGATTGGTGAAGGTACTTTTTTTCCTCTATATTATGTATCCTCATGGGCAAATTTGTCATTCTAATGAGCAATTAGTGATGATTAATGAGAATGTTCTGTTTTGTGTAGGATAATGTTGCACTGATAGTTGTTCTAGGAGCAAGTTTAGTAACCAAGGTGTTGATAATCTTGGAAAGCGTCAACTTGTTTCTGTGGTAAGATTTATGGGTTTAAAAAAAGATTTATGGGTTTTTTATATTTTCAAATTTCATGATTTCCTTTTTTTTTTCTTGTTTTTGGAGTGTAGGCAAATACCCATGTGAATGTTCAGCATGAATTGAAGGATGTGAAATTGTGGCAGGACAGGCAGGTTATTATCTTTTCTCCATATCTTTTTTGTTGTTTGTTTTCATTTTGACTTTAACAAAAAAGGATAAAAAATATTATTGTTTACAAAAACTATATAATTATGAAATTTGAAGGTTCACACACTGTTAAAAGGATTGGAAAAGATAGCTGCGAGTGCAGATATTCCAATGTTAGTCTGTGGTGACTTCAATTCCGTTCCAGAAATGTATGTTGTGTACTTTTTTTGTCAAAAATAAAAACTTTATTACATACTAATTTATTGAATAATATAATCAAAATTTAATTTAAGTGCCCTCATGCACTTCTTGCAATTGGAAAAGTTGATCCTATGCATCAAGATTTAGCTGTTGATCGTCATGAAATCTTGCGACTTGTCAACAAAATTGAAATTAAAGTACACCTGTTAATAGCCCGTGTTGAACATAAGAAAAATCTGTCAAAGTTTCATTTATTTTACATTAGAGTTCATTTATAAGATAATTTTTTTAAAAAGAATATCGGTTTTATTATTGAACTATGCAAAAAAGTTCATTAATAGCATCGTACTTTGAAAAAATGACTTTTTTCATATTCTTTTTACATGATCTAAAAAAGTTTCATCTGTTTTGCATTAAACTTCATTTATAGGACATCTTTTTGAAAAAGAATATTTGTTTTAGTATTGAACTTTACAAAAAAGTTCATTAATACATCATACTTTGGAAAAATGACTTCTTTTTTTAAAATCTCTTTAGAGGATCTGTCAAAGTTTAATTTCTTTTACACTAGAGTTCATTTATACGATATTTTTCTAGAAAACAATAACGGTTTTAGCCTTGAACTTTGCTAAGAAGTTCATTAAAACCATCGTACTTTGAAAAAATGGCATTTTTTAAATCTTTTTAGATTATTCCGAAAATTCATATGTCTTTTACATTAAATATCATTTATAGGACATTTTTCTGGAAAACAATTATTAATTATAGCTTTGAACTTTTCAAAAAAGTTCATTAATAACGTCATACTTTTAAAATAAAATGTTTTTTTAATAAATAAGTTTTTTTATTTGTCGACCGTGTAACACACGGGTTTGTAACCTAGTAACTTATAATAAAGGAATCCTATAAATGACACATGTCTCTTTTTTATAACCTGTTTGCCACGTGTCACTCTATCCTGCATTCCTAAAAAATTTTCCCGTCTAAAATTATTATCATCCGTTTTTTATTCATAATTATAATCCCTAAAATCAAGCCTAAATATCCGTAATTCAAATTTATTCAAATTAAACTTCAATATATTCCTAAAAATATGGAAAGATCCCATCCATATATAATGGTATTCATCATGAACCCTAAACGCCACCACCATTAGGATCAAATTTGAATAAGACCGGAAGCTGAATCTGCAAGCATCTATCCCTGGAATGTTTTCCTTTCGATTTCTCGCAACCCCAAAATCAAGAGACCCGCTGTGCAACCTGAGCACCTCTACAACGCTTAACTGTCACCATCACACAACCTAAACACCATCGCAATCCGTGAGTGAATTTTCTGAGAAATATATGGACGCTACTTCTACATTGGTTTTTTGGGTTTTAGGTTCGCAATATTCTCAATTTGAAGTTTATTTAATTTGATTTTATTTTGGCCGATTACTATTTATACCATCTGTTGTGTATGACCTACAGGAAGTATGCTTCTTTTATTAAGATTTTTGTGTTTTTGTACATGTAATTTGAAATACCTTGCATGATGAACTTTTATAGGGTGCTTGAGTTTGCTGAAATGGGGAACAGGGTGCATGAGTTTGCTACAAGTGGAATGCGCCACCCAAAAAGAAAGAAAATATGCAGTAATTCGGAGGAATTAGTTGGTGAGTTAAAAGGGTTAGGTTATGTGGCGGAAACTAATTTGCGTATGCGTAATGAGAAAACAATTAGTAAGTACAATGTTGTAATAGAAATTGAAAAGTGTATTGTTAATTTCCTAATGAGCAGCTCTTGAATATTGTAGGATGCAGGATAAACCAATAATTACAATCTTCAAATATATGAATGTGAATATAAATTGGATATTATGATTATTTAGTTTTACCACATGTATATATTTCAATTATTCAATAATGGTCAGAAATTTTGGACCTTTTTCGTATTAATAGTCGTGGAAAAGTTTGTTCTTGAACTGGTGCACAGATTTTTTTGATCTCTCTATTTATCTTATCGTTTGCTACTTCCCTCATATGCATTTGATTCTATTTTTGTGTCTGTTTTTTGAATCAAGGATCAACATTTCGATTAGGGATGAACTTTGCATTTTTATGTGTTTGCTTTTTTGAGAATAAGGTATTATCCTTAACTTTATTTATAGATCTCTCTATTTATTCTATCTTCTCAATTGTTCTGATTTTTAAAATTCATGGGTCATCTTGATCACAGGTAGTGTATGGTTGCAGTGTTCAACCCATAATCTGGAAACATGTTTCATATTTTAGTGATTTTATTTTAATATTTGAGGGCAGCTGATGTTTTCTTCGATATTGCATCTAAAGTGGTAACAGGCTGTAGTGGGTTGAATTGGTTGTTGCATCTTAAGTGATAACATAATGTGGGAGTGACTCTACGTATTAGTTTTGTTCTACTTTTCAAAATAACTGGCCAAATATACTTTTATTTGATTGCCCACATCTAAAATCACTTTTATGTAAGTTTAAGTGTGATGTCAAATTTTAAGTATCTTTTTTAAGTTTGATAATTATATATGGTTTTGGATGTACATAATTAGAAAATAACTTTCATTTTTCAAAATGCCATTATTTTGACAAAATATGAACAATTAAAAAAAAGTTATTGCATTTGTAAGTTGTAAAGCTGTGCAATGGCTTTCCAGAAATTATTCAATTAAGTATTTCATGACATTTTAAGGGTAACCAAGTTAGCAGAGCATCTTATTCTGTTCATGTTGATATTAGTTTCAGTAGAGTAAGTCATGCAAATTAACCATTTAATGTTTTCTGCCATTCATCTTTTTATCAATGGATATTTTGGTCACTTCATAATAATGTAAGAATTTCTTTTGTTATCAAGTCATAATAGATTAAGAAACTTTATTCATTTTCTAGACCATGTTCATGGTAGAAACATTTAGGTTTAAAAGATATATAAAGTTAAA